>JAMAKR010000008.1:915309-997682 GCA_023628425.1 Chaetomiaceae sp. PYS4301M | reverse complement strand
GGGCTTCAGACGTACCATGACACCGGCATCATCCGGGGACCAGGCGATGAAGGTGATCTTGTTCCTGTGTTTCCGTTTAGTGTGGGTGGCCAACATATGTATCAAGGGGTTGTTTGGCATACCGGGTGCCCTCGCCCGATGCGAGATCGTACTCGACGTCGTAGACGGCGTACCGGGGACCCTTGCCGACAGCACCCTGAAGAACACCAACAGGTCAGCTACTGTTGTTTACCAAACAAGTCTGTTAAGAAACTTCACGCATACAGTCTTGCTCTTGGTCTGGGCGTTGATGAGCTTCTCGCGGAAGTCGTCGTACTGGGGGCCGTCCTCGCTGGTGCTGTCGACGACAATCTCCCTGTTGTCGTCCGACAGCTTGAAGATGACGTATTTGTACTTCTTGTTCAGCTTCAGGTCATTGTAGGCTGTTATGCAGTCGGCGTTGACGGTCGCTCTGGGTTGGGGGTGTTAGCTTCTGTTTATGTTTTTATGGTGCAAGCTGCGGCCATGGCGGTCAGGGGGCCCACGGCACGGCGCGGGGAGCCATGGGATATCGATCGGTCGATCGCGTGCTGTGGGCTGGCAGAGGACGTCGAGAAAGGGGAGAGATGGGAGCTCCGTCGAGAGCAAGGTCAGGATAGGACTGCTGCTACTACTAACCCGGATTGAGACTGCACGCAAACAGAGGGTCAGCAAGAGGTTCCAACCCGCAAGGCAGAGCGAGACAGCTAGATGCGCGAGTGTGGAGGATCAACTGGGCGAGTAAGGACCTACCATGGTGTGAGATGTTGGGGCGGTAGCCTTGGACGAAAAAAAGAAGCGGGGGAAATCGAGGTCGGCGAGCTCTGCTCTCGGGTTTGTTGATGTCAGCTGGAGTTGGGAAATGAAAGTGCAAGTCGCAAGATGTTTCGACGTGGGTTTGGGAGAGCGGGCCAAGGTGGTTTGCGCCAGGCGGAGCAGGAAAGAGGGGTTAAATATTAAAATGACAGCCCTGCGGGACACAGCCTGCTTTTGCGCGAAGGCACTTACGATAACGTTAAGGGGGGTTGCTGCAGGCCCGGTCAAGTTATGAATTAGTCCCTTTCCGGTGAGAGCAAAATCAACAAAATTAGACAGTGTGTTACTGTAGTCTACCCGCTAGTTTATGAGGAAACCAGGAGCAAAAGCCAAAGCCAAGTTGGGAAACACAGCGATCCAGCAGACGAGGCAAGGCAGCGATAATGAAACGGACGGCCCGGCGACGGGAGGGGGTGCAGCCCGAAAAACAACAGCCCCATCACCCAGCAGCTCTGATCCATGAAACGTGGTGGGGTCGTCGTTGTCGGCGGTGACGGCTTGCCAAGCTGGCGAGATTAGCGCGGGGTGGCGGCCCACAGTGGGCGGCTGCCCAGTCAAAAGCGGTCAGTCAGCCCAGGGATCCCGTGCAGGTGCAGGCAGGCTGCCAGCTGGAGGCATGTCCAAATGCGTTGCCCAGCTCCCATCACAACCCTGCATGGCATCCTGCATCACAACCCGCAATGTTGGGTTTCCAGGGTCGCACAAGACATGCCTTACCTATCACACCATAACAACCTACCGACGGAGTAGGCTTCCAATTTGGGCTGCAACTATCGCCAAAGGTCCTGCTTGCGTGTCGGAAGCAAGAAGCACGGGAATCAAGATTCGTCACCTCGCTGACCTAGCCCAGGCCGCAATATTTCTGCCTCGAGTGCTTGCGTGTACAAGTCCTCCATCATTCCCCAACCCCTACTGACACACCCCCATCTCACTCACACCTCCAAAGCCCGTCGAGTTCAACTGTTCGATCAATTACATCGTGGTTTGTTCCCTCTACTCTAACCCAGTGTGATCGTAATATACAAGGGCAACCACTGCCGGGAATATGCTGCTGCTATGAACACAAGGGGGGAAGCGTAGAGAGGAGATTACATGGCACATTGTACAATCCGATAACACCCAAGCCAAATGCCCCCAACCGAAGTCGCCGTAGTTTAAAGCAAGACCAGAACCATCACCATCGCCCAATACACTTTTCACTCTCCTTCTTCTTTTCTTACATCATACCACCCATGCCGCCCATGCCGCCCATGCCACCGGGCATGCCGCCGCCGGGGGCCTTGTCCTCGGGGGCGTCGACAATGGCGACCTCGGTGGTGCCGAGGAGCGAGGCGACACCGCTGGCATCGATGAGACCAGTGCGGACGACCTTGAGGGGGTCGAGGATACCGGCCTGGATCATGTCGACGTACTCGCCCTTGGCGCTGTTGAAGCCCTTGTTGAAGTCGGCAGCATACTCGTCGCTGAGCTTGCCGATGACGACGGAGCCCTCGAGGCCGGCGTTCTCAACAATCGTCCGCGCCGGGCGGGTGATGGCGTTCTTGATGATGCTCACACCGAGCTGCTGGTCAAAGTTGGCCGTCTTGACGTCCTTGAGGGCGTTGCACGAGGCCTTGATGAGGGCAGTGCCGCCACCGGGGAGGATACCCTCCTCAACGGCAGCGCGGGTGGCGTTGAGGGCATCAACGAAGCGGTCCTTCTTCTCGCCGACCTCAACCTCGGAGGAACCGCCGACCTTGATGACGGCGACACCGCCAGAGAGCTTGGCGAGACGCTCCTGGAGCTTCTCCTTCTCGTACTCGGAGGTGGTGGGGTCGGCCATGACGCCGCGGATCTGCTCGCAGCGCTGGGCAATGGCGTCCTTGCTGCCCTCGCCGTTGAGAAGGATGGTGTCCTCCTTGGTGATGGTGATGGAGCCGGTGGTGCCGAGCATGTCGGGGGTGAGCTTGTCGAGCTTGACGTCGACCTCGCTGTTGAAGACCATGGCGTTGGTCAGGACGGCCAGATCGCCGAGGATGGACTTGCGGTTGTCGCCGAAGCCGGGAGCCTTGACGGCGGCGACCTCGAGCTGGCCACGGAGCTTGTTGAGGATGCAGACGGCAAGGGCCTCACCCTCGAAGTCCTCGGCGATGATGACGAGGGGGCGGCGGAGCTTGTTGGAGATCTCGAGGGCGGGGATGATGTCCATGGCGGCCGAGATCTTCTGCTCCGAGAGCAGGATCAGGGGCTTCTCGAACTCGACCTTCTGGGACTTGGCGTCGGTGATGAAGTAGGGGGAGACGAAGCCGCGGTCGAAGCGCATGCCCTCGGTGACCTCGAGCTCGTCAAGCAGAGTCTTGCCCTCCTTGACGGTGATGACACCCTCCTTGCCGACCTTCTCCATGGCGTTGGCAATCAGCTTGCCGATGTGGACATCGCCGTTGGCGCTGATGGTGGCGACCTGGGCGATCTCCTCGCTGGTGGTGATGTCGCGCTTGTGCTGCTGGAGGAACTCGACAACCTGCTCAACGGCGGCCTGGATACCACGGCGGAGGTCCATGGGGTTGCAGCCAGCAGCGACGTTCTTGACCGTCTCGGAGAAGATGGCGCGGGCCAGCACGGTGGCAGTGGTGGTGCCGTCACCGGCAACCTCGTTCGTCTTGGAGGCGACATCGGCCAGGAGCTTGGCACCGAGGTTCTCGAACTTGTCCTTCAGGGTGATGGCCCTCGCGACGGTAACACCATCTGCAGGGGGTTGTTAGTCTTGTTCGTCGTGTTATATGCATTGTTTCTGTGGCCATGTGACGAACCCTTGGTGATCTTGGGCGAGCCAAAGCTTGACTCGATGAGAACATTGCGACCCTTGGGGCCGAGGGTGGTAGCGACGGCCTTGGCCAGCGTCTCGACACCGGTAAGCAGAGCAGCGCGGCCCTCGACACCGAACTTGAGCTCCTGTGTTGCGAATGGAATGTCAGCAACTAGCTTCCAATGGCCTCATGCTTCAAGTGATAATAAGGGAATGTCCTGATGAAGACCGAACGTGATCAACGGCATGACATACCTTGTGGGCGAAGCGGAGCTGCTGTGCGGAACGGACACGGGAGGCCGCGAGCGGCGAAGAGACAGACGCTCTTGTCAACGCGCGCTGCATTGTGGCTGTGTGTGTGTGGTATTAAAGAGTGTACAAGAAAACTAAAGTACAAGAAGCTCGGGGGCCCGGCAGGGTATCACGGTCGGCTTGGGGGAGTGGAAGAGGAGGAGATTGGGTTGCAGAGAAGTGATGAAGGAGGAGGAGGAAGTTCGGTGTTGATGCTCGAGTTCGAGCCGAAAAAAATTCCCCCGGGTTCACCAATGCATTGGCCCGAGCTCCCTGGTCGGCCATTCCAGATTCGCACTAGCGCAATCCGGAAGACCTGGGAGGTGTTTCTGGAACCATCGGCCACTCCACATGCTCGACTTTTGTTGTGTTCGCATGGAAGAAATGGAAAAGTTTTACTTGTAAAGGGTCGACAATATTGTCAAGGGACTGTAAACACGTCTTCATGCCCATTTATTCTCATTGATGAGGCAGATACTGGGGATTTGGCACGCGTCAAGCGTCGTCTTTGCCGAAGTCTGCTGAACAATCAATTCCCTGTCAGAGCCTGTGCGCGTCTCCTCCCCCAATCTTGGCGTCCCGTCAAGTGGGCCTTGGACGGCACTGATTCGGCTTCCGCCGGCCCGGAGCCACGGATGCAAGCGTCTGCCACAGCAATCCACTCTGGACGACAGCCGAGAGCCGCAATGATACTCCGTGCACAAAACAGCAACCAAGACACCAGAGGGGGTAGTTTTACTGATTACAACCCATCATCGGTTTGGATTGGGCTTTAGTTTCATGGAGGGAAAATAAAGTCTGGGTTAAATTTTCCTATCCAGCCTTGAGCAGGCAAGCAAACAGTCATGCAAATAATTCTGCTTGTTGAGGTTGTTGTCCCTGTCTGAACTCTGAAATACAAGAAAGGAGAAGTCATCACGAAAAAAAGAAAACATTGAAAATCGGCCATGTACCCCATGATTCATGTCCCATCCCAAGCATCCCAAGCATCCCCGCTTCACACCTCCCTTGCTAAGCCCCTTGAAGCTCATCCACCAGCGAGCTCTCTCGGCCATCAACCCCCCCCCTCCAACGACGACGCCTTCTCTCCTCTCTGGCAATGATCCCAGGGGCAGCATCCATAGCAACAGCCTGCTCCCGCCTGTCGCGTTTACGCTCCCAAGCCCGGATCTCTTCGTTGAGGCTGTCCCACCCCTCGACCCAAGGCGAATGATCGGGCTCGATGAAAAGGTCCGGTGCGCGGCTCTGGTCGTAGGTGTAGGGCCGCTGGGTCTTTGCTGGTGGGCTTGGTGACGGCGACGGCGATGATGGCGCAAAGTCCCGTCTCTGTCGTTGCGACGTCTTATGAGCGTCGAGGGGAGGGTGGTTGTCGGGGTCGGAGCTGCAGACCTCGCTGACTGCTGTAGCTGGGAAGTCTGGGGGTGTGTTGGCCGGGTTGCTGATGGCTGGTCGCAAATTATTACCGCTTTGATGAGGCTGGCGGGATGAGGCAGAGGTAGAAAATTGGGGTTTGGGGTTCCGAGTTCAAGAGGTTGTCCACTGATTTTGGTTTGTGCTTTTCTGCTTCGTGGGCTCTGGGTTTGGGGGAAGTGCTGGCCCGCTCCATCGCGTCGAGACAACGGTTGGAAACTGCCCGGTGTGAGTAGATGAAGAGTGTTGGGCAGGAAGTTTGGGTTTCTGGTCGGAAAGACGACGGCAGCCAAAGGGGTATTGATACCGCGGGACGGGTACCCGCGTATGCAGCCTTGGTAGTCTCCTGGTAGTCTAGGCCGAGGGACACCGTGTTGGTGGGCGGCGATAGGTGACTTGACCTGTTCGCAGACTGCTTTGGTAGCGTCCTGGGGTCCTGGGAATCGTTGTCGGTTAGTGGCCACCGCGGCAAAGAAGAGAAACGGACGCGATTACCGACTGTTGTTTGTGGATCGAGGTTGTAGGCAACAAGGACCAGAATAATGTACTCCCGGTCGCGTAGACAATTTTCTGGTGAGTGTTCCGGTGTCGCGTTTGGAAGGTTGGCGACAATTCTTGTTGGCGAATTATTCGGGGCCAAGCCCACATCATCTTTGGGGGGGGGAGGGTTCAGTCGGGAGCGAGGTCAAATAGGTGACTTGGAAATGCTAGTAGCAGACATGAAGGAAGGTCACAAGAAGAACACGGATCATTACGCAAAGAATATACACCCTGGCCCCTAAATCTGTCATCTAAAGGACGTAGATATAGAAGCAGTCCTGCCGTCCTGCCAGCAGTGCAAATCAGTGATCAAGATTCTTTCCACTCTCGTTGCCAGTCTCGAAAATACGCCAGTATTTGAGGTAGAGTGGTTAGTTTTATTGGCTCGTCGGTCACTTGAAAATGTGGTGAACACAAACTTGGTATTGTTCATGCGGTCACTGACGCGAAGGGAGGCAATCCTACGGCAGAATATCCTCGTCCTCTCTGGCTTGAGCAAGCAAACCAGGGAAACCAAACATTGAGCACAGAGAGCGCACCAGCAAACCGTTATACTTATCGAGACGACAAACAACGTGGGAATTAACAATACCACGACAACACGACCACTAGATTGCTTCTCAGTCGAGAGGAGATGGTGCTGCTTGATCTGTTTGTTTCTCTGGAAGGGGCGGCAAAAAAACCTAAATTCTTCCCTCATCAGACGAGGGATGCCAGGCAACGCAACGCGGCGTGGAGAAAGAGACAGGCAGGCAGGTGTTAAAATCGCGGAATCAAGACATCACAAGACGGAAAAAGAAAGAAGAGTCAGAAAGAACCCATTTGTGAAATGTCGCAGAAAGCAAACTCTTTTCCATACCAAGCCCCAAACACCCCCCTCCATTTGCCAACCCAAGCAAAGGCTCCCCAAGAACCAAACTCCATGGCGGCGAAGTAGCCAGACCGCCACGCGAATCATCCATACCGGAAAACCCTCCCTTGGTTTCTGCCAAGCTGGAATGATGTTAGCCAGTCATTCGAAAATGAGGATGTGGATGATGAGGATGATGAAGATGGTGGCACCATGAAAAGGGGAAGGGCAAACCTTATTGTAAAAGCCGATATCTCCCGCAATAAAACTCAGAAGGTGGTGGTGGTGCCGAGTACGCAGGAATGCTCCAATTCCCGACTCCAAAGCCAGCTAGCGTGGGCGTTACCGCATTAATGCTGCCTGTCGCGGCGACGAAGGGGAGACTACTCCGAGATGTAGTCCTCATCTGTGGCGGAAGCCCGAGATTAGCATCGTCGTGATGACGGCGGTGGCAGTAGCAAGAAGCAGCATCGAGATATCCAAAATCGGGTGTCATCGTCGACGACGGCGGCGGCGCTCCGTGACTGGCATGGCCAGAGGCAGGCGGTGCCAATGCCGGGATGAAGACCGCAGGTTGTGGTGGTGGCAGAACAGGTCTCTCGGCGATGATGACACAAGAGTCATCATCATCACCTTCCCCGTCGCCAACAAAAGCCATCCGGTCTTGTCGCCGCGGCAACAACGACAACGACGACAACTCCTGTTTCCTCTCCCCAGGATTTGTCGTCGTCTTCATCATCGTCCTGCTCACCCCACCCGCACAGCACAACACAACACCAGCACCAACACCAGCAGCACCATACGAACCGTCACTCTCGCCCTTGACCTCATCCTCCATATCCTCATCCGACTCCATCTTCTGCTCCTGCTTCATGGCGCGCTTGCCCCGGGCGACGGACGCGCGCTCCTTCTTGACGGGAGTGTGCTGATCATCCTCGTCATCCGCGTCGTCATTATTGCTGTCGCCGCCCTTCTTGACAGCAGCAGTGGCGCGCTTGCGCTTCTTGGAGCCAGGCGTCTTGCCCTCGCCGTCGTCGGCGCCGCCAGCACCCTTGCCCTTGCGCGGAGTCGCGGGAGCGATGTCGTGAGCCTTGAGGAGACGCTCGTACCGCTTGGCTCTGTGCGTGTGGGGGACGGTGTTAGATTCGTTATTTTGTGGTTGGTTGTGAAGTAAATTGATGTGAGGTGAGGTGAGGGATTGTTTTGTGAAGGGACTTACGCGGCGGCCTTGCTGACAATCTTCAGCTCGTTGGCGACTTCATCGAAATTAACCTGAGGCGCAACCGAAGAGAGTCGATGGTTAGAACTTGCGTCTTTGAAGTTGCGCTTGAATTCGCGCGACCGAGAGAACGATCTGGCAGATGGGAGAGAAAAAAAAAACTTACTTTGCCGCCAAGGGAGTGCTTGATGCAGCACAGCAGGAACTTGAACTGAGCTTCGGTATCGATGGGAGGCATCTTGACGCTGTTGGTTCTGTGGAGTGATTCTGTCGGTCGCAAGTCGAGGACGTCAGTCGGACTGTCACTGTCTTGGAGATTGATGTGTGCTTGGGAAAGTGGGAGATGGATAGGAAGAAGAAGAGAGTGAGGAGGAGGGGAAATGGAATGAGGTAGAGAGAGGAAAACAAGGCCGACCGACCAGCGTCAAGATGGAAGTCGGTCGCGGACGAAGACCAAGAAAGTTGGTGCAAGGAAGAAATTGGGGAGTGAAGCTGGGGATTACCTGGGTCTTGATTGTAATGGTGGATGTGGGTGAAGTAAGGTTGAAGAAGGGTGGAATAGGTTCGGGATTTGGAAGTTGTGGGTGGAAGAGGGCAAGGGAAAGAGGAAGTGGGAAGAAGATGTGGGAGGAGGAGGACGCGACAGGACAGGGAAAGACGGGACGAAGTAGGGCAGAAACCAAATTCACGGCCAGCGACCAGCCCAAAAGACGAGACGCGCAGTCCGATAAGGAAATCGACCACGGGAAATCGCACTGCTCCCAAAGAATATTGGGCACAAAAGAACCAACGCTCAACAGAACCGTGCTAGGAAAGACAGAGCTGAGATGCTTACCTCGGTGTTGCTTGATGGGTTGATATCAAGTTGAGATGTCCTG
This sequence comes from Chaetomiaceae sp. PYS4301M, assembly GCA_023628425.1. Classification (NCBI taxonomy): domain Eukaryota; kingdom Fungi; phylum Ascomycota; class Sordariomycetes; order Sordariales; family Chaetomiaceae; species Chaetomiaceae sp. PYS4301M. The sequence continues at coordinate 988,875 of JAMAKR010000008.1, read as the reverse complement.
GATTGACAGTCGGTGGGGAAAGGAAGGGGTGGAGGTTCTGGGAGGGACGAAAAGGAAGACGAAGGAGAAGTCGAGGAAGAGGATGTAGACACTGGGGGTCAAGAATAAAGAGAGCTACGTCTGAATAATGACACGTACGTGACGCGTCTGATAGAAACCTCAGCTACCTCAAGAATAATAAAGACATAGCTCCCAAACCCCTTCCAGGTATTGTCTTTGCCGTGGATGGTACAGAAAGTAGCCGACAAAGCAAAGAAATGTCCTTGGACTTACCTGGTGAGCTGTGGTCGTGACTGATGAAGCACTCAGCTCGATATTGTTGGGTAATGCAGAGCGATAGAGGAAGAGGAATGGGTTGTGAGTTCTGGGGGATCGGCTGGAAAATTTAAACAACAACCAGGTTCGCGTCGCCAGAAATCTGCTGCCCAGTCCAGGAAAGAACGCCAGAAACTCTCCTCAAGTCTGCATGGCTATGGTAAATGGCCTGGTAGTTGGTCCAGTCACGTGTCCTCCTGTGATATGGGGAGCTTGTAGTTCGGACGGAATCTGTCTCCCAGTGCCTGCTGGTGCCATGAGGCAGTCATTCACACGACGAGAGTACGCGAGAGGGATAGACTTTGCACCATCGCCATCGGCTTTGCTTAACCCATTCTTCTGTGATATCCCATGGCAAATTGAGAACAGAATGCCCCTTTTCCAAAGCCATCCATTGCCGGCAACATGTGAGGGGCCTCCAAGGGTGTGCAAAAGGGGTAACTGACTGTTACCAGGGTTAGGGTTCCCATTAACCCCTGAATAATGTAAACAGAGCAGTATCCTCACAACGCTTGACCATACAGCAGTTGCAAAACTTGAAACAAGGAGCAACTCAAAACAAGCTTGATTCTCCAGAATAATTACACAAACTCTGGGGAAACTTTTGAGTAGTCTCTAGAGAGCTGTGGACATGTCATCCTAGGTGTATTGCCAAGTGTTGTGTTGTGACTCTGGCTGGATGAGACGGCAACCAAATATTTACACATATGTTGGAGACTTCTGGTTGATCACTATTGGAAATTGCAGCCTGATATAACAAACACCTTCATAGCAGTATCCCACAAGACCGGCTCTGCTTCTGGGTCCCGAGGTCTTGCACATGTGACGCTCCAGCCGCCACCCTCTGCAAGCCGCCAGTTGACCGCAGACTTTGATTCCTGACCAAGAGTCTCGTTCAACGCATCTTACGTACTTCAACAGCCCCAACTAAATATATCACTTCTCCGCTCCAAATCCTGGTAAGTAACAATGTCCTGGGTTTGCAATTCTCAACCCCATGCCCGCCTTTGTCACCTGCGACGAAAAGACAGCTGAAGTCGCGCTCTGCTGGATCCAGCGTCACTCGGGAAAATTAATTTTGTGAGGGCACCTGACTAACCAGCACGGAGAATTTTCTTTTTAAAAAAGAAAGAAGAAAAGAAGAAGAAAACATGCCACGCTTTAGATGGGCGGCGATGGCTGGCGGCGAGGCACACGGCGAGGGCAAGGTGGAGAGCGAGCATTCGCCTCTTGCCTCGCCCAATGGCTTCAGAAACACCCTGGGTCCTCATCCCCCTGCTCTTCGTCAGTTTGGTCAGTTACCTGATGAAGGTATTCTGCCTGAATCTAAGGAGAGTCGTGACCAAGGCCGCGCAGGGAATCCGACGGCGATTGCGTTTCCACAGGGAGTCCCCAACGCCAACCCTGGAACTCGGCAACGTCAAAACTCCTGCCACCGAGCCGCCAACAACAGCTGAGCGGGACATGCCATGCATGAACTGCCTACACTCTGCCCTCTCGGGAAAACTGGTCCCCCCCCCCTTGGCGCTACGACCACGCATCCGGTGGCGGCCGCCGCTGTTCGGGCTGCTAGCAATGGCAGTCGCAATGCGAGCCGGCTTGGGAATCTGGCAGTTCGTGCCCCAATTGTGTTTTACCTATCGCAGCTTACTTTCGTCCTTGGCTGCGCGTGCATAGAGTTTTTGGCCGCCTTAATCGCCTCAACACTACTTGGAATACATGCCGGACAGGTCTCTCGACGACTACCAAGACTTGTCGGTCGATGAGTGCGGCCAAATCCTTTGCCAGTGACTTGATGCACTGACCTACCTTCACAATCTCAACCCACCGCTCGTACATCGAGACATCAAGCTGGGCAGCATTCTCGTCCAGTCCTACGACTCCTCCCACGCCGGAAGCATCCATGTCAAACTTGGAGACTTTGGTCTGTTGAAACAGAACACAGACCCGGCCAAAAAGGGCAGAGGGGAATCTACCACCACCCCACTACCTCCGGTGCTGGTAGTACTACTGTGACTGGGTCTGCGGCCTGTTGCTACTACTGATGAGGCGGGTGTGGCTGCTGAGGCTATTATCAATGTTGCTTCCAAGGAGGACGATGGCGATTCCGACTCGCCGCTGTCTTCTGTCCCCGATATGACGGATGATGGATGGCTTGGTTGACGGCATGGAACGCAGATCACAGCGGAAAATTGAGATCTCGTTTCCCTTTTTTACTGAAACTTTGACAGCGTGCTGTTCGAATTGTTCGGCTTGACATGGCTTCAATGTTGTCAGCTGCTTCGGCCTGTGGTCAGTCCGGGGGCAGGGACGTAGCTGGAGCTTTCTCTTCCAGACTGTGGCTGGCCAACACAACAAGGCACCCTTTCTGTTCAATGTTTAAATTGAGAAGGTTTTTGTAACACACAGATGGACACTCAGACCGTCAACCACACCTCGTCTGTTTGTCAAGGCTGATGTGCAGCTGCCAGTCATGCAGATCTGTTTACTTTAACATGTTGCGCGGCAACGGGCCTTGGCACCCCCTTTTTATTCCCAGGTCAACACTCTGTCCTATGGCCGTGACCGAGGCCCATTGCAATCGGCAGGGCAAAGTATTGTGATCATGCTAGAAAAGCCAAGGAAAATAAGTGTAGGTATTTGCTCACTTTGTCTTCTTGTCGTTTCTTCTTTGACTCGAACCCGCCTTCCATCGTTGTTGGATTGAAAGCGGCAGCGGACAGGTTGAAACATAGATCGCACTTTGGCTCTGGCAACTTGAAAGATCTGAGTTTTAGTCGAGTGCCCTGGGCTGTTACCACTTAAACTTCTAGATCCCTTCTGTTGCTGCTTTAATTAATGCCACCCTTTTAGAACGTTCAGAAAGACATAAAGGCACTTGGCTTTTTCCCAGGGCTGCGTTACTGAAGGCTTCACCAGCGCAGAGTTGGTGACCATCTCATGGAGGCGGATGCTGCCACCTCACAACTCTCCCAGTTGGAAAATGACCGGGAGGTGTGCCTCCTGAGGGCCAGTGCTTCCCCGGTTGGGGCAAACCTACCCTCGCCGAGCCCCCCCCCACACACACACACAACTCACAATCACGTCAAAAATAAACTGAAAGACCAAATGTCCCATTTACCAACGGTGCTAAGAACCCAAGACAGACAAGCCCCCCAAAGCCCAGTGTTGCGTGTTGAGACCCAAACCAGTACCACCAAAGCAGCCCCGTAAACCCGAGAAAAAACGAAAGAAGACACACCTCCCCCTCTCTATCTCTCCAACGACCCCCAAATGCCCAGCCAGAAAACCCAGTCCTCAAAACCAGAGTTTGACTCTCCCCAAGAAGAAAAGAGCAAACTGTGTTCCTCCAAACCGAATTCCCTCCTCCAAGACCTCCTAGGGTTGCTAGAAAAGAAAGAAGGAAAATGATGCCCTCCCCCGCGCCTTCCACTGCTGCCGTGTTCTGATTCCAGTCTCAAATTGTGTGTTGTCCGTCCACCGCGAGAAAAGGTTGCCCGTCGTGCCAATGGCAAAAAAAGACCGAGTATGGTATCGTAACTTAGTGGGAGCGGGTTGGCGATGAACCCGATGTGAAAGAAAAAGAAAATCGGAAAAGAAGGAAGTTGCCAGAAGTCTCGAGTCTCGCCATCGACCAGATAATGAGCTGCGCAAGAGAGAAAATCAAGAGGTTGTCGGCATCTGACGGGGGCGGAGCAAGCCCGACAGGGAGTTGGAAAGGAAAGAAAATCATGCCAAAGAACCCCGAATTCCCGGACCATGAGCACCTTTCCAGTTCCCAATTTTCCCAATCCTAGTAGGCCGGCCACAGCCCCCTCCAAAATAGCCGAGCAAGCATTGGCTTCAAATCGCGAGCTTGGTCGGTGAGAGGAAAAGAGACTTAGGCGCAGCCGGAGTTGGAGTCGCTACAAAACCGCGAGTCAGCAACCATCCATCCAGGGGAAAAAAAAACCCCAAGTCAAGCAAGAATTAGGTAGCAGTTAGTAAGAACTTACTCGTCATTATCCTCCTCCTTAACGACCTCTTTATCCTCCTCCTTCTTCATCTTGGCCGCCTTGGCGGGCTTAGCCTCATCCTCATCGTCGCTGAGGTCGACAGGCTTGCGCTTGGTGCCGGAGCCGGGCTCCTTCTTGACACTCTTCTTGCGGCCACCGGGGGTCTTGGGGGTCGCGGCGGCCGAGGCACTACCGCCCTCGCCATTGCCGCCGCCGACGCCCTTGTCCTCCTTGCGGCGGAGCTTCTGAAGGTGCTGACTGTTGATGAGAGAGGTGGTGGTTAGTGAGGTCTGGTTTTCTTCTTCTTCTTTTGATAGGGGAGTGAGGGAATGAGAAATGAGAAATGAAAGTGAGGAATAGAAAATGCCACAAAACAGGATGACAAAAAAACCAAGACTATAAAAACAAGACGGGTGTCAAGTACGTGATGGCTTTGACTGTGCAGCCGTAGCCCAGGGTGTGCATGCGGTTCATGACGCTGCGTAGCTGGTCCTGCGTCGGCTGTAGCTCCTGCACTATGGCCGTGAGGAGATCATGGTCCGCACGGTGGTCCCAGTTCATGCGTTCAGAAGACATGGTGGCTGATTGCTCCTGGGTGCTTGCTGCTGGATGTGATGGGTGTTTTGTTTGTGATGAGACAGACAGAAAGTTGGGTTGAGACCAAGAGACTTGGGATGCGAGGAAATGTCGAGAGGAGTTGAGAATGGGATGAGGAAGGAAAACATGGAGAGAACCAGAGGAGGATGGAAAAGGGCAGAGAACTGGGAAATGACCGGGCGTCTGTGGGTGAAAGAGGCAGTAGAAGGTTCCGGAGGGGAAAGCAAACTCCGGGTGTGAGAAAATGAATTACATGGCAGCGCTGGCTGTGTAGCTGTAGCCTTTCTTGGACACTCTGCCCAAGATCTTCTCCCACTCGGTCGCAGATGGCGGTGCCTCTGCCATCAGGGCCTGAAGAAGCGCAAGATGCGCCTCATGGTCCCAGAGCGTCGCCTGCTTTGACATGATGGCTGGGGGTGATTGTCTGGGTGTCTTTTTGCAGTGATGGTTGCAGATTGGGTTTGTGGGAGAGAGATCAGAGCGCCGAGAGAAATTGAGGATGTTTGGGGGAGAAAAGGTGCAAGAAGGGAAGTGGGCGAGGGGAAAACGAGAGGGGAGTGGGCCAAGAAGGCTGCGAGAAAGGAAAACTTGGGATGGCACCCGTCACTTGACGAGCCACCCAGCCACACCCAGGCGCCAGAATCTCGTCTGAAGATGAGAAGACATACACTAGAGCCCCCTCAGTAAAGGTGTAACCCTTGTTCCGCAAGGAACCCACCACCGCGCTCCAGTCACTCCCAGTGGGCTTCATGTGGTCGATCAACGCCAGCAGAATCGCCTCGTGCGTTCCCGCATCCCAGTTTTGGAGAACGCGTCGAACCATTGTTGCTGTGTTCAGCTGGTACCAGATATTCTGAACGTTTCGGGTGGAAGAAGCAGTGATGAAAGATTGCTGTGTTCGACAGGATTTTGGGAGAAGCCGCAAGGTGAGGTTGATGAGAGATGGGGGAGAGGAAAGAGAAAAGATCGCGAAACAGGCAGAAGAAGAAATGTTCACCATCATCCTGCCGAGCCAGGCACTTGCTCAGATGACTCTCGGCGGCAAACCTTCCTTCCTCTCAAGCCCCCAAGCAAGCAGACTGGTAGATCGCAGAACATACCGGATGGCATTCCAGCCCATGTCGTGGCCTTTGGACCGCATGTAGGCCACAATCTCGGCCTGCTGCTCCTTGTTGATGGGAGGATGCACCTGAATGATGGCCTCAAACAGGTCGTTCCTGATATCTTCCCACTTTGGCATTTTTGCGATGTGTCTTGTGAAGATGTGGTGGAATGTGTGTTGTGGTGGGTGTTGTGGAGTCGCCGAGGCAATGCAGCTTTCTGAGCGAATGCTGGGTGGTTTGGGTAATGTTTGATCGAAGGAGGGAAGAGCAAAACTCGCAGAACTAAATAGAAAACATCATTGGGCCTCAAGGCCAGCCAGGAACTGCTGCTTGTGGATGAGCCCAGTTTCTCGCCGCGCGTTGCCGCCCAGCACTAGCCAGGATGCCCAGAATAGGGGCAGACGCCCACGATCTTGCCAGCTGAGCAGACAGAAACTTGCGGGTGCTTCCTCACAGAGCACACAGCCCACTGAGCATCACGAATGGCCTCAACCAAGACTCACCGCCATTGCAAAAAGAGGGATGCAACAATACTGCAAAAAGGAAGACAAGGGGGCGGTTTGCTTTGCGAACCAAAATCGATCATAACAAGAACAAAAACAACAAACAAACAGTCAGGGCAAGAGCAGAAACTTACCGGACAGCCTCCCAGGTAAACTGGAGACCATGAGCCTCCAAGCCGGCCATGATCCTCTCTTTGTGGGGGACAATGCTGACCGTACCGCCGCTGGTCACAACGTCGACGAGGATTGCCAGAAGCGTGGTGTGAGCCGCCTCATTCCACTTGGTCTCGAACTTGCTAGGAGCAGACATGGTAAGAACGTGATGAGCTTGTTGTGGATTGTTGTTGTTGAAGGTTGGTGTCGAGCCGTTTGGTGGTTGAGGTTGCGAGATGTGTGTTTGGGAAGATGGGAAGAAAGTGAAGGAGAAAGCGAGCAGCAGTTGCATTTGTAGCAAGAAAAATCTCTTCTGAACCGGTCCTTGTTGGGTCTGTCTTCCGCAGGCTACCGGAACATGCAAGCTGGACACTGAATTCAAAAGGATGCTTCATGTCTCGGCGACGGTGACTGTTCATTCGGCCTCTGCTACGAGAAAGAGAACTGTCAGAACAAGCACACGTTTCTCTGGTTGAGATAGGAGTGAGTATTATAGTCACAAAGGCGTGGTGATGACGGCTTACAGAAAGGAGACCACACTCTTAGAGAGAGAGAAGAGAGGAAGAGACTGGGCAACAGCTCACTTTGACTTTTCCTCAAGGGCTGCCTGGATCAAGATCGACTGACTGTACAGGATAAAAATAGTTTGAAAAAGAAAGACTCCAAATCCGGCCCCAAAGAAACCACCTACCAAAGCAAAACGTTACGTCTGCCGCGACGGAAGTGCCATAGCTTCCACATCGACTCGAACATCAAAACGCCAGACCCTCGACGCCCGAACCCCCCCACCTTCGAAGTACGGAAGGGTTCTCAACACCGACTGTCAAACCAACGTTCACAGGACGAGAACTAGGCATCACCGTACGTATATCTAAGAAGCGCGTTAGCGTTGGGACATCAAGGACCACAGGCGAGTGGGTGGGTTCGTCAAGGACTTACTCGGTCGCGTATTCGCCTGGAGGGGTCGGGTTGTTGTGGCTGGCAAGAGCATTAAGCACAGCCTCGTCCTCGAGGGCTGAGTCTTGGTTGTCGTCCATCCTCTGCCGTTTGGCCGAAGGGCCATCCTCTGACTCGTCCTCCAAGCTTGGGTCGACAGCGGCATCCCCGGAAACCGTCATCTGCGCCTGGGGAGCAATCGCTTGGTTCATTTGAGGGGGCGGAGGTTGAGGTTGGCTTTGGGCGACGGAATGCAGGTGTGGGTGTGGGTGAGGAGGCGGAGGAATATTGGGCATGCCAGGGGTACCAGGTGGCCCAATCATGGCCGGAACGGGAGCGCCAGGTGGCGGGGGGACGTCATGAATGCCAGGGTATTGAGGGTGAAGAGGAGCGGGAGGAAGTCCGTGGAGTGGACCGGCAGCATGTGGGGCGCCGGGGCCTAGTGGAGGACCACCGGGCGTACCGGGGGCGGCACCCTGCGGCGGGATTCCAGGGTGTGGCACTCCGCCAGGCGCAGCGGCGTCGACAGCACCGGCAGGCTGTTTTCTTGGCCGTCCTCTACCTGGTCCGGGGCGCCGGGTGATGGGATTCATCGTCGGGTCGGCCCTTCTCGGACTCTCACCGGTGATGACGGCCTCATTTTTGTTCTGGAGCCGGCGAAGGCCTTGGAAGTGCTGGCTATCAAACGGGTCAGTGCAGGGTTCCTAGACAGGCAGAGGGAGAGTGTGTAGAAAAAAGGGGCCGAGTTGCTTCCTAATGAACGGCAGACAGGACGGAACCGGGTCCCATACAGACGAAAGCAGAGGACAAGACACAAGTACAGAATACAATGATGATGTTGATACAGCAACGACAAACCAAAGTCGATAGAACAAGCAACAATGAAATAAATACCAAGCGAAAATGAAGAACGACGTTGCCGCTACGAGAGCAACAGCCGCGGCAACTGCAGCATCAACATCCATCAAACAGCAGCAACCAGTCGCAACGTGTAGCAGCAATGGCAACAAATGGTAGCAGAATTGATCGCGACGGCGATGGCGATGACAACAGGAAACAACATCCATCATCAAAAACAAAACACACAGCAACTAGCCCAGCACGTACCGACATCCTTCATTCGTGAAGCCGTAGCCCAGCGTCCGCATGTGATTGCCTATCGTGGTCCATTCTGTGCCGCTGATGACGCCGATGTTCTTGACGGACAGGATGGTAAAGAACAGGTCCTTGTCGGCCCGGTCATTCCAATTCTTGTTCATGGCTGCTGAGCTGCCCGCGGGGCCGACAGAACTGGCCAGTTGTATAAATGCGCTGCCGCAAGAGTGGATAAGGTCGGGTTGGACGCGAGCAACGAAAATTGCTAAGGTCTGCTAAGGAGAGATGGATGACTGGTGGGCGGGGGCGACGTGCTCAAACAGCGCGGCCGCCGCCTGATCATTCAGCCGGGCCGAAAACTTTTGCCAAGAGGTTGGCTGACTGCATGCCTCAGGCAGCAACCTCTCGAACGCACCGACTCGGTCTGAGCTTTCCTTTGGTGTCTGTTTGCATCCACGCTGGGCGTTCTTTCGGTGGGGCAGTGGAAATGAGCTGTCAGATGATCTCGCGCCAATATCGCGACATTGGAACCGCACGGCCGATTACGACGCGCTGTTTGCCTTGACTTTTTTTTTTCCACCTCCTTCTCTTTTCAGGCAGACCTTGTCATCCCGATCGCCGCCCAGACTCTTTTCTGTCGGACACGAATATGGCAAGTTACCACTTTTTTATCAGTTGGGTTGGCTTTTGCAATTAGATACATCCGTTCTCTGCAATCATCTTGCAGTGCAACTCGTGGGGTTTTCCAGAGACCATCTTCCGAGTTTCCCTGTCCGCCTCACCGGGCAAAGACGGCCGAGAAAGTGGGCACCCATGAAACTATGGACCCGGCCGCACTGACCGCCGATTATCGTCGCAAGGCGGCCAAAAGGGCAGCGACTCAAGGATCCTGCAAAGCCCCGATGCCTTGCCGGGAACTTTGGGTGCTTAGGTGATGTTTGCCTGCTGATTGCCTCGTCGACTCGTGTTCGACTCGACTTTCTCGAACATCAGGGCGGTTAAAGCCGTTACATTTTGTGAACGCGTCAATGATTCATTCAGTGTAAGATACGACGCACCAGATGGTTGTTCGTATGCTGAGCGTATGGCGACGGGAACGTGGGCATCCTCAGGCAGCAGGACAGATACTGAGCGGGACGCCGCAACCATGGCCCAATCAAAACGGCAAGGCTCCGTTTCGCCCGCCACCTCAACCACCCACTTTCCCTCCTCGCGCCCAATCCATTGCAGTGACTCATGGGCATGTGCGACAGGCGGGTTGCTAATTTTGACGACGATGGTGACGACCTCCTGTCTGTTTCCGGCCGTGTTTGGACTCCTGGAGGGATCCTCGGTAAACATGGTGCACACAGCCTGGTTGCCCTGCCAAAACGCCCGTTTGTTTGCTCAGTCCGGGCTGTGGCCATTCACAGGTGATAAAGACGGGCCAGCAGACCTCGACACGAGGGACCACGCAATTCGCCACTCGTCACCCGTCGCAATCACTCCTCCTTCTCCCTGCAGGAGGCGGAGGTGCACACCGGGGGTTGTGTCGGGGAGCCAGGGAGGGGTGTCACCGTCCTCGGCAGGCGACAGGGATGCATGTCTTGGAGCAACCACTTTACGCGGGAGTGCCACGGTAGCGCGTCGCCCAGGCCCTCCAACACCCCTCCATCGCCGATTTTTTCAGCGGGCGATCCGCTTTCTTTTGTTGAATGCCCCCTTCCCCCCGCCCCATTACGATGGCCAGGCAACCATCCCCCCATCATCCCACCCCGATCCCCCCATTGCCGTGGCAGCAATCGGCAGGGGGTCTGAATCCGGACGGAATCAAACAAGGAATTAAATACGAATCACGTTAGAGGAAAAAGGAGAGCATCGTCCATCGGCGGCTTTCTTGTGGTCGCAGCGCCAGTTCTGGGTTCTGCAGGAGGCGTCTTTCTCCCCATTCGGCAATGGCTCTTTTGTGATAAGCTGGCCCTGCGTGTTTGACTGGACGGCAGTGTCATCGCCTTCGCCTTCGCCTCCGCCTTGCTTTTTGGACGCAGTATTAGTATAATGCGGCCTTTCTCCCCGCCCTCCTCCAAAGCCGAGTTGCGTCTGCTCCTCCGCACCCAACCAGGCCTGGAGCGAAGCCTTTTTTATGCTGAAACAGGCATATAACCGACCGCCTCACCACTCATCTTCCGTGACTCAGTTCTCCACACCCTAACAGTGGGTTTCGGCTGCAGTGACCCTTGCCTCAGCTCACAGCTCCTCTCCCCTGGCGGTCAAATCCTCCCCCTGCTGTTCCGACTTCATATTGGGTTGGTTGGACCCCCCTCTCCATCACATCCGGATCCTGCTCTTCTCTCGTCTTCTTCTGTCCTTGGCTGTGTCGGCTGGCCTTCGACCGCGCCCTCTCCTCGCCTTCGCCTCCGCCTCCTCCTCCTCATCTCCTCATCTCCTCCTCCAGTTTCCCCTCTTCCGCCAAATCCCCCGCCAAATACAACGTGGAACCAACACCGAAACCGTCACCATCACCATGGCCAACAACGACAATGCGATGGCCCGCTTCCTCTTTGCAATCCTGCAGCAGAAATGCCTGAAGGATGTAAGTCGGGAGGTTTGTCGAGGAGAGAGGGCGTGTGGTGTGCTAATTTCTCGCCGTTGAATCAGATCGACTGGAACGAAGTGGCCCGCAACCCGGTGCTCACGCAGGAGATTACCAACGGACATGCCGCCCGCATGAGATTCTCACGCTTCAGACAACAGATCCTCGGCCTGGCGCCGCAGAAGCGTAACCGCACCGCATCAAACACCAACAAGTCGCGCGTCACAAAAAGGAAAAAAGAAGATGGGCCCAAGCCGAAGAAGGAAGACGAAGACGAGATGAAGAGCGGCAGCGGCTTTGGTAACATGAAGCGCGAGAGCATCGCAGCCATGATCAAGTCGGAGCGAAAAAGCATCAGTCAACACTCGTCCCAGCCATCCCAGCCACCGGCGCCGATGATGGCGACGCCTCTCACGATGAAGACAGAGCCTGGCCTCGCAAACCCCTACCACCAACATCTCCGCCACGGATCCGTCCTAGCTACCTCCTCACCCAGCATCAAAAGGGAGCGTGTCCCCAGCGGCAGCGCTAGCATCCCGACCACCGTGGCCCCCATGCCAGAGCCCAACCCGTTTGGCATCATCATGACGCCCCCTACATCGTCGAGTCCCTCCTCTGCCGCGGCATCCTACATTGACAGCAGCAACCATCACCACATGCAAATCCGCCTCCCCACACCCTGCAGCGACTCGGACGGCCTCAGCGGAATCCAAGGCTTCCTTCCCCACAGCCCCTGTATGTCAACAACCGACCTGCTTCACCACAGCCAGCACCACAACAGCCAACCCCATCACCACAACCAGCACCATCACCAACAAGTCCTCATCGGCGCCGCCTCGCCGCCGCTGTCCATCTCGTCGCCCTCCCCATACGACTTTTCCCAACACCACCAGTCATGCTGCGATGTGACGACCCTGACAGACTCTTCTAGCCCCTGGCACTCCCAGCACCATGCACAGCACCACAGCCAACACCTCAGCCAGTCCCAGAACCCGGTCTACGCCCACCCACCCGCTTTTGGCCTTGGTATCAGCACCGGCACAGCAGGAGGGGGCTTTCTCCACCACCACCACCCTCAGCACAATATCGACGGGCTCGACGGGGCCTATCACAGCACCACATGCAGGAGCAATGACACCACCACCAGCAACAACGAAACCGCCAACAACAGTAGCAACAACCCGTTCTGCACCGACCACCACCACCATCTCCACCACCACCACAACCTCCTCCAGCACCATACATATCACCAGCAACACCACGACGAAGACGCCCACCATGACATGCTCGACCCACTGGGCTTGCAGCACCATCACCACCATGAGTTGGCTGCTGTCACTTCTACCACCACTGCTGCCGTTGCGCCGACTATGACCACCACCGCCGCCGCCGCCACGGGTAGTAGTAGTGGTGTCGCTGTCACTGGTGATGGCAATACTAGCACTGCTGCTGCTTTGGGTGTGCACGTGAAGGGGGAGTGGGATGCGGAGGGGTTTGAGCTTTGATTCCCTCCTTTCCCCTTTTCTTTTGTTCTCGTCTTTTTACGTTCCCTCCCCTCCCTGGCGCCCTGAAGGGTGGGAGAGAACTGGGGTCTTGTCTGATGCTTTCCGAGTCTGGCTGGGTGTCATCTTGTCTGTCTTGGGAGAGGGGGTTTGATTACCTGTGTGGGTTATGGGGAACTAGACTGCTTGTCCGCTTGTCTGTCTGTCTCACTTGGGAAGGTGATGATGGAAGTCTGGCGCGGGGTTGGCTGGTTGGATATTACCCTGCTGCGGATCTGTGTTGTGGTCGTCATTGCTGTTTTTTCGGGACCAGAGATTGTTTGGTTATGGTTATTGGTCTGAACTAGAAGGCTGTCTCATTTGCGCTGCTGGTGTTTTATTGGTTTGGATTTTTTTTATTTTTTGGGCGGTAGTGGCCATGATTGATGGTTGATGGCATGGCGTGTTTTGCTGACATCTGGAGGGTGATGGGTGTAAAATAATGTCAATGTGGGTATGACGATGATGATATGATGGGAGACTTGCTGGGACCTTCATATTCAGGATGGTCTTGGGTCTCTTAGTAGTGTGAATGACTGATTGTCTGGGCTTTTGGCTATGGATGGTGTTGGTGTTGCTGGCTGGTGATGGTGTGTTTTAACTTGCACTCTCCGCTCTGGTCTTTTACCGTCTTTTCATTTGTCTCGTCTTTCCGCAAGAACTGGGATCTGGCTCTCGGGATGGAGAAGGAGAATTATGTTATGTTCTTGAGATGTAGTCTGTGTGATGCTCGTATCAATCTTAACCACACGGTCAGGGCATCTGAGGTCTCATTGGGGCTGGTGACTGCACGACCATCTTAACACACCCTTGGATTAACGTGGCATGCTTGGGACGGCAGGTATTTATTAGATTTATATCTACTTTAATAGCCGCTCTTGATTAAACAACATTCCGTCCCACTGCGTTGTTAGCAGCGGTTTCGTCGGATAGTTGCCACACCAGAGAGGCAGAGTCAGGGGCAAGTAAACATATCTCATCTATTTTCAGCCGTCACCCAGCAACGCCGGCTTGAACCCCGTGAGAAGTCACCCAGACCGGCACACAATGATGAATGAATAAACCACGACACTATCATAGCTGCCTTTTTGCATTTTCGAGCACATACTCCATGCAACCGGCACCAAGCCGGCAAGGAACGAGTATTGTTGTATCTTGGCAACCGGTTTAGACATGTTTAAATCCGTTTTCTTCTTACCGCCCGCCATCTTCTCCCCCTCCTCGTTCTTCTTCCTCCTCTCCTCTTCCTCATACCTCTTCCTCCTTGGCATTCTTCCACCGTGGCATCCCTCTTCCAGCACCTTCCAGCAAACCATGGTCTCTTTCCACTACGAGTCTTCCACCGCGTAAATTCAATTCAGCAACTTGCAAAGACAATTTTTCATCTTTGACCTGAGCCATCCAAGGAACAAAACAGTAAGTGGACCCCCAAGATTTCTATGGCTTTGTTTTCCCTATTCTTTTGAGGAATTGCCAAAACACACGCGTCTTTCCGTTCCTTCTGTTTCGCAGAGACCAGAATATTGGTTCATCTTCCCCATTTTCCTCACGTTTTTTCAACTTTCCGTCCTCTTGTCTCTTACGACGCGTCAATTCCCTCTCGTCGACTACTCATAAAACACAGCAATTCGGTTGGGCAAGTCGAGTCGCTTTCCGGGAGAAAAGACACTGGGATTTGGCCGCCGCTCCAGGCTTCCCTCTGCCTTTTTCTTTCTTCTTTACTCTCCAGGCTTCCCTCTGCCACTCAAGCTCGTCATAACCGATTACGAGTCTTTCCAATTCCACACATGCCACACTCTATGCCTTGTCTTATTCTTCTCAAAAGTCGAAAGCACCTCGCTGATGACGCCAGCATTTAACAGACAAGCACAGCAACAGCAACAAGAACAACAAGAACAGTCGGTGACTTCCATCGACAGTGTCTCGACAGCTCACTCATCAAAGGCTGAAAGAAGAACAAAACAAAAAAAAACCGACAAAATGCCTCCCAAGACTGCTAAGGCTGTTGCCACTGGCGATGCTGCCGACGGTCGCAAGCAGCCCACTGCCCAAGAGGCCTTCGTGTTCTACGCTATCATCAAGAACATGAAGGGAAAGCCCGATATTGACTGGTCTGGTGTTGCTGCCGATGCCGGATTCAAGAATGCTGAGACTGCCAAGGTGAGTTTCATCTATTGTTATTTCATTTCGTATTGCCTTTTGAATGATTGGTCTCATCTTCTATCATCAACACATCATCTCACAAGTACCTGTCCTGCTGACACTGCACCCCCCCTCTAGGTCCGCTACGGACAAATCAAGCGCAAGCTGGGCATGGACACTTGGGTTCCCAACAAGTCCAAGGATGCCAAGGACGAGGACGCCGGCGACACTGGCGCTCCCCAGACCCCCGCGTCTTCCCGCACTAAGAAGGCCGCAGCGACCCCGTCCACAGCGGGCACCGGCGCGGGCGTCAAGAAGCGCGCAAGCACCTCCAAGCGCTCCACCAACGCCACTCCGGGCTCCCGCTCGCGAAAGGCTAAATCCCAGGCCCTCATCAAGATGGAGGAGCAGGGCCAGGACGAGGCCGACAAAGACCAGGAGGACGAAGAGATGATGGACATCTCGACCCCGACCAGAACCAACACCGAGCTTGGCAGCGCCAGTTCCACCACCTACACCGCGCCCGAGGAGTACGCCGACTTCCCGGCTGTCCTGCCCGAGACGGTTCTCGAGCGCCAGGCTATCTTGGTCAACCTAAACGGTACCTGGACCCTCTCGCCCGTGCCTATCGATGTCCACGCTCAGTGGCTTGCCCGCCTGCCGGCCAACCTCCAGACCCGGTTCTACACCCAGGCGACCGCCGCCAGCAAGGGCACCACCTCCGGCACCAACAGGGCCAAGAAATCAACCAGCACCAAAAACAGCACCCCCATCAACAACGGCTTCCCCATGGACGATGAGGAGGAGGAGGAAGACGTCGACGCCGTCAACAACCACCTCTTCGGCGAGCACTTCGCCAACGCCACCGCCACGCCCATGGGTATGTCCATGTCCATGCCGATGGACATGAGCATGGCCGTGGAGCTGGGCTATCTCCCTGCTTCTGCTGCCGCTGCTGCTGGTGGTGTTGGTGGCGCTGGCCGTGGTGCAGAAGGTGGCCCCCTCGATTTGCACTCGATTCCCATGCACCCAGGCTTCATGGCACAGATGGAGCGCGAGCAGGAGGAGAGGGACTCGGCCACGCTGTTTGGTGGTGCGGGCCAGGGTGGGTTTTAGAAAGCGGAAGGGGGCTGCTGCCTACCTGGTGCCTAAGTGGTTTGCTCTTCGGTCCCTTTTATTTTCTGGGCTGATGGGGATAAGGCACGAGGCACCGAGTTCTCATCGCTTCCGCTTTCCTTCTCCAGCCCAGGTACCCCTGTCTTTGCACCTTTTCCTGACTTGACTTTTCCTTTACTTTCCTGTCTTTTCATTTCTTTATTTTCTCTTTGTCATATGCACCTCGGACTCCGCATTGGGTGGACTCGGGAGGACAGTTTTGAACTCTTGGGTCTGATCTGGTCTGGTCTAGTCTGTGGCATACGACATAGACATAAGATGGCGTTGAACAGGCGCATCGGGCGGTTGCATGACATGGACATGGTCATGGTCATGGACATGGATGTGGCGTAGGCATGGGCTTGAGGACGACACCGGGTTGCTTTTAGATGACACATGCTGAGTACTCCTACCCGTCCTGACAGATTGAGTTCTCGTCAGGCAAGGAGGATTGAGCACAGAATAGGCAAATCACGTATTTCACTGACAAACTCCCAAACCTCCAAACTGCAAAGTGTATGTGTATGTGTGAATGTGTGGTCTCGCAGCTGTGTTGACTTTTGTCTTATTCTGACATTTACTGACATTTACTCGGCTGCGTCCATCCATCCGTGCATCCACCAGCCAGGACATGATACCAACCCGCAGTCATAGCAGCACATCAAAACCCCAACAAAGTCCCTCTCATACAAGTTGCATCATCAATATACAACATACACACGCAGACACCCAAGGCGCGCTCGCTCGCTTGCTCGCTAACTTGCTTCGAGAGACAGCCCGCCGCCCTATTCCACAGTCCCGACCCTCCCCAAACAATGCCCTTGACACCACACCGACAACATACAACAGAAAAAGGCAACAACAGGCGGCAGCAAAGGCCCTGCCTTCCCTGGGAAAGGGACCAACTTGCGCCAGGTATCACTGAAACAACCCGAAACCCCTAAAACAAGCCCGGCGCACAGTCCCTGTACTTAAAACGCAAAAGAACAGCAGCCAACAACGACAAGGACAACAAAACACAACGACAACCATGACGGCTGTAAAAAGGGAAAAGGCAGAAAACAGCAAAAAAACAGACAACAAACAATACCTTGTACAGATCGAACCACCATGAAAGATTAAAAAAAAAGAAGACCAAGAACACAAAACACAAACTTCCTCCCCCACGCCCCGCGCTTTCCATCCCCATCCCCACCGTATCTTCTTCCACCCCGAGTTGGCACGTCGCAAGAAAACAAGAAAAACAAGAAACTTGACTATCGCCTGTAACCCCTAATAAACACCACCACCAGACCCCAGCCTCAGTTATCCCATAAAAAAGTCAGTATGTAGGTACCTAGGAAGTACCCTAAACCTAAAACCAGCCATCCCAGCCGCCCCAAAGCCCCAACCCCAAAGCCCAAGTCATTGAACCGACTCCCCTACAGGCCCCCAGCTGCAGCTGCTCAAAAGAGCTGTAGTCAATGCCAAAGCTGCTGGTTCCTGGGTCCTGGCTCCTGGATCTCCGGAGGCCTGACTGACCCAGAAGCAGTAGAAAGGCATGACAAAGCGGAAGGGGCGCGTGTAGGGGGCGGGAAGCGGCGGCAAGAGAGGGAATAAATGTCCAAGGGACCCCCCCCAAAAAAGTAAGGAGAAAAGGAAAGCCCAAAACACAATAGTCATGAGGTATCGTCCGTCCGTCTGTCCGTTCAGCCGCGCCGTATGACTCATGGGGAACCAGAGGCCAAGGGAAAAAAAGGCAAATAAAAAGAGTAGCCGTGAAACGCCATCCGTCCTGTCGAGTTCCCATCCCTTTTGCCCTTTTTTCAGTACGAGTTGCCATCAAAGTCGTGGGAGGGGGTGGGTGACGTTGTGAGGTGCCATGTCGAACGATGAGGTGGGTAGGTCGCCTGGCAGGTCAGGATGTGTGGTTCATGCCTGTGCTCGTACGAGTGCCTGCTTGCCGACGGGAAGCTGATGAAGTCGGGAATGCATCAATCAGTATCTGGACCCGTTGAGCGACAGCCGCGGCCTCTCCCTCTCGCGGTCTCTGTCCCTCTCACGGTCTCTGTCCCGGTCCCGATCGCGGTCTCGATCTCTCTCCCTCTCCCTCTCGCGGTCCCGATCCCTCTCGCGCTCTCTGTCCCGGTCCCGATCTTTCTCCCTCTCCCTCTCCCTCTCCCGCTCTCGGTCGCGGTCGCGGTCTCGCTCTCGATCGCGGTCTCTATTTCTCTCCTTGTTTTCCCTCTCCTTGTCGCCCCTGGCCGTCTCGTTCTCCCTGTCCCTCTCTCCTCTGGGCGGCGCCTCCTTCTCCTTCTCCTTCTCCGGCTTGACCACAAGCTCAGGCACCCACCTCACGCCGTCCCGCTCGGCCCAGCGCCTCATAACCCCCAACACCGCGCCGACAGCGTCCCCGACCGTCGTCCACGGCCCAACCACCGTATTCATCCTCGGATCCTCGACCTTGTCGCACAGGGTATTCGCGTCGCCCCACATGACGGCCCGGCTCCGGTTGTGCTTGACCCAGCGGCTGAAGCTATTCGCAGCGGCGCCCGGGTCCAGCGTCGCGAACGCGTTGGTGATCTGCTCCAAACACAGCACGTGCATCTGCGCGGCCAGCGCCTTGAGCGCCTTGTTGTTGCCATGCACGCGGCTCCGGAGCTCGTTCAGGTGCGGCAGCAGCGACTCCCACGCCGCGATCTCGCACACCTTGCGCTCGAGGATGCGCGCCTGGTTGAGCGAGTGGAAGGCTACCATGTAGGCGAGCACCATCTCGAAGTGGAGGGCCGTGGCCCGGCGCTCGTCGGCGGCGCTCATCGAGGGCCCGCGCTCCCGGCAGAGATCGTCGCGCGCGTGTTTGAGTTTGCTGCCGAGGCGCTGGTATTCCGTGTGTCGCTCCTTGTAGGCCTCGGCTTGGGCGAGCGTCTTGGGGTCCAGCGGTTCCGAGCGGGTCGGGGGTCTGTTGTCCGTGTTGCCGGGGGTGAGGCCTGTCGTTGCGGCGGGGGTATTGCTCTGGGACTGGTTCGATGTCACCCGGGACATCGCTGGGGCGGCGGGTTTGAGCGGGGTCGTCGGTCCGGCTGGTCTGGCGGTGATGGCGTCCCCGGTGGTCTTGTGCCGCTTGGACACGACAGGTTCTTGCGGCGCGTCGTCTGCTGGCCGCGGCCGCTTCTTAGCAACCGGGGGTGCCGCCTCGACGCTCGTCGAGCGCTCCTTCTTCAATGCATCCTTTGCTGACTTTGATGGGAGGCTCAAGAGCTCTTTGGCCCGCTTGGCATTTGCCTTTTTCAGCTTGAAAGTAACAATCTTGGAAGGCCGGGCGGGTTTCTCCTCCTCCAATGTCACTCGGACAGGAGGCGCGGCCACTATTGTCTTCCTCGCGCTACCTGAAGAGTCGGAGGACTGTGTCAGGGGTTGGCTGGAACCGCCCTTGGAGCCTGTTTGTTTCCGGTCCTTGGCGGCAAGAAGTTCCTCAATAATAGGTGGTAGTGTGGGAGAGAGCAAAGCTGGTATCTTCGGCGGCTTTCTTGGCTTCTCCTTTTCTGGCTTTGACACCTTCCCTGCAGGCTTCTTCTTGGGCGTGACGCTCTTCTCGGTCTCGCCTTCAAACAGAGATGGGTGTAGAGGCGATAATAATTGCGGCAGAGCCGACTTTGTTGTGAAATCCGGTTTCCGGGGTGTCGGAGTCCCACTGTTGGAACGAGCCCTCGACCCGTTGACCTGGATGGTCGACCTCGGGGATGCCGTAGTTTCTCGGTCCCTATCTGAAGACAAAGGTGGCAACCCATTGATGGTCGGATGTAATGTCTCGGTCTTGGTATCCCTTGACGGTTTGTCAGCTGCCGCTTCTCGACCTCGGGGTGTCCCCGGCTTGGGTGGCCGCGAGCGGTCGCCCGTCGTGGAGGAGCTGGCTTCGGGCTTGGTTCGTTTCTGGGAGGATGGGTGGGCGTCGCTATCTGCGGCGCGCTTGCGTCTCTCGGCGTCGGGCTGCGAACTCGTCTGAGATGTCTTCGGCCTGTTATTGGGTCCGTCAGTGCTCCGCGGTGCTGACAATGGCCTCCCCGCTGTCTGCGCATACCTCTCGCCGTTCGTCTCTGGGCGCGGCTTCTCTGGCCGTGTGTCCCACTGCCGCAGCCCGTGTGTTCTCTCGACAGTCTTCACCTCCTCCTTCCTGGGCGCATCCTCTTTCTTGATGCTATCTTTCGGCGGCGGCGGTTTTGCGGGGAGGGTGCCGTTCGCCTTCACTTCTGTCTTCACCAGCCCTCCATTTTCCATGGGCGATACAGACTTCTTCCGGTTCTGGTAGTCCATCAAGGACAGCTTCTTCTTGGCCTCGCCCTTGGCGAGCACCTTGGTCGGCATTGGGGGCGGCGGTGCCTCGTCGCAGATCTCAAAGGCGGCGCGCGTCATAAGGATGCCTCGTTGGGCAGCGGAAATGTACGTCATGTATTGCAGGGGGCCGCTTGCGCCGGTGAACCAGAAGCCGTCCGGGGTGGGAAACCGGCGGTCAAAGGACAATGAAAGATGGTGCGGTCGCTCTGGGAGGATGTGCTGGGCCACTTTCTGTGCACTTTTCGCCGCTCCATCCATCGTTTCTTTCATTGCTGGGACATCGGATTCGCCAAAGAGAATGTCGTCTCTCGCCGGTATCGGTATCGGTATCGGTATCGCAGGGGCACGCGGGTGGAGGTACAAAGAGAGCTCGGAGTTGTTGCGCCGAAAATCGAAGCTGGAAAGGTTGGGAAAGGATGATGCTTTGGTCGGGGTGGACTTCGGGCCCGCAAAAGATTCTGGTACCTATGCGGGCTGGCGTATGGTCGACGGAATTTCAGGTGTCGAAAACAGCTGGAAATGCATGCACGACGTCTGTCTGTCTGTCTGTCTGTTTGTGTCGCCCGCGCAATTAGCATGCGCCCTGGAAAATTGATGAACCGTCACGGGAACCGCGCAACGGCCAGAGCCGGGAGTGACATGTTCCAGTCATCGTCGACAGCCCAATTGGACCGCGACGCAAATAAACACGGCCAAACTCCCAGCTCCCAAACCGGGGGTGGTGTAGTCATCGACCAACGTACCCAGACTGGACAAAAGATGCCCGCCCACTGCAAGCTTCCCCGGAGTCGCAGCGGACAGCCTCAGGCGGCGGGGGGGAGCCGAGCTTCGTAACCCGCCTTGTCGCGATGCCGGAATCGCCCGTCTTCCAACGTATTTATCCCGACCTCCTGGCGGCGACCTTATCTTCGTCGTGGGGACACGGGCGCATCTCTCGCAGCGGGAACAGGCCGTGCCTCGCTGGTGGTGCCTGCCCGCGTTTGTGGCCGCGAAAACAATCGGGAGTCGGGTTGGGGCCCTGGGGGACGAGAGAAGAATGGCTGGGTCCCCGGGGTCGAGCTGCGATGTGCCGTGCGCCGGCTCGTTGCTTGGTGTCGGATCCGAAGGCGGTGATGTGACAGGGTCGGGCGTGGGTTAACGTTATGGCCCATGGGTGGTTTGGGTGTGCAGGATGCCGAGGGTGGGATTGCGCGAACGGTGGAGAGTGACAGGGTGGTGGGTGCTTCGTTTGGCTCCGGACGGCGGTTCCGCTGCGCAAGGGTGTGGGGCCACGGTGCGGTCTGGTGCGGTGGCCGACGACCGATCTGCTGCAGATTTCCCTTAGCAGTCTTCCGCTTTGCCATTGGCTCCCAATTTCGCCTTGACAACACAACAAACACGCCAACTTCCAGGTTGGGAACATGGGATCCGTGACCTTTCAGGAACAACTGGCAACGCGCAAGGGCTGAAATTGCCAAGAATGGAATTGTCTGCTTCTTGCTCTGTTTTCCCCTCCGTCGCGGGGCTTTCACGTGTGGCATATATCTTTGAAGTCGAAATTCGGGGTCGCCGGCACTTGATAAGCAAGCACAGCCATCGACCACTTCGGTAATACAGCAAGTCTGTGGCCTTGCTGAATTCTGCAAGCATCATTGCCTTACCTAACCAACCCGAACTCATCCTCTCAGTCTCGATGGAGCCCGTCAATCCTCATTTGGCAAACACGAACAAGCTCTCAAGAATTGCGCAAGGAATGAGGTCGAGACTTAGACATCAAATCCCGCCGATGACATTTAAACCCTCCGTCGTGCTGGGATAGACTTGGAAGCGCCTGACTTTATTGCCTAGTATGGAGTAACTCGCTTGGCATTGGTGAATCCTCCACGAGCCGAGTTGCCTTTCTCCGTCACTTCAGTCGGCTTATCTTTCGACACACTCCACACACGATAATCAGCGGTACGTAGGACCTCGAGGTTGGCAGCAGCTGGCTAGCTTTGTCTTTTGCCGTGTCTCTCACGCCTGGGAGTCCTGGGGGCGCCTCATTCTCGTCACCACTCTGATCGCCTTTCTGTTCCGTGTTGTTGAGAAAACCTGACCCCACTGTCACTCACCCGCCCCCGCCCCAGACCACGTGGATGCGATGTTGCAGAGGGCAGGGTAACCTTGCGAAGTACTCCGTAGACCTGACATCACTAGCCGGCGGTGATAGTCTGAATATGACTCGGGACTCGAAGCAACGTTATCGTCTGCCTAGGGCCTAGGTATTATTAAATCAATCATTCCTTTTCTAGTGACGGACTGTCACCAGCAACCAAAGGCCCGCGTTGAAAAATGAAAATAAAAGGGGATAGAGAAGTAAATAACTGTATTACAGCATGAAAACACCATATGCCGTGCATGATCAATGCCTCTAATTAGTCCCACAAGCACGCGCCCAGCGATGAAATCTGGTCGCGCCGATACCTGTCCGTTCCCATCCACCCAACGCCAAGCTCGAGATCAAAGAAACGGCTTTTGAAAGAAACGCCGGCCTCGATGCAATGCGATGACACTTCAATCGCCTGTCTGGGCAATCTCGTTTCTCGCCACGTACTGCTCCGCTCCATGTCCGTTCAGACTGGACTCGGTCCTCTTCCGTTTGTGGCCGGGTCGGGCGCTCTCGTCGAGGTCCTTCAACATCTGCTCCTGCATGCTCGACACTTTGGACGCGTCGAACTTGGCCTCTCCGGTGCTGTCCGCCTTGCTTTTGAAAGCTCGAGTCTGGTCTTCGACGCTAACGATGCGGGAGACGAGCGCCTCTATCTGCGTTTTCAAAGAGTCGACGTCGGCAGTGAGCTGGTGCGCGTTGGGGTAGAGATTCTCGAGATGTCCGATGATGTACTCCGCCACGGACTTGGTTGTCAGATTATTGAACCGTGTCTCGAGCGACATGATGGAGTGTCGGAGCATCGCTAGCTGGCCGTCTGTATCTCCGCTAGTGGCCGTCCCGTTTTGCATGCCCGATCCGACCTTGTCTGTCAAGGTCGCGTATTTCTGGCTGAGTTGGTCGACGGCTGCCTTTGTCGAATCAATATCCGCTTTGATGAGGGCGACGTCCAGATTGACCGAGTCGCGCTCGGAACCAGCTGCCTGGCCTGGTTCGGGTGCCGCGCCGGATTTTTGTGCGAAACCGTCCTCCAGGTCTTTGACCCGCGCATCGAGTTGCTTGACGGCGAGATTTGCGTTGTCCACCATTTCACCCAAATCTGATATGCCATTCACGAACCCGCCGACTTGGCTGAGTAAGGTCTGATGCTTCTCGTCGAGTTCTTGTGGTATGCCGTCCACCTTGGTCTGCAAACCGTCCACGGTGGTCTGCAAAGCCGTGACCTTATTCTGATAATCGATCGACATCAAAGCCGTGACCTTCCTTTTCAGATCGGGATAATCGATCGACATAGTCTCGTCCAGCTCTTCGAGGGCATCGGTATTAATTTTCGAGAGTTTCGACTCATGCCCCTCGACTTTCTGTGCCTCACTTGCTATGCTGTCGCGCAGGGCGATGGCCTTTTCATCGAGGACATCCACCCGTTTCTGAAGGTCAGAGATATCAGCCTGCAGAGCCGAGGCTTTCTGGTCTGCGAGGGCAGACGCCTTCGGGCTAAGGGCAGCCTCTGAGCTGTTGCGGTGTTCCAAGAGCTGCAGGTCGACCAATCTTGCCAGGTCTTCTTTGTGCTTCGAGAGTTGTGACCGCACCTCATTTTGCTGAGAGGTCGTTTGCTCTGTTTGGTGTTTCGCAAACTCCCCACGTATTTCGCGGAGTTGCTTCTCCAAATTTTTGGTCACCTCGTCGCTCATGTCGTTCTTCAGCCCCTTGAGCGCTTGACCCAGTTGCTCCTTCACGCTTCCCGAAACATCGGCCTTTGAGTTCTTGGTGGCTTCGATTTCCTCCATCACCTCCTTCTTCACACCTCTGATCATCTTCTCTGCCTGCTGCTTCATTTCCTTCAGTTGCTCAGAGAACTGTGCTTCAAGTTCGCTTCGGTCTCGAGAGCGTTCCTCTTCGACCTTGCGTATTTTTGTTTTGAGTTCCGTGATCTCCGCCTGCTGCTTTCTGAATCTTTCGTCCTGTTGCTGCTGGTGCTGCTGGTGCTGGGGAGCTGCTTTGGGCCCAACTTTCTCGTTTTGCGCTGGGAAGGCGCTGAGAATGACCTGCACGGCGGACTCGATATTGTTGTGTATCTCGTCTTGGGCTTGTTGTATCTGAGAATCCAGCGACTGGACACGTGCGGCACACTTGACCCGGTGCATGTTCTGCACTTCTGGCACGGAAGGAAACTCGGCGTGCTTCACCCTTGATCTTTCATACTCGGCCTGCCGCTGTTTCAAGACTTTGTCGAGGGGTTCTCGCTCAGCCTTTAGCCTTGCTAGGGTAACGACCGCGTCGCACAAGCGAGAGAGTTTCTCTGACGCGGTGTTCCTGTTGACGGCGGTACCATCTGTGGGCGATCGAGACGCAGAGGCTATGGATGCTAGTTAGCAGGTCAGTATAAGCTGGGAAACCCAGAAAAATGCAAGCTAGATGCTCAGGGTGGGAAGTTGAAACTAACGCGCTCTTGGCCTGTCATCAGACCTTGCAGAACTAATATCTGCAGGTTTTGTCCCAGGCTGTTGATCACGGGAAAAGTCAAAGGGATTGCGGCGGCCCCTTGTAAAGCCATCGGAATCTCGGCGCCTTTCATCCTTGAAGACATCGGGTACTCCTCTCGGGAAGCTGTCGCGGTGTCGATCTCGGTAATCAGAACCATGGCAGTTATCGTCGCTCGGACGCCGCGAGTAGACATCGTGGTTGTACGACATGGTGGAAGTGAAATGTATGTCTCAGGCGAGCCGCGGAACGACCCGTAAGCCTAATACGAGGCTCTCAGACATTCCCCCTTTGGAAAAAAGTGCCCCAAGACGGGGTAGCCTAGCGCAGTAAGGTGTAAGGTAGTGTTCGACCGGCTCCGTCCTAGTCTGCTCCGTCCCAACTACAGAAAGCCAGCGATCGGCGGCTGTTGATTCGATGGACGCCGATAGACTTTGGGCCACTCAAGGCAAAAAAAAGTCAAATGAAAAAAAGGAGAGATGGAAGAGGAATGGAAAGGACACTTTCGCAGTGTGGCTGCTGTGAAAACAGGGTATGCTGCAACTGGACGGAATGAAAGATTTCAGCCGTTTGTTGAATGAGGGTTGGACGAGGCAGTCGCACAGGTCCAGATTGTTCCCCCACCAACGCGTCCAGTGTGTGACACTGCAATTTGAGCGTGACGGGTCGTTGGATCCGATGTTCTCGAATCCACGCAAACGCCCGATTTGATGATGGAATGTCGTGCGTGACAACCTAAATCGGAGACTCTGTGAAAATGCAAGCAAAACTGCCAACAAGTTTAACAGCGACGCCGAGAAAGGTTATTTATTGGGATGAAAGAAAAAGAAAGCTGAACTGAAAAAGTGCTTGAACTTTTTGCCTGATCAGGGTGCCAAGCTTGGCAGAGTGCAGCAACTTGGACGCCAACACAATCGATAAGGCACGTAAACGGCAGCTGGCCTGAAGGCGCCCACATTGGCCAATGACCTTTTTCAGCACAAAGAGCCCCTTGAAGCCCTTGCATGGTAGTATGACCTGTAGAGAACCTCAACTAATGTTAACATTTACTGCATGTTAAGCGCGCGGCTTCATCCGCTGGACTTATTATTAGCCCTACGCATGCACGCATGCATGCATGATGCGGTGAGGCCCGATGGAGGGGCCCGGGGTCATGTGGGTCCGAACTGTGTTTGCCTGTATTTGGTAGCCACAGGTGGCTTTGCTAACAGGGACTTGAACTCGCTGGGATCCACTGCAGCCACACCGATAAGATCAGCGCGCCAGAGCGTTAGCTTGCGCTGTGGTTACCTGCATTGCAGCATGCCTTCCTTGCCTTGCCGCGTCGAACAGCTCAACGCCGACTTTTGACGCGACCAAACTCTCCACAGCGTGCAACAATGGCTGCTGTAAGTGCCCTGCTTTACAATTACAAATTTGTCTTGTTGTTGTTCAATCAGGTCACAACTAACCCTCCGCGATGCAGCCCGTCGTCACAGTCTCCGAGAGCAAAGAGCTCCGAGGGCTCAACCTCATCGCTGCCCACTCGCACATCCGCGGCCTCGGCGTCGATGCGGACACTCTCGAGCCCAGAGTTGCGTCGCAAGGTCTTGTCGGGCAGGAGAAGGCCCGGAAGGCAGCTGCGGTCGTGCTGGAGATGATCAAGCAGGGCAAGATCGCAGGTCGCGCCGTGCTGATTGCTGGCCCTCCCAGGTACGCTGCTGCATCATAAACTGGTCCAACAAACCCGAACTCTTCCGAGTACTAACAGTGCCATCCGATATGCAGTACCGGAAAGACAGCAATTGCCATGGGAATGGCCCAGTCCCTCGGATCCGATGTCCCCTTCACCACCCTCGCTGCTTCGGAAATCTTCTCCCTCGAAATGTCCAAGACCGAGGCGCTCACACAAGCCTTCCGGAAGTCCATCGGTGTGAGGATCAAGGAGGAGAGCGAGATTATGGAGGGCGAGGTGGTGGAGATTCAGATCGACCGGAGCGTGACGGGCGGCGCCAAGCAGGGCAAGCTCACCATCAAGACGACCGACATGGAGGCCATCTTCGATATGGGAAGTAAGATGATCGATGCCATGACCAAGGAGCGTGTGATGGCGGGCGACATTATCTCGATCGACAAGTCATCGGGCAAGATCACCAAACTGGGCAGGTCGTACGCCCGGTCGCGCGACTACGATGCCATGGGCGTCGACACCAAGTTCCTGCAGTGCCCCGACGGCGAGCTCCAAAAGCGCAAAGAGGTCGTGCACACAGTGTCTCTGCACGAGATCGACGTCATCAACTCGCGGACTCAGGGCTTCCTGGCCTTGTTCTCGGGCGACACGGGCGAAATCCGGAGCGAGATCCGGGACCAGATCAATACCAAGGTTGGCGAGTGGAAGGAGGAGGGCAAGGCCGAGATTGTCCCCGGCGTCCTCTTCATCGACGAGGTCCACATGCTCGACATCGAGTGCTTCTCCTACATCAACCGCGCGCTGGAGTCGGACCTGGCGCCCGTCGTCATCATGGCCAGCAACAGAGGCCACTCGCGCATCCGCGGGACAGACTACAAGAGCCCGCACGGCCTACCTCTCGATTTCCTCGACCGAGTCGCCATCATCAACACGCACGCCTACACCGCAGATGAGCTCCGCCAGATCCTGTCAATCCGCGCGCAGGAGGAGGAAGTGGACCTCACCCCCGACGCGCTGGCGCTGCTGACCAAGATCGGCCACGAGGCAGGGCTCCGCTACGCGAGCAACCTCATCACCACGTCTCAGCTCATCTGCGCCAAGCGGCGTGCCAAGCAAGTCAGCGTGGAGGATGTCCAGCGCAGCTTCAAGCTCTTCTACGATCCTGCGCGGAGCGTCCGGTTCGTGGCCGAATCAGAGAAGCGGCTGATTGGCGACGACGGCGTGGTTGATTTCAGAGTCGCATCCAACGGTACTGCCACCGGGGAAAAGATGGACACGACCTAAGGGCGGGGAGGAGGCTGGCGAGATTCGATTGCAGGCGTTCAGGGGTTGGTAAAACTGAATTGGCTGACTGGGACCGGCGGGCTTGATATTATGTACAGTAATGACTTTGATAGATGCGGAACGAGATTTGCGGTGGGTGAACCATCCCATGTGCCAATTTTTTGGTCTCTTTTGTCCCTGTGATCTTAAACTCGGACAGGATACTAGACGTGTAGTAGGTCTCACGCAAACGCCGCGACTCTGCTCCATCCCCCTTCTTCCCCTGCCGGCCGGAACTCTACGCCCTCGCCAAAATAACCGGCGTCCTGCCATGCCTTCATGGTCGGCCCGTCAAACGGCCCTTGCTTGGCCGCGGCGTCACGTCCGTCCGTCCAGCGGAATTCCCACATTTTGGCTTCGCCCGTCCCGTTGCCCTCCTCGTGCTCGTCCGGCTCAGGCGGTTCCACCCAGGCTTCGCCCGTCTCGTTACGATACTCCCTTATGAGACGCTCCCGCTCTATGTCATAAATGTTGGGGTAGTCTCTCTGCATCAGCTTGTCTGCGGCGTCCGCAATGTCATTGATCGCTTCTCGGATCTTGACCTGTTTGGGGTCTTCGGGTTCCTTTTCTGCGTCGACATCCATGGCGTCCCCGCCACCGCCGTCGCCGTTGTTGTTCTTGGTCTTTTTCTGTTTCCACTTGGGGACTTTCTTGGCTTTGGATTTGGTCTGGCCTTTTCTGAGTCTGGCAAGCGCGTCCAGCGCCGTCTCGCCGGGCTCCAGCCTGATTATGAGTTCTTTGAACAGGTCGCCCGTCAGTAGGCTGTCGTTCTCGCGCTGCTGCTTGCGCAGCTCGGCCTCGCGCTTCTCGTGCGCCGCAGCCGCCTTCTTCATTTCCTTCTTGCTGATGCCCTCGAGCCACCGGTCGTGCACGGCGTCGGCGTCGACCGCTTTGCGGATGAAGTTGCCTGACTCGTCGAAGGCGCCCTCTTCTTGCTCATCCCGCATGTTGAAGGCGTCGATTTTGGGTGCGTGTTTTTTGAGGCCGCCTAGGCCGACTTCCTCGTCTACCCCTTCCTCGGCGATAGCTGCGGCGACAGCTTCTTCGTCGTCATCGTCGTCCTCGTCCTCGTCGCTCCCTTCCTTGTTGTCTATCCGTACCCTGCCGCCGCTCTTGCTGGAGGTTTCTTGGCCTTCGATCTGCTTATCGGCAAGGAAACGCACTTGCTTGTCCTTTTTCCCTGCCTTTGCGCTGTCGGCAGCCGTGTTTTCACCAGCATCCGAGTCGCCAAACATGTCTATCTCCTCGTCCTCATCGACAGCGCCCCCGGCAGCCGCCTTGGAGTTGTAGTTGTCCATCACGTCCGCCAGATCGATATCCTCGGCCGCTCTCCCCTTCTTGCCTCTGGCCTCGGCCCGCGCATTGAAGTTCTCATTGTCTGAGTCGGAATCGTAGCCGTCGATATTCACTGCACCGCGCTTCGTGGCCCTCCCAGAGGAGGCAATGACGTCCGCGTCGAGGACATGATCGTTGTCGTCGTCTTCGTCGCGCGCGCTGGGCGCGAGCGCTGATGGGTTCCGGACGTCGAACTTGACTTTCTTGGATGTGGGGCCTTCGTCGTTGTGATCCTCGCCGTGGTGTGCGCGCGCGAACGCCTCTCCGGCCCGTCGTGGGCGCGCCGCTGAGAACCTGGATGCCATGGTTTGCGTAATGATGATTGGGGACAATGTCTAGACAAAACAGTGAAAAACGGAGGGTGATTTGGCCAGAGACAGCCGGCTGTCAATGTGCTGGCGTCGGTTTGTGTCCAGTAAGAGTACGGAACAGTGAAGCAGATGACTGCAGGGATGTTCGACATAAGCTCAGAATGCCTCTCAAACACAATGCAATGACCCACACCAAGAAATGTTGATCGGACAAAGCTCCTGCAGCCAGGTCATGGCGGGGCGCAGTGGAATGCAAAGCGCGGGGAGCAACCCACGGACACTTTGTTGGCACCGAGAGCTCGCGCCACACAGCCACTTAATGAACAGGCCCCGCACTGTGCTGCCTTGGCGAAGGCAGTCAAGGCAGTCAAGGAAGGTATGTCATCAGGAAGCTTGCCTTAGACCACAACAACCTCAGATTTCCATACTTTCAGTCGATCACATTACCTTTCGGCACGTATTTCAAGCATATTGGGCTATTGCCGCGACGAAATCCTTCTTGGACCCGCGACCGGCCACCCACGTCCTCCAGCATCTCCGTCCTCACGATTTCACAAACCAACCAACGACTCAACTCGACGGAACCCAACGATGGTGAGCCGATCCCTGCGAGGGCGACACTTGGCTTTTCCGACTGCCCCTGCTCCAAGCTCACCTTGCTAACACCCGAATCCACGGCTGCAGTTTAACCCCTACAACCTCGGCGGTGCCGATTACCGCGGCGGCCTCCGAGCCCCCCGAGCCCAGCGCTTCGACGAGTACTACCGATGCTACCCTCTGATCATGGCTCCCGGCGCCGAGCGCCCGGAGCTCAACTACGGATCCAAGATTCTTCTGCCACCGTCGGCCTTAGATAAGGTGTCAAGGCTGCACGTTCAGTGGCCTATCATGCTGGAACTGATCAACGGGGCGACGAGCCGACACACACATGCGGGCGTGCTGGAGTTTGTGGCAGAGGAGGGTAGGGCCTACATTCCGCAATGGGTAGGTGGGGATGCGTTGCTGACGGTGGTTCGGGCGTGTGTATTGACTCTTTTACAGATGATGCAAACGCTCCAGCTGGATGTGGGAGACATGATCCAGGTCAAGACGACTTCCCTCGAGCTCGCTAAGCTGGTCAAGCTGCAACCCCAGTCGGTCAACTTCCTCGATATCTCAGACCCCCGCGCGGTTCTTGAGAAGGCCTTCCGCAACTTTGCGGCCCTGACCAAGGGCGACGTCTTCAACTTCGAGTACAACGACGAGGTCTACGATATGGCGGTTCTTGATGTGAAGCCCGAGACGGACAAGATGGGCGTCTGCATGATCGAGACGGACGTCAGTGTCGACTTTGCGCCGCCAGTTGGTTATGTCGAGCCCGAGAGGGTACCGCGGAGCAGCGGCACCAGCACACCCCGCAGCACACGGGGCGGAGGCCCCGGAGTGCCCGCCGGCGGGTTGCTCTACAATCAAGGCACCATGGCACAGGCGATCAACTACGACGCAATTGCTCCAGGCTCAGCGGCAAGCCTGGCAGGGAACTTCCATGGCGAGGGCCAGCGGTTGACCTCGAAGAAGGGCAGCAAAGCCCCAACACCGAAGCCAGCAACCCCCGTGGCTGGGACGTCGAGCACACCCAAGGAAGCGGCGGTGCCAAGGCGGCGTAACAACGGCCCTGCGCCACTCCGTCTGCCACCAAACAAACTGTTCCTCGGGTATGAGGTCAAGCCAGTGAAGACAGCGGAGGACAAGGAGAAGGAAGCGGCAAATGCTAAGCAACCCCATTTTGCTGGGCAAGGCCAGACACTGAGGGGAACTTCGAAAAAAGATGACAAGAGCGGCTGAGATGATCGACCGCGTACGAAAGACGCCCAGGGCAGAGGCCGCAAGGTCCTTCAAGGTGAAGTTGCATGTCATTGGGCCAATAGCTTCCGGTGGCCGGTGTATTGGCGTTACGGGATGGGTTGGGAAACGGCGATGCAATGACTGCCGAGTCAGAAACAGTTATTCTACCGCAACAGGGTGATCATGGGATTAGGTCAGAGAAGATGGAGGCTGGTGGCGCCTGATAGACGGTCATACAATCCCTCGTTGACCTTCAGGAAGAAGCACAGCGAGTAGCATGGTGGAACCCGTTAGCTCTACGTAGAACCTTACAGAACAGAAGACACCAGCGTCGTTTGGCTTTTGGATTCTGCTTAAAACACCGTGGCATTGTCAGAAGAAGCCCCTCATGATGTTTACACAAATCCGGAAGCCGTCAGAAGCAGGGTAGTAGAGTACAGGTTAGGTGCCTGTAAAGGGAGGGTTGGTGATGGTGAGCTTGTGGGCTTGTGCAGCAATCCGTGCGAACTTTGGTGGTGGGCATAATTCGCACTGTCATTTCGCCGAAAAGGCCCACATCCTTGTGTTCCCTTTGGCTGCCAGCTGAATTCCGCTGCGCCCCCAGCTCTGGAAGTTGAACAAAACATCTGACAGGCTCCATGCTCAACCGACCTCCATTTCCGCTTGCAGCGATTGACTGATCAAAAATCCGTCGCCCATCAAGCCCTTCAAACATTGCGCTTTCCCATTGCACAAGTGACGAGAACTCACAGGTTGAGGTCTTTTTTGGTGCGCCAACCGGTCCTTTGGTTTCGCGAAAATCACATTTTCGTCATGAGGACTCGTGGCGGCGACGCCTCGGGTCCTGTACCCGTCGAGTCGGCGGCAACAACCCGCGAACTGCGGCCACGCCAAGCATCGGGGGCTCGGGGCTCTCCGGCAGGCGGCGCCGTTCGGAGAGCGGGGGCCCGAGTGACGAGAAGCGCAACAATGCTCGGCCAACAGGGTTCAACGACCAACAACAATGCAGTGTCACAAGTCCCGCCGGTCGACACTCCAAGACGGTCGCACAAGCGCTCCGGATCGTCTGCGGGTAGTGCAGCTCGACGAGCAAAGCGGACCCGTCAGGACCGTCACTTGCCGGGGTTTTATGGAGAAGAGAGCGAGAGCGGGGACGAGCCCGACAACCCATACATCACCCCCGGTTCCGATGTGGAGCAGAAAGCCAGCACCCGTCAACGACGGAAAACTCCAAGCACCACCACGACCCCGAAAAAGTCGACCCCAGCTCGGGCAGCAAAGAGCCCGGCACGCCTCGCTGCTGCTGCTAACCTTGCGGCATCCAGTGACAGCAAGGCCCCGACTGAAGATGCCTTCATCCCGGACTGGACCAGTCTCCCCTACCTGGTCCTGGTTCAGATTTTCCGATATGCCAGTGCGCCACTCACTGAGCTTCAACACGCCAAATGGTTGACCGCAACCAGCGGTGTCTGCCGCGCGTTTGCGGAGCCAGCCTTGACCGCTCTCTATGAGGCCCCTCCGTTGCTGAGTCGACCCATGGTCCACGGCCTGGTGTCGTTGCTGTCCCAGGACCCGTCGACCACACTCTTCAACTATCGCCCAAAGGTTACGGAGCTGTGGATTGATGTCGAGCAGATCGCCTCAAAGATGTACAAGGGCCAGCCGCTCGACCTGAAGTCTTTGGTCGCAAACCTTCCTCGACTCAAGTTCATACAATTCTTTCACCAGAAAGACGCCCCTCCCTATCGATCTCTGGACGGAAACCTGCGCTGGGCCTATCCTGCGGGTCTTTTCGAGGCTCTGAACGGACTGCAAGATTCAACCGAGGGGGCTAACAAGGCTCACCACGCACAGCTCGTTGGATGGCAGTGGAATCGACGCCTGATGGGAAACCTCGATCTCGCCGGCATCAAAGGTCTTCACCAAACCCCGGCATTCGTTGGGCTGAAGAGACTCTCCTTTGTCAATTACCAGTCACCTTCGCTTCATGCGAAAGCAAATGCCAACGACGCCGAATTGGCTACCCTGGATCACGCCTTCATCCAGAAATTTGCAGACGCCATAACCGTGCTGCCAGCCCTGAGACACCTCTCTATCGAGTCTTCGACGGCGGTTAATGACCAGCTGCTTCCACTCCTCCCGAAGACTCTCGAGACTCTAGAGCTCATCAACTGTTGGGACGTTAACGGCGACGACTTTGCGAGCTACCTGCTGTCGAGCGGGTACCAGCTGAAGAACTTGATCCTGCACCACAACCAGTCGCTCAGCCTCTCATTCCTCACCGTGCTGGGGACGGCATGCCCCAACCTCCAGCTCCTCTCCATGGATTGCAAAACATACAACCACCACGAGTTCTACCATGACTCGGACCCCAGCTACGACTCTTTGCTCACGGCGAACCAAGTCCCAGACTGGCCCGAGAGCCTGGAGACACTCCAGCTCCTGAACATGAAAAAATGGACAGCCGAGGCCGCCGAGACGCTCTTCCAGTCCCTCGTCGACAGCGCACCAAAACTGCCCAAGCTCCGCCGGGTGGAACTCAAAGCGATGCTTAGCATCCCCATCCAACAGCGCTCGCAGCTGCGCAACAAGTGGAACCGCAAGCTACGACAAGTCTTTCTGCGTGAGAGGACGGACCCCCGCCCGCTGTTTTCACTGCGGAAACAACCGGTGCTTCTTCCTCCCCGGCCGGACGCCGCCGAGGCGGTAGTGGTCAAGAAGAGCCCCAGGAAAAAATCCGGGCGTGCGCTGCTGGCCGCCGAGAGCCCGTCCCGACGCAGCAGCCGTTTGGTGGTGCAGCCCTCGAGCGCTTCCTCCCGTGCCAGTAGTGTCGGCCGGGACCTGAGGCATGGGCTTGCACGCCCGTCGTATGCTGAGCCGGATACTGATGAGGATGAGGAGGATTTCGACGACGAGGATGGCGGGAAGAAGGAGGACGATGACGAGGAAAGCCGCGGTGGTACCAGCGGTATGAGCCAGCCTGCGTCGCCGCCGGCTAGGACGGCACCGGCGGGGCCGAGCGGGTTGGAATCGCCCTTCTTCCGCCACGGCATGTGTGAGAAGGTGGAGATCCAGCTGGATAACCAGAAGTCGGCCGAGACGACGCTCACGATGGATGATTTCCTGGATAGTGAGCATGATGACCTGTCGGATGATGACTGGGTTGGGGAGGACGAGGATTTTGATACGGGGTATGCGTGGTAGAGTGAGTAGAGGGGTGTTGTCGACTCACCTTTTTTTCTCAGCTTGCTTTTCTCTTTGCTCTCTCTTTTCTTTTTCTCTTCTCTCTCTCCTTCTTATAGAAGGCCGTCTTCCCACAAGGGGAAGCATTGGCATTGAGGTGGCTAGGAAGCTACGCATGATAATATGGCACAGCATGGGACATGGACATTGGGGTTTCGGGTGAGCAAGCGCCTGGGGTAACGGGGTTGCATTGGAAGAAGGCGTCTGCTTTGCGTTTCACACAAGTTGCTCCTTCATTCGTTGGTTATTACGCTGGGATTGAGGTCTGCCTGGGCAGTGGGGGGGTGGATGGGGATATTCACGGGATATTAATTAGGTATGCTTGACACAAGACCATGAGATCTTGTGTATTTTTCGTTTTCACCTAAGGTGCTAGGCAGAGGGTCATATGAATCTCCTTTATAAAGTTTGGGAAATTGGAGGTTAATATCAGGACTCCGATTCCTTGCAGTTTGGGTTCAAAATATTCGGGGTTGTTGTTGTCCGATGTCGAGGTTACAATCAGCCGATATGATACTTGGCTGTTCTGGCCTTGGGGCTGATAATTATCTATCTCGGAGACCTGGAGTCCTGTACTTTTTCCATGCGGTTTGGGTGATGGCCGTGTCTCCTTAAACGGACAGGGCGGCAAGGAGACGTGAGTCTCGAAGGTATCATTCATCACCAGGATCCGGGCAGCTGACCAGGAAATGGTGTGTTCATTGTCGAGCACGACAACCTCCTGAGCCCTGACTGTTATGCCATACTTGTACTTTAACAATGTGATCCTGAAAGCTGTCTCGGAATATGGGGCAGTCTTAGACATACCAAGACGACAATAACGACTGGAATCATCTGTTATCAGGTTTTCTCTTGCTCGTCTTCATGCTTAGAATGATACTTTGTGCGTCGAGTCATAACAGGGCCCGCAACCTAACGATGTGAAATATCTGTCTCAAGCCCTGGAACATAGCAAAGATAAGTTCTGATCAGCAAGTCATACAAGTGCCATGATATGGTAAGTGAATGATCAAGCTCCAGCAGCGTCAGGAGGGCAGATTATGTCTTTTTTATGTCAACCATGTGGTATTAGGCGCATAAGGCTGGATGAGTGTCCTGACAGGATGTCTTGGGCGTGAAGTGGTTCGACGAGAGTATTCCGGAGTATGTGTAGATTTCAAATACGCACTAAACGATGGTTGTAGAACTTCTAATTAGGTAGGTATCAAATCACAAGGTGGGTTTAGGAGAATTATGACAGCCTGGCTGCGGTTAGATAAGTCCCGAGATTTTACGTTGGAATACCTCAGTGGTTATGGAACAAATAGTACGGAGTAGCATGGCCACATATATGTAAACAGCTCTTGATGCTTTTCCACACCAGCAGGTAGATATACATCAGTAATCCAGATCTTGCCGCACAAACCTCAGTAACCCCGCCTCAAGGGGGCAGGGGTCAACAATTCTCTCAAACTTCTCGGGCCAGTCGTCGTTCCAGACAAAATCGACAAAGGCGGCGGCATACTCCCAGTAACTCGGGTACCACCCGGCATCCTCCCAATCCAAGACAGCCGTAACACGCCATTTCCCTCGGTTCTCGTCCGGGCTTCCGCCGTCTGATGACGCAACGTCCTGAGAGACCAGAACATTCTTGCGCTGGAGATGGTCATGCGTAAACACGCTCGGGTGGTCAGCCAGGGCGGTAGGGAGATGGCGCTCGAGGAACTCGGACGTCCAGGGCTTGTATCCGTTCGATTCCCAATTGCTGCGCGACCGCCTCGCCATGGCCATGGAAAAATCTCTCTCGTCTTGGAACGGGCCGTTGATCTGGGGTTCGGGTTCGGCCGACGAGAAGAA
The DNA here is from genome assembly GCA_023628425.1 of Chaetomiaceae sp. PYS4301M. Taxonomy (NCBI): domain Eukaryota; kingdom Fungi; phylum Ascomycota; class Sordariomycetes; order Sordariales; family Chaetomiaceae; species Chaetomiaceae sp. PYS4301M. Next base: position 952,310 of record JAMAKR010000008.1, on the reverse strand, counting down.
GCGATGCCGCAAAGGCCCGCCAGTGACGTTGCCAAATACCCCAGACATGGGGGAAGGGATCTGGCGCACGTGGATGAAGATATCCCGCAGCTGGCCAGTGATGTCGAGCTTGTTGTGCTCCGAGAGACCATCCCAGACAGTGCTGAGCTGCGTGCCTTGCTTGAATTCCATGATCAAGAAGAGCCCGCTGCCCTCGCGATACATGGCGTAGAGTCGTGGCGCCGGAATGGAGGGGTACTGGGCGAGCAGCAAGAGGGCGTGGCCTTCGTTTTCCGACACACAGGGCGGCACACCATACTTGACGATGAACTTTCCCCTGACGAGGGCAACCCGTTGGTAGCTGTCGTCGTCGATGATGCCCGGGAAGGCCTGGTCGGCTGCAACAATCTCGTCCAAGGACGGGAGCGGGCCAGGCAACTCGCCAGGATCGCAGAAAAAAGGGAGCGTTGGCGCGGTGACGGCCGACATGATGATGGTGTCCAAGACTCCAAAGCCGTGCACGAGAATTCGATGCTGGGGGACAGCTCGGCAAAGCTATATTTTGGCTCTCCTGCCCAGCTGTTTGGGCGCAGGGCCTGGGTTCAACTTTCCTGGGAGCAACCCCGGCAAATAAAATAGGCTTGTTTTTGCTGCGTCTTGATCTCTTGGAAGTCTAGTGAGGCACTGGTATCTGGTATTTACTACCTACCTATTTAAGGTATATACCAGGTAATTTAAAGCTACTGGAATTGAATTGACTGGAAAGTGAAAGTGAATCCGGCAGTTAGTTATTTCCATGTCATGGGCGTTCCTGTTGTCGTTGTTGAAACTTGAAAGTTAAGTCCAAACTGTCCAAGCACCTTCATGCAGCCCCCCACAGCGGTCTCTTGGCTGCATTTGACCAAAATCGAACCTTTTCCGGACTCCGCTTCATCGTATCTTCCACACTCCAATTCAAATTGAAGCATTGTTCCGACGAGCATCATCAACTTTTGGGTGGTTGTCGGGTGCGTGGAACTGGACAGGGGTTGTTAGTGAGATACTCGCCACCCCACGCAATTTGTCCGTCTGGTGCGGTACCGTGTTACCGCGATTGCCGCTAGCCGTTCACGGGGCACGACGCAGAACGGAGACGCCGCCCCACGACCGGGGCTCCTGCCGACAGGCACGAATCAACAGCGGCACCCAGGCAATTCGCGATATGAGAATCTCATCGCCTTCGGCTACGGTACGCGTCTTTCCCATTCCCTGTTGACTTCCTGGCTGTTGCTCCACTGCATCACCCCTATTTCGATATTTTGATGTCTCCTGGCCGTACACACCACATCCCATCCTCGATGCACCGCCAGTGCGCCTTTTGTTGATTTTTCAACAGCCCGTGTCCGCCATCTGTTGGCCGCTCCATCTCGCGTTGCAACCAACCCCCAGTGGTTCCAGTGGTGGTCCCGGTTGGTGTCGCGGGAGTCTGTCTGTCTTGTCAGCGCAAAGCTTCTGCCCGGTCGAATCTCTGAACGCGGTGAACTCACGCAGCGCATAGACAGACTATCCCACCCACCACACCGGCTGCTCTTGCTGTCTATTCCGACCGCACCTTCCTCAACCTAGACACACAAATTTCCACGCACGGAATCTCGGCCATTCTCATTCTTTTCTCTGACCTCGGACCTGCACATTCATCACCACTCACCACCTTACCTGACATTACACATCTTGGCTCTCTCCTCAACCTCTCTGCTTCATCTCATCTCACACCCACCCATTTTCAACCTGAAGCTGGCCGGCCCGTTCCATTTCCATCGCCGTCTTCAAAGCCCGGCTCTTCCTCCGCATCATCTCTCACCCTTTCCACTCTTCCCATTCTCCCCCGGACAATGCGGCTTTCTCTTCCCCTTTCAGCACATTGATCCCTGCACCAATCTCACCACTTGCTGATGACTTCTCTCAACGATGACGACCCCTAGCCATCGCAATCGTGGCCTGCCCTTCCTACACCGGAACTGGCTCAAGGCGACCAACCACTGGAACTTGAAGATGGGCAACAAGCCGTCTTCAGAGTCGCGTGATTCTGTCGACAAGCTCGCCGACGAGAACAACCCTCACCAGTCGCAGCGGGCTGCCAAGCGCCGCCGCATCGACAACGAATACGACGGTTTCCCGCTCTTCGAGGACTACGGAAATGCCCAACGCGCCCTCCGCATCGAGGTCCTCAAGATCAGCCACAAGGACTCGCCTCGCGTCAAGAACGGCATCCTCAATGGCGTCGTCCCACCCAACGTGAAGGATGTGGTACAGGTCAAGGCCCGCTGCAAACTCACCATCTGCGGCCACAAGGGTGGCGAAGCCGTCGTCCTGCACGTCGACAGTCAGGTCTGCACCATTCGCATCTTCAAGACTTCGGCCGGCTCAACTCCCATGGCCCGCTTCTCCTCCATCAGGCCCTTTCACGTTCCAGAGGAGAAGATCTTCCTCGAGCGCGACGATGATGCCGTCTTCGGCCTGGCCAACTCGTACTCGGTGCTTGTTGAGCTCGAGTCTGCCGGCGATTCCAACTGGCCCCCGACCGATTTCGTCCCAATTAGTGACGAGGACACGTTCTACAGACGGGGCCTCCCCGCCCGCCAGTGGGTGCTCACTGCCAACATCGCCGACATCTTTAGCCCGCGCAACCGCAAGTCGGCCCGTCTGCGGGTCAAGAAGCAACCCCTTAGCGACGTTGCCACAAACTTCCTCGTCGACATGGATGTCCGCTGGTTAACGCCCATCTCCAGCCAACTGAAGCCGAGGGAGCAGACCAAGGATATCTTGCCCTCCATTTCGGTGTTTGACCCGAACGAGCCTACCGTGCCCGCCGTCAACGGTGTAAATGGCACCGACAGGCATCGCCGTGAGTCCCAAGTGAACGGCGATGGGGATACTATCATGAACGGGCAGACGAACGGTTCCATGGCCGAGCCCGCCGACGAGTTGGCCGAGGGTGAGCTTACCCCCGGTCGTGCTCGGCGGGCAAGGCAGGAGATCAACTACAACGTCAAGCAGATGTGGAACAACGCTGTAGGCAGGGAGACCCGGAAGCGGCGGAAGTTTGGCGACGAGCATGGCCAGGTCGACGATCACACAATCACGTACTTGCTCCCACCGGAACAGGTTCAGACCGACAAATTCACGTGTCTGCTGTGCGGTGCCGAGAATGACCGGCTCAGTCAGCTGCGAGCCCACTACATGAGCCACCCACAGTATGACTTTCATTTCGAGTACAGGCCCAAGGCGGGGCACTGCGTCACTGTAAAACCGAATGCCAGCGGTCACGCCTCGCCGCTGCGGCCCAGGGTCTACCAGCTTGGTCTGCCGGTTAAGCCATTGGACCTGGACAAGTACGTGAACGGTGACGACTCCTGGGTCACCTCACGTCTCGGGCCCGACAACGACCGTGAAATCTTGGGGGAAACCGCACCCAAAGTATCTCGGAATGTAAGCAAGCTATACCAGAACAATAATGACAGCACGCATGCTTGAACAAGACTAATCCTCTTATCCTTAGAAACTCGCCATAAAGCGCGCCCGGAAGACGGTTCTCGTGCCCAAGACTAAACAGCCCCTCTTCGACACGCTCAGCAAGGTCCAGCTCCAGCCGGGCACACCGGTGCCGCAGCACCCACTTGACGACTCGTGGCTCCTGCTGAAGCATCGCGACAACCTCCAGGACTTTATCGACCTCAACAACGAAGAAAAGGAGTACTTCCAGGAGTGGGACGCCTTTGTCCTACGCAAGCACATCTCGTCCGAACAGTACCTGCCGCGCCACTTTTTGCAGTTCGTGCGGGAGAAGACCAACTGGATTGCTTCCAAGCCGTCCAGAGCAGAGGAGTTTAGCAAGCATGTTGCCACGCTGCTGGCTCGCAGGGTGCTGCCGGATACCGTCATCTTCGAGGCCACCCAGCTCTTGAATGACGCGCGGGGCCGCATGGCGACCGAAGGAGGCGCCGAGGATCTGGCCCAGACGCAGACGGCTAGGAGCAAGGCGTCGGGCGGCTGCTGCTGTGCCTGCGGGAAGCCCGTGCCAGTCCCTGCTATGCTGGTTTGCGCGAACAAGGTATGTTCTTTTTTACTCCTTCCTTCATCGAGTAGCAATGAGAGAGATGCTAACAGGCTGCGTCTCTCATCAAGCAATGCAATGACCGGCTCTACCACGATAGCTGCGTGGAGAACTTGGAGGAAGCGGTGGCTAAGAAGAGACAGTGGAAGTGCAAGGCGTGCTCGTAAACGCGAGGAGGGCACGCACACACGTAATACAGGCGGATATGGGAGAGCGTGAAACGGGGATGGAGGCAAGGCAATGAATGATAATCAGGCGGATGATACATACGAGATAGTTGAGATGCGAGGCGAATACAATGGATTTTTCTTCTTGTTGGGTGGGTGGGTGAGGGTCGACGTCGTGAAGCTGCAGCAGTGACAGTAGACCCCTGGAAACATCAAGCTTTGGTGTGATCTCACTTTTGTGTCTTTTACCAAGCCGCCAGACATACACCCTAAGAATACACCTCCATACACAAAAAGCCCGTGTAACACGAATACACCTTTAAACGCCCTAATAAATCTGATGATGCCTAAAAGCCCCCCGCGCAACCCTGCAACAATCGTTCAAACAAGCACAACCACAAACAATCTCTAACAACAACATCCAACCTCAGGACCATGGAATAGATCACCGCCTCCCACCACCACCACCCCTCTCCCTCTCCCCCCTCCTCTCCTCCTCCCTACGCTGCCGCTTGCGGCTCTCCTGCGCAATCATGTCGGTCAGGTCGTCCTCGTACGCCGTCTTGTTCCACTGCGCGCCGACGCCCTCCTCCCTGCGGCCGGCCTCGAACTTGCGCCTGAGCTCGTCCTTGTCGAGGCCGCCGCCCGACGCCATCAGCGCGTCCGGATCGAGCGCGATGTCGACGTCGCCCGGCTTCTTGCGCTTGCGCGAGGAGTCGTCGTCTTGGCCGAGGACTGGGACGGATGGGGCGTGGGGGTGGGGGTGGTTGGGTTTGGATAGGTCGTAGGTTTTGTCGCTGCCGAAGAAGCCCTCTGCGCGGCCCTGGCGTTCGGGGATGACGGTGTATGCCTGGCGGGGGCCGGCGCCATAGGAGGATTCTTCTGTTTCGAAGCCGCCGCGGCGGGTCTTGCGGAGGTCGAACTCGCCCGCCATGCTGGTCTCGACGCCGACCTGCGCGTGCATGTCTGGGTGGACAGTGCTGGCGTAGCCGCCTGGGGTTTCGAGCCCGCTGGCTGTTTCCGTCCCGCCGGGCGGGATGTCGCCTGCTTCGGAGCCTTCTTCTTCTGACTCTTCTTCTTCGGACTCTTCCTCCTCGGATTCTTCGGCGGGGGGTTGGAGCTCACCCCAGAGGGTGCGTTCGACTGGCTCGCTGAGCGCGGTGACGGCTGCGACTTGGGGTTGTTGGGGAGGTTGTTGTTGATAGGCCGGGGCCGCGCCGGGTTGGCCAGGGGCCATGATGCCGAAGATGTCGCCGCCGTAAAGCGGGCGGTTGTATTCGTCAAGGGGGGGCTTGCCCCATTGCCCGGGCTGGAAGCCCCAGGCGGCGTTGGGGGGAAGGGGGGCATTGAGGCCTGGGATCTTGAGGGTTGGGTAGGAGGGAGGGGGGCCGACACGCTGTTGTTGGAGAAGCCACGGAGGTGGGAAGCCGGGCTGCATGCCCAGGGCCTCCCGTAGCGCATCACTAAGCTCGCCCGGCTTGAACACCTTGTAGTCTGCCTCCCACTCCTTGCCCTCGTAGTACACGTCGCCGAACCGTGTCAGATCCGGCTTCGTCTGGTGGCGGAAGAAGGCGTCGTAGAGCTTTTGATAGTCGATGTCCAGCTTGCCCATCTTGGGCTGCACCCGCTCGCGTTGCTTCTGCTTGAGGGTCTGCTCAGCCTGCTTCTCGAGGACGGCATCGCGCATCTCGGTGATGCCCGTTTCGGCGATGAACTTGGGCAGCTTGAAAGGGGGCTTCTCGATACCGCGCTTGCTGGACAGGTATTCTCGTTTCAGGGACCAATGAGTCGGCACAGGGACGATGTTGCGCTGCGCCTTGATCTGGACCAGCATGCGGGGGTCTGATGATGAGACGTCGTGCCATTCGACAACCTCGGGGTTCCGGACCAGGGCCTTGAGCTCGGCAATTGACAGCTTGTTGAGCTTCTTCTTCTTCTTCTTGGACATCTTTGGCTGCGCATCCTCGTCTTCGCTGGGGACTCCGTCGTCCTGGTCGAAGAAAACCTCGCCCTTGGTGCCGCCCTTCACGTCGCTCGAGACGCCCTCATCTTCTATGCTCGTGCCGAACTTCTCGAATATGCTCTTGTAGGCGGCGAAGGCGGGGTCATCCTCGGCAAGGGGATCATCAATGGGGCCGTCGGCATCGATCTTGTCGGACGCGTCGGGGTCCTTCTTGACCTCGAGATCGGAGGGTTTGCTCTCGCCGTCGACGGGTGCCTGTTCTGTCTTTGTCTCGTCGGCCTCTTTGACGTCTGGTTGCTTCGCGTCATTAGCCTGTACCAGTCAGCAAATGCGGTCTTGAATCGACAAGTATCGTAGTATGAGAGACACGACGTACCTCGGCCTGGGCCTTCTTCTGCTCCTTCTTCTTGGCCCGGCGCATCTGGTTCTTGGTCATCTTCGGTGCCGCCATCTTGGTTGCTGTTGCGAGCCGAGGGCTCAGAATCTGGGTAGCAAGTCGAAGGTGTTGCTCATCCAAGACAAGACTGTGTGATGTTTGGTCCTGGGCTTGGGCTTCGGTTCGGATTGCGCTGCTCAGAGATGGTCGTCGGGCGTAGGTAGCCCGTCGCTGAAGTTCCAAGTTTTGGTGGAGCTGCACGCGATCCAGAATCCAGAGCCGCTTGCCTTATCACGATTGCGCGCCGCCATCCAAAAGTTTGAGAAGCTCCCGGTGTGGCTGGCACGACAATCGCTTGGCGCTGTGGCTGCAGTCCCTGCTTGCAGCAAAGCCTGTGGCGGTGCCAATTGGTCGAAAAAGTTGAAACAGGGTCCACCAGGAGCCCACCAGGAGCGTCGACGCGTGCTGGGCCTGCGCTGTGCGGGTGGTGGATTGCAGGCGCCAAGAAGAGTTTATTCAGGCCAGACCACTCAGCTCAGGCCCCTCCAAATTCCAATCCACAGGTCCACAGCAGGAGACAGACAGACCCAGACGGTTGCGCAACCGCCAATTGCCGCGAATTGTTTCTCCCTCGTGTTAAACCGATACGGACACCGGACTCAGGACACACAGGATACACCTAGAGCGGTGGCCATGATCACATAGGGCGGTGCGCGACAGCACTCTCACTCGTTTCCTTCTCCATCCGACCAGCTATTTGCTCCGTCTACGCCTGCACGTTTGTTTTAGTTGCTCGAATGCCCGAATAAGTGACGCGAATCAGACACCGAGCAACAGTCCACAGACTAGATCGTGAGACTGTGAGACCGCGGCAGTCCGTTCCCCGGGCATCTCAACCTCGACTTTCGCAGCGCCTCGCAGCGCGATGCAGCATTCTTCTTCCTCTGCGTTGCACTCGACCAGCTCCCACGTGCGGGCTGCGTCTCGCTCCTCTGCCGCCGGACGATCCTTTGCCGAGCTGAACGGGAACGGCACATCCTCCCAGGGGGAGACAGAAAAGTTTCCCGATTTCGACGCCGGTCACGTATTTCCAAACGGCGGCCAGACGACGGGCCAGCGCTGGTCGCAGAATGGCTACACAAACGGCAATGCCAACGGCGCCACAAAGCCGCCAGACCGCTGGCATGCGCGGAGGGACAGCAAGGTGAGGTGGGCGCCCAAGGACGCCGTCTCGGGCGGCTCTTTGGGCCACACGAGGCAGACCAGCATCGCCAATGCCGTCCACCGCATGCGCTCTGCGAGCATGAGCCAGAATGCCCACGAGATTGCTGAGGCCCTGCGGGCACCTGTCTCCTGGAAGCTGATTGTACGTCCTCGACATCTTGTGGAAGCAACAATGTTAAACGCAGCAAATGCTGACTTCTTTGTCTACAGGCGCTCTGCGTCATGTGGTACTGGTCCTCGGCCCTGACCAACACCTCCTCCAAGGCGATCCTCACGGCTTTCGACAAGCCCGCGACCTTGACCCTCGTCCAGTTCGCCTTTGTCTCGTCGTACTGCCTGCTGTTGTCCTGGCTGGCATCCATCTTCCCTCGACTCAGACAGTCCGTACCGGCCCTCAAATATCCGATCCGGTATCCCTCGCGGGATGTGATCAGAACCACGCTGCCACTGGCGGCCTTCCAGATTGGCGGCCACCTCTTGAGCTCAAACGCCACGTCCAAGATACCCGTGTCTCTCGTGCACACCATCAAGGGGCTGTCGCCGCTGTTCACCGTGTTGGCATACCGCTTCATCTTCGACATCCGCTACCCGAAGGCGACGTACCTCTCGCTCATCCCTCTCACGATCGGCGTCATGCTGGCCTGCTCGGGCAACCACACGTTTGGCGGCCAGTTTTTCGGCATTCTCTACGCCTTCCTCGCCGCCTTGATTTTCGTCACGCAAAACATCTTCTCCAAGCGCCTCTTCAACGAGGCGGCGCGCCTCGAGAAAGAGGGCCCCAACCCCCAGTCCCGCAAACTCGACAAGCTCAACCTCCTCTGCTACTCGTCGGGCATGGCCTTCCTCCTCACGGGCCCCATCTGGCTGTGGAGCGAAGGGCTCGGCATCATCGGCGACTTCCTCTGGGACGGCAGCGTGGACCTCAACCAGACGCCCAACTCGCTCGACCACGGCCCGCTGGTGCTCGAGTACATCTTCAACGGCACGTTCCACTTCGGGCAGAACATACTCGCCTTCGTCCTGCTCTCGATGGTCTCGCCCGTCACGTACTCGGTCGCGTCGCTGATCAAGCGCGTCTTTGTCATCATCATCGCCATCATCTGGTTCCGCAGCCCGACCACCAACGTCCAGGCCGTGGGCATCGGCCTGACCTTCTTGGGCCTGTACCTCTACGACCGTAGCAGCGAGAAGAACAAGGCCGACCAGCGCGCCCGCTCCATGACCGAGACCAAGCGCGAAGCCACCCTCCTCCCGCTGAGCGCCAAACACGCGGTCGGCGGCGGACAAGGCGCCGGCCTCGGCATCGCCAATGGTGGTGGTAGTGGTGTTGGCAGCGGCGGCCAGAAGGGGTCGGCCATGTTTGAGAGCCCCGTGTCTATGTCGGAGGTCGTGCCGCCGTCCGGGTATGGCTACACGCAGGGCAGCGCGGCGGCCGCCGTGTTTGCGTCGAGTAGCATCGTGGGCGACAGCAAGAAGTCGGACGACGTCGGCGGGCGCGGCGGCGGGCGGAATCGTGGCATGAGCAATGCCGCGTGGCGGCCGCCGGGCACCAGGGCTGAGGATACCTGGCGGGCGGGTGATGGGCAGACTGCCGCCGCGAGGTGAAATTCTCTGCGTGGGGTTTGAGGGTTACGAGTCAAGCGAGTTATGGGGGTCGTGTTTAGGACGCCGGTCTGGGACTTTGGTTACCTTGGTCCTTGATGATGGGACCCAGACGGCAGAGAATGAAACGAGGCACTCGCATCATCATGCTGTGTGTGTGTTGCGGTATGGTTTTAAAGGGAAGATTTTCTTGTTGGCTTCAGACATTCACGGAGGGCTAGAGGGCGTTTTTTTGCTGCTGTATGGCATGATTATGTAGTTTGACGTTGTAATGAGTATGGTATCATCAATAGAGGCTTTGCATCTCCACCACGACCTTCTATCATCATTCCCCTGCGTTACCCAACCCCCAACCCCAGCCTTCCGCAACTCACAATCGCAATCACTCAATCAACCACTCCTCCACCTCAACCCCAACCCCCCTCCCCAGCGCCCGAATCACCTCCCACCCAACATTCACCCTCCACTTCCCCCCGCAATCCATCACATCCCCCCCCGCAGCCGCCGCCCCAACCCGCACCAGCAACCGCAGACTCGCCAGCGTCGCAACAGCGGTACCAATATCCGCGTCCTGCTTTTCCTCCCCCCCTCCCCCTCCCCCTCCCTGGGCGGCGGCAGCAGCAAAAACAGCCCGTGTCTCCCACTCCCCCCTCACCGCCGCAAAGATGGCCAGCATCCGCTCCAGAACAAACGCGTGCGCGCCCAGCAGTTTGCGCGCGATCTTGCGGTGCTTGCTGCGCTGCGCGCCCACCAGTCCGCCGCCGCGTCTGCGTCGCCGGCCGTGGTGGTGCGTTGAGAAGAGGGTTAGGTCGTGGCGCGTTGCGTTGTGGGAAGCCAGGTAGGATGCTAGGAGGAGGAGGCGCGGGGTGGTGGGCAGGAGGTTGGCTAGGTCTGCGCCTGCGCTGGAGATGGAGCTTGTTCGTGCTGCTGTTGATGATGTTGATAGGGTGGTGTCGGTGCGTAGGGGGGGTTTTGGGTGGGTGGTAGTGGTGGTTGTGAGAGTCGTGGTGGGGGTGGGCAGGGCGAGCACGCCCGGGTCGAGGAGGCGTTCGTCTTGGAAGTGGATGCGTGCCGCGACGAGGAGTTTGGAGAATTCCTTGGCCGAGTGGGTGCCTGCGTGGATAGGCGCTGTGAAGCGCGGCCAGAGGGCGGTGCAGGCGTGGGTGAAGGAGGGGAGGGTGCGGGAGGCGGCGCGGGCGAGGGCGTCGTGGACGGCGGCGGTGAAGCGCGTCCAGAGGTCGGTCGTTTCTTGCGGGGATGTGTTGGGCAGGGCTGGAGGTGGGGAGAGGGACAAGATGGAGATGAAGTCTGACTTGGTGTAGGTTGGAAAGTGGAGGTGCGGAACAGACGAGGTTAAGAGGAAGTGAGGGGATGGGAAGGTGACGATGAAGACTGTCGTGAGGGAGGGGATCTGAAAGGCAGCGGTTAGTAGGGTTCAACTCTTGGGATTGTTGCTTGACGTACGATCTCGGATAGCCTTGCCAGAGCAGGAAGCAGAGTGTGAGGAGCATCTCGCTGGCGGTCGATGCCATCAAAGACAAGCACGAAGCGGAAGGTGTCCGGGCGAGGGGTGTACTTGAGCATCTTGGACAGCTCGACAGTCAGCTGGGACACCGTCTCACACCTCGACGGTGCGGCATCCCAAGCCAGGGCATCGGCGACCTTGCCGACAACGGTCTCGTAGAGATGGCGGGCTGTGATGCATTCAACCGAGCTGACAATGGCGTATTTGAGAGCGGCGTCATCGTCGCCCTCATTTCGCTGATCTGCCAGTCCAGCTAGCACCGCTGTTGTGACGGCGCTCTTGCCCGTGGCTTCGGTGCCGTAGACGACCAGATTCCGGCATGGCGCGGCGTTGGGCTATGAAATACGTCAGCAGGGTAGAGATTGGGAGAGATGCGATGCCCTACATAAAGAAGCGTTGCCAGCGCTCGAATCTGGGCTTCTCGGCACGGAAATGCTTGGCTGATTGTTGAGAGAATGAGCTCTTCCGGGAGCCGGAAGAGCGAGTCCTCCATGACGGTAGTTGTATGTGTTCAGCGTTGAGCTACGCAGCCTAGGGATTTTACAGTTGCCTGGGTTCAGCAGCTTGAATAATATGTCGTCCCAGTTGTCGAACCGTGTATTCAGTAAAGTCGCGTTGAAATAAGTGACCATGTTTAAGCCGAGCAACTCTGCACGCGTTTGATGATGCCGACTTCTGAGTGGTCGAGGCTGGTGGATGTGGGTCTTACTAGTCCAACTACGGTAAGGTCAGGTACTGAATGGTTGTCCAGGTGCAGCAGTACCCACTTTCAACATCAAAACCGCTGTGTAAGTGAGGCTGAAGCCGCCAAATTGATGTGATGTCTCTTACAAACTCCACCAAATTCAAATAAAATCCCAGCTCCGAAAGAAGGAGGACTCAAAGATCTGAGTTTGGGTAGCTGGAACCGGGCATAGTTATTGCGCAGTCTGAAGATCCGGACATTCTCTCAGAAAATTCGTTCCCACAACCGTCGTTCCACAGCAAGTTCATGTTCGAAATCCCCAAATCCTCGGAAAATATAGGCAGTGTAAGCCTCCATGCGGACGTGATGGCAACGGCCGCCCATAGCTCCAGTGACGGCGGTTGCAGGGGTCGTGGGAGGTCGAACCTCCTTGGGTATGACGCGAAGTTTCGCAAGAAATCTGTTGATATCGATGGCTACACTCTGCATCTGTTCGTCCGAGAGCAGATTGAACACATCCCCCATCTGGTACCCCGGGATGCGGGAGGTAATCATGTATGTCCTTTTTAAATCAGAGACAAAATCCAGAGGCCGGGGGACTGGGAGATCGGTGTGCTCTCGTAGCAGCTGTAGAGCGGCGTATTCGTTGGCCAACGCACCGTACGATGTGTTGCTGAACTTGATGAACACGTTGAAGGGCAGTCGCTGCACGCCGTACTTGTACGAGCCATAGAGGAATCTGCCAGCACTGTAGAGCACGGCATAGGTCCGGATCCGCGCTTGGCTCGGCAGCATGCGCCAGACAAACCAAAATGCGCTGACGAACGGGCGGCAGGCCCCAGGGGAAGACCCGAGATGCCGACCTTGATGCAGCAGCGTATGCGTAGGTTACGCAGCGAAGGGCCTCTATCCGTTTCATCGTTTTTGAATTTTTGAAACGTGAATCCAGCGCGCAGGCTCGCTAAAGCGAGCAAGCAGTTCCAGTGCTCGCACATCCGGCATGTCAATATCAAGGCCTGATTCGTCAAAGAATTGCAAGTACCGCCCCGCGTCAACAGCTTTCAGAATAGGGGGTTCAAAGGGACCTCCTTTGCTAGTGGGCCAGACTGTGTACTGTGTCTCAGCAATATCAGCACAACATTGCGTCTGTGGGCGGGGTTCTCGGGATAGAGAGCACTCACCCGCAGACAGCTGCTCACTTCGTACCGCAGTTCCGGCCATGTCTGGAGCGTCAAGTATCCCTGGGCAGCGGTGGTGGCGGTCGATGTGCGTAGAGGTTGCCGAAGGGGGCCGACGGGTCTTCGCATCCGGATAGCACCCATGAGCCTAGATCCGGACCCAGGAAAGCGACGACTGGATCACACAGGGACTGTGAAGCAAGAGCTCAAGTCAACCTACAGAAGCACCATCACAGCGCGGTGAGATCTCTTCGCACTTACCGGGTCGACTTCCAGTCTACGGGCACCAAGAGTGGGCAGAATAGGATAGACGGCAAGACGATCCCGCCACGAGTCACCAAGGCCTGTGAGCCGGCAAACCCCACCGTCTCGCCGGGTGACTACCGGTACATAACATCAATCGCGTAGAGGCGGACCTGGCTTCTTGTGGACGACTGGGCTCGGCGGAAGAAGTGGTGCGTCAGTCCTCACGTGGGTGAAGATAGGCACACAGAGAAGATCGATACAAAAGAGCATTACAGTTGACAACCAATCGGCGCCAGTCTGAGAAAAGAACACCAAGACGGGCAGCAACGTCGCTGCTGTCCCCCCCAGGCGCGGCGTAGTCGAAGAGGTACTGGGCCGCCCGGTCGCGGTCGGCGGCATCGGTGACGAAGCTCTCGAGCAAGCAGCTGTTTGGGTGCGGCAGTTTGGTTGTGCGTATCACTCGTAGCGCCTCGGTCGACAGCCCTGACAAGCCTTTCGGGGAACTCCATATGGGCGAGGCCGAAGCCTGCAGGTAGCAGGGCAGTTCGGTCGGTGTGTTTGTCAACGCCGAGGGTTAGGGTGACAACCGAGTTATCTGTCTGCGAACAACACCCCCGTCGGGGTTGCAAAACAGATAATCAATCACTTCAATAACCAGAATATAAGAGAATGCGGCTCATCCGATGAAACACTTTCACTGTAGTCAGCGTACGACTTGATGTGGAGATGGATGGGTGAGGTGTTGTTGGTGTTGGGTGGTGGTGAGTTGGGACTTGGGCGTTGCAGGGAGACACAAAGCCGCCTGAAAGCCAAGACCTGGCGGCCTGGCTTGGCCTTTTGACCTGCCGTGGCAGCTGGAGGTTCTGCACCTGCCTCTGGAAATACAAGGGTCAGGTGCTGGAATCTTGCATCGCCATTCGCTAAAGTTCCACGGCAGGTTGCTCTCTTCCACCAAAGCTCGATGCCGAGAAGAGTCGCCGGATCTTGAACGTCGCACAGCTCTGCACTCTCTGCCCTCGGTCACGAGCTGATTCGGCGCGGGAGAAGAAAATAAAGGCAAAAAGGGAAAAAGGAAAAGGAGGAAGAGAAAGAGAAAGAGAAAGAGAAAGAGAAAGAGAAAGAGAAAGAGAAAGAGAAAGAGAAAGAGAAAGAGAAAGAGAAAGAGAAAAAGGACAAAAGAGAAGAGAAAGCCAGGCATTCACAGACCCTGGCATGCCCTCCCGCTCTTCATTCGGAGTCATCCGGAGCCGATCCGGATGAGAAGTCGTCGTCACCCGAACCCGAACCGGATGGTATTTCGTCGTCACCGGCACCCCGGCGCCCAGCCCCGAGTCTCAGTCTCAGTCTCAGTCTCAGACGGCCACGATGGATGAAAACCCCGGCGTTTCGGCAACGACGCCGCCGCCCGCTGACAAGCGCTACCATGCCAAACGACCGCACCGCAAGACCAGGACCGGATGCGGCAACTGCAAGACACGCAAGGTCAAGTGTGACGAGGCCCGCCCGGCCTGCCGCGCGTGTACGTCTCGGAAAGAGACATGCGTGTACATGGTCGTATCGAAGCGTGCCTCGAGCGACAGAAGCAGCAGCACCGCGCCCTCACCCGCCGCGGACCCAGCGCAGGGCCTCACCCTGACGGCCAAGCCCACTGCCACGGTTCCCCAGCAGCCTTTGTTTGTTCCAGGTGGGCGAAGCGAGCTGGACATGAGGCTCTTGTGGTTCTACACCACCGCCACCTACGCCTCCTTCTCGACCGGCGGCCTAAGGGAGCGCAGCGTCGACATCGTCCTCAAAGTGAACGTCGTCCAGCATGCCTTCTCCAACCCCTTCCTGATGGACTCGGTGCTCGGGCTTGCTGCGATGCACATCAACCATGTCGGGCTACACCATATGGGCGTGTCGCGGTCGCAGGAAATACAGTACCGTGCGAGGGCCTTTGAGACGTACCGCATGGCCGTCGAGGCTGCCGACCCCGCCACCTTTCCGGCCCTCGTGGCTTGCTCGCTGCTTCTCTGCGGCCTGTCGACGCACGTCTTTCGCGGCGAGGAGGCCCAGCCGCTCTCTATTCTGCACTGGATAGGCCTCTGGAAGGGCATCGGCGCCATCATAGCGATTGCACAGCTGCCGCGGGTCTTCGGCTCGGGCATCGCCGCCCTCGTGTTCCGCCCCGAAGTGGATATGGACGCGTCTGCACGCTGTGTCCCGAGCTATCTGCTCTTCATGGCCGCGTCCATCAAGGAGGGCGACCTCGACTTCCCCCTTGTCCAGAGCTATTACAGAGCCCTACAGTACCTTGGCTCGCTCTACCTCGAGCTGAAAAAGGGGCTCAGCCATATGCTGCTGCTGCGCATCTGTACCTTCCTCACCTTCCTCCCCACCCAGGTGATCGATGCCGCGAGGGAGAAGCGCCCACGTGCGCTGGTCATCATTGCCCACTATCTTGTCTTTGTAAAGTTCAGGGTCAAGGCGTGCTGGTGGATGGACAACATCGCCGAGCATGAGATACCCTGCATATACAGCTTCGTGGGGCCGGAATGGCGCCCCTTGCTGCGCGTTCCCATGGCGTCTCTGCTGCTCGAGAACGACAGGGATGTTATCAGGCTCCTCCTTGATGATCCCGATTGGGACCATCCCACAACCACCGAACAGGAGCCGCTCGCCTCGGACACGGATTCAGACCTTGCCATTCGGGCGCTCAAGGAGGACGATGTTTCTGCCGAGGTCGATGCCTACCGGCGAAAATATGTCCAGTACGGCAAGCGGTGATATCGAAAACCAGCGAAAGCGCCATTCGCACACTTGGGCTCTTCGACATCACCGTAATGATCATGGGCAGCATGCAAGCGAGGACTTCGAGACCTTTGTTGGGCACCAAGTCCATTCCGCCAAACGACCAAGATATACCTTGGACAAACAAAATTCGCCCGCCACCGGGCCCTTCATTGCCGCCGCGCCTTGGGTAACAGCTGAGCACCTCCGCCCTCATCTTTCACAACCCGAACCACTGCTCACTGGCCGTCAAGTTGGACGGCACGCTATGCCCAACGCCAGTGGCATAAATCCCCTGGACGTTCTCCCCATAGTTATCCGTCTGGTAATTCACCTGCGGATAGTTCTTGATGGAGCTCGTCGGCGTCTGGGTGACGCCAAACACATTCGTCCACTGCTTGATGGTCTCCTGGTAGTTGGCCGGCGCCAGCGTGCTGTCGACGCTGCCGTGCCAGATCTGCATCTTGGGTCGCGCGCCGTCGTACCCGGGGTACATGTTCCTCACGACATTTCCCCTATAAAACCCCCCACGTCTCTCATCAGCATATTTCCACCCGCGACAACCATCCATTCTCACAGCCAAGAAATCAACGAAAAGGGGAAGAATGCAGGGAGGAGGGGAAAGGGAACCGAAACCAATAACATACCACTGCTCAGCACTCGCCCGACTCTGCCCACCACTACACGTATTATTCCACTGATCAACACCCCCACTCGAACTCACAAAACACCCCGCCGGCACACCACTATACAAACTAACAGCCTTGAACAGCGCCGGGTATGTAGCAGCCAGCACATTGCCCATCATGGCGCCGGAGCTGCCGCCGGTGAGGTAGACGCGGCTCCGGTCGACGCCGTACTTGTCGATGGCGTAGCCGACCATGTTGGCGATGGCCTGCGAGTCGCCGCCGCCGTTGTGCGTCAGCGACCCCCGCGACGACACGTCCCAGCATGTGCCCGAGTTGGGGGAGGATGGCCAGAGAGTGATGTAGCCTTTCTTGTCGGAGCCGGCGTGCCAGAGGATTTTGGAATTGCTGAAGTAGGAGGAGGCGGAGGATTGGCAGGAGTCTGTGGTTTTTGGGGTGGGGTGGAGGGGGTTGTGTTAATATAGTGTACTTGTATCTTGGTCGGTTGGTGGATGATATTCAGAGGGTTGGGAATCATGGCAGGCAGTGTAATCCCACCCCTCATGTAGACCCTGCATATCGAAACAACAAAAACAACCCACGAAAGAGCAGCCCGAGAAAGAGAGAGAGAAAGGAATACGTACGAATGACCACTACCAGCGGCGGCGAAGCAACAACCTTGTCCGGAACGTAGATATACCTAACTCCCCAACCCCCAACATCAGTCATCACGCCCCCCTGAACCGCGTTGCCATACAGTCAAACAACCAACACGGGGAGGAGAAGAAAAGAAGGAGAGAAAACTCACATCTCCGCCTTGGACGTAGCATTATTTGGATAATTCACCTTGGTAAGCTGCGCAGCCCAGACCTGTCGGCCCGACAGCACCACCGCGGTAGCGACCGCAACGAGGTTGTTGAAGCCGACCATATTTTCGAGTTCAGCCCGTCCTTCGAACACTGCCGAGTTGTGTAGGTGATCAAACTGTAGGTAAGGCGGGTAAGGTCAAGTAGGTTTGTAGAGCAGGGCAGGGCAACGAGCAACAAAAAGGAGAAAGAAAAGCCCAAACGAGATGTATGATATGATATGATATGTCCCCTCCAAGTAAGATAGTCAACTCTCGGCAGGCCAGACTGTCTGGTAAGTAGGCTAGCTTATGCGACCTTAGATAGACCAACAGCAAAGCAAACAAGCAAAAAGACTCCCTCTCTGTCTGTCAGTCCAGTCCAGAGGAGCCAGGAGCCAAGACCCAAGGCTTATATACACACACAATCCCCCCCCCAGCACCCCCCGGGCCAGACCCTAAGATCCACGCCTTCGGCATCAGATCTGGCCCGTCGTCGACCGCCCTGGGCTTTGTTTGATCCCTTCCCTTCCCTCCCGGATGCCACGATGGTTTTCGAGAAGGTAAAGTATGACGCGGGCCTTGGCAGCCATCCAATGGGGTGTTTTTGAAACAGAGTGTGATCCAAACACAAGGTAATCACTATCCTCTCGAGGGTACCCGCAAGGCAGATCACACTCTGTTTAGCCGCGTCTCTCTGACTACCAAGGTGATTAGAATAGACGAACGGCAATTCAGAAGCTTCCGCGAGAATTTCCACCAGTCATATTGTTCTACCTGTTGAGCAGATTGCGGGGATACGTCCGTACCTAGGTAGAGCAAGAAATATGACATGTCCATAGCGTATGAAGCACATACCGACTGGGGACATCACTTTGTCTCCGAGGAGTCGGGTGGTGGAGTGGGATGGTCAGAACAAGCAATATCACAAAGTCAAGAAATCACGCATCAACAGGCCGAGAGACAGACAAAATTGATTGATACACAGCTCACAAATGAAACTTGACTGAGCTCAGGGACCTCCCCGGAAACCGTTTCGCTTCTATACACAGGTCGCCGATTCCTTCCCAGTTTTACAGACCCCCCAATTAAGCGCTCTTCTCGAGCTCAGCCAGAATCTTCTCACCCTTCTCCCGCGCCGACGCGAAGTCGCCAACCATGTAGAAGGCACCCTCGGGCATGTCATCACCCTCGCCGCTGAGAATGGCCTTGAACGAGGCGATCGTGTCCTTGAGGTCGACGAGCTTGCCCTCGATACCAGTGAAGACCTGGGCGACAGTGAAAGGCTGGCTCAGGAAACGCTGGATCTTACGAGCACGCTCGACGGTGAGCTTGTCGGCTTCCGACAACTCGTCCATGCCGAGAATGGCAATGATATCCTGCAGGGACTTGTACTCCTGGAGGATCTGCTGGACGCGGGTGGCAGTGTCGTAGTGCTCCTGGCCGACAATGCGGGGGTCGAGCATACGGGACTTGGAGTCGAGGGGATCGACGGCGGGGTAGATACCCAACTCGGAGATACCACGGGACAAGACAGTGGTGGCGTCCAAATGGGCGAAGGTGGTGGCGGGGGCAGGATCCGTCAGATCGTCAGCAGGCACGTAGACGGCCTGGACGGAGGTAATGGAACCCTTCTTGGTGGTGGTAATGCGCTCCTGCATACCACCCATGTCGACGGCGAGAGTGGGCTGGTAACCGACGGCAGAGGGGATGCGACCCAGAAGGGCAGACACCTCGGAACCAGCCTGGGTGAAACGGAAAATGTTGTCGATGAAGAGAAGCACTGGTTCATGTCAGTACATTGCTCGTCGTATTTTGTTGGGAAACAACCGAAAAAAAAAATGCGCAAAAGACTCACCATCCTGGCCCTCAGCGTCACGGAAGTACTCGGCGACGGTCAGACCGGTAAGAGCGACACGGGCACGGGCTCCGGGGGGCTCGTTCATCTGACCGAAGACCAGGGCGACCTTGGACTCGCCATCAAGCTGAATGACGGAGGTCTCCTGCATTTCGTGGTACAGATCGTTACCCTCACGGGTACGCTCGCCGACACCAGTGAAGACAGAGTAACCACCGTGGGCCTTGGCGATGTTGTTGATGAGCTCCTGGATGAACACAGTCTTGCCGACACCGGCACCACCGAAGAGACCGATCTTGCCACCACGAGCGTAGGGAGCGAGCAGATCGACGACCTTGATACCAGTGACGAGAATCTCAGCGGTGGTCGACTGGTCAACGAACTCGGGAGCCTCGGCGTGAATGGGCAGGAACTTGTCAGTCTTGATGGGACCACGCTCGTCGATCGGGTCACCGGTGACGTTCATGATACGGCCGAGAGTGGCAGGGCCGACGCTGTGTGCAATCTACGTCAGCCGATGCCCAGCCATGTCGATTTTTTCTCTCCTTTTTTTGCTTCAAACTCACGGGATGGTGATGGGAGCACCAGCTGCAGGGTCCAGTTAGCAGGCCGTCGTGCATTGCGACATATGCGGGAAGAGAAACTTACTATCGGCAGCCTTGGCACCACGGACGAGACCCTCAGTACCTAGAGAGAATCATGTTTAGAACACCTGCTCGGCATGCCAGGCGACGGGGGGTGGGAAAA
This sequence comes from Chaetomiaceae sp. PYS4301M, assembly GCA_023628425.1. Lineage (NCBI taxonomy): Eukaryota > Fungi > Ascomycota > Sordariomycetes > Sordariales > Chaetomiaceae > Chaetomiaceae sp. PYS4301M. The sequence goes on along the minus strand of JAMAKR010000008.1, from coordinate 932,428 downwards.
CCAACCGTCCATGGCAATGCACCTCACGACGTTCTCGCCGAGATGTTGCTGTGTCCTTCGTTAGCATTCGACTCTGGAGCTTGCCGGGCGTGGGAGGCTTGGCATACCGAGACCTCGAGGACGAGCTTCTGGCCATTGTTGGTGGTCTCGAGGGCGTTGAGAATGGCGGGGAGCTTCTCGGTCTCGAACTTGACTGTCGCCGGCGTCAGTTGCATGCGGCGGGGAGCTGCCCGAGAGGGCGCGTTGAGGCCACAGGGCTGCTACTAACCATCGACGACGGCACCTGTTTGGGGGGATGCGCGGTTAGCCAAGCAAAAACAATTTTCCCGGATCGGGTCGGACGGGCGAGCAGAAAGAGGGCGCGCGCGTCTCGCAGGGAAGAAAGCTTACCGATGACCTGGTAGATCTTGCCATCACCAACACCGGCAGTGCTGGCGAACCTGCTGAAGGCCGGAGCCCTGAGGCTGGCCGGGCGAACGGCGCGACGAGTCGCCGCCGCGAAGGAGGGACGGGCCCGAGCAAAGGCGGAAATGCCGCTGCGCGAAGGGAGCGGAAAAAGCTTTGCATCAGCATCAATTCGTCTCAATTGGCGACGCGGCGGGGTCCAGCAGTTCGCAATTCGGCGTCTCGGCGGCAACTCACCTCTTGAACATCGTGGCGATGATGAAGGGCGGACTTGGTGATGTGGATGTGACAGTGAGGAAGGATGGCTCTCGGGGGAGGGAAGAAAACGGGTTCGAAAATCTCTCGACGAGCTTTCGGCTAGGAGCTGCGGAGCTCCAGCATTTCACGTGACGTCTGGTTTGGGGAAGAAGTGGGGCCTCGGACTGCCAGCCTTCCCGTAAAACAGCGACTGCGACCACTCTTTTCCCCCAGAAACTTGCAAGGGATTTCAGTTCCGACCAATCTTACGCCATCATTGGGTTTCGGGTGCGATGCACATCTGCCTCTCTTTTCCCGTTTCTTCTTTTTTTGTTCCTTCATTTTTTGGTATTTTATTTCCACTCCGCTCATCCTGGATTCGATTTACAGCCTGCTTGCTCCGCCGATTGACATCTGCAAGCTGTGCGTAGGGCACCTGGGTCCTGCGTTTCGCGTTGCTGTTGAGACGGCGGCCCACCGGAAGGTCCCGGGTCGGGCCTTGAATTGAGACGCCAGCATCGACGCTTGTTATTGGATGGACAAGTGGCATTTTTCGCTGCTGCAGCGCAGCAACCAGCAAACCAGCGCAGACAACCACAACCATCTGCAACATCAGGAAACATGACCCTTTTTACCCCGCTCTGTTCTTTTGGTTCCGTCCGAGTTCAGACGGTCTCATTATTAAGGAGACAAGTGAGCTACAAAATATTGGGCCCAGTCCCAGATGAAAGGTTCAACTCCAAAACACATCAAAGAACCACACAGTATCTCTATTACGCCTGCGACACTCTCGACTCCGGTGCCAGGACCTAGAACAAATGTTAGAAGACAATTCAGATTCGCAGGAAAAACTAAGAAGAAAAAAGGTTGCAAAACACTGACCAAAGCGGTCCTGCACGGAATGTAAATATGAGTGCAGTTCTTCCTGCCGTTCCACTCGAGCGGCTCCGTGAAGAAGCGAGTGCCGTCGTCGATGCGGCAGAAGCCGCCGTGCTCCTTGGTGTCCGAGTCGAGGACGATGCGGTAGGTGCCGGCCTCCTCAATGCCAATGCGGTAGTCGGTGAAGCTCTCGGTGGCGTGGAAGTTGAAGACAAACACCAAGCCAGCCCGCTCGAAGACAATGACCTTGTCGCCCTCGTGCTTGAGCGAGATGAAGGCCTGCGGCGAGTGCAGCCAGCCGTACTTGGCCTCGCACCGGTTCATGGAGCGGTCAAAGTTGTTGAGGAACTGGTAGCGCAGCAGGTGGTCCTCGGTCAGGTTCAGCTGGCGGCGGGCGTACCAGAACGAGTTCTGGTTGCCCTCGCGCGGGAAGTCGAGCCACTCCGGGTGTCCGAACTCGTTGCCCTCGAAGTTGAGCCACCCTTCGCCGCCCAGGGCGTGCGTGAGGAGCCGGATCATCTTGTGCAGCGCCATGCCCCGGTCGATGACGGGAGTCAGGGAGGCGAGTACCGACATGTTGGTGTAGAGCTCAGCATCGCACAGGTGCATCATGAGCGTCTTGTCACCGACGAGGCTGCGTGCGCGAGGGATAAATCAGTACTGCGATCTCTCCTCGGAGAAACGGTATGTAAAAGGAGAAACAAACGTACGCTTGGTCGTGGCTCTCGGCATAGGCGATGGTCTTTTCTCCGTGGCGCCGGTTGGTGAGAGTGAAGCAGATGTTGCCAATGTCCCAGTCCTCGTCCTTCTTCTCCTTGAGGATCTTGATCCACATGTCGGGAATGGCCATGGCAAGCCTGTAATCAAACCCGACGCCGCCCAGAGACAGCGGGAGACAGAGGGCAGGCATTCCCGAAACGTCCTCGGCAACGGTGATGACCTCTGGGTACAGCTCGTGGAGCATCTCGTTGGCAATCATGAGGTAGACCACCGCCTCCTCGTCGACACCTGCGCCAAAGTACTCGTGGTAGCCGCCGGAGAAGCCACTACCCATAAAATGTCAGCTCTCACAGCCCAGCGTACATCAATCTTAAGGAGAATCAACAGGGGCAAGACACTTACGTTCCAATACCGTGATGGTGATAGAGCATGCTCGTGACACCATCAAACCGGAAGCCATCAAACTGGTACTCATCCATCCAGAAGCGCAGGTTACTCAGCAGAAAGCGCATGACTTCATGATGGCCGTAGTTGAACAGCCTGCTGTCCCAGAGCTCATGCTGGCCGCGGCCGCCCTCGTGGAAGTACTGGTGGTCGGTGCCGTCGAACTGGTTCAGGCCGTCCAGCACGTTTTTGGACGCATGGCTGTGGACGACGTCGAGCAGCACGACCAGGCCCAGGCTGTGGGCGACGTCGACCAGCTCCTTGAGGTCCTCGGGCTCGCCGTAGCGGCTGCTGGCGGCGAAAAAGTTGTTGACCTGGTAGCCGAAGCTGGCGTAGTAGGCGTGCTCCATGATGGCCATGAGCTGGATGGCGTCGTAGCCCAGGTCCTTGATGCGCGGGAGCATGTTCTTGGTGAACTCCTTGTAGGTGGTGACGCGCAGCTCGGGCGACGAGATGCCGACGTGGGCTTCGTAGATGCGCAGGCTGGCGGGCTTCTTGGGGCGTTGGTGCTTGAACTTGTACTTGTCGGCCGCCGGCGGGTTCCAGAAGCGGGCGTCGTAGGCCGGCGAGACCGAGAGGTCCTGCGTGACGTACTTGATCCACGCGGGTAGCCTGTCAACCCATTCTGTTGTGGGCAGTTCGAGGGTGATCTATCCACGTTAGGCCGGATTTCAAAACCTTGGGCCGCCTTGTCCGTTCCCGATTTTTCTTACCTTGATCTTGGAGTTGTGTGGGATGGCGGGCTTGCCGTCAGCCGTGGGCGGGATCGTGATCTCGAAGACGCCGAACTCGTTCTTCTTCATGGGGTGGGCCTTCCTGTCCCATTGGTCTGGTCAAATGTGAGTTTTACGGTCCTGATGCCTGCTACCTTCGGCCTCCCCTTGAGGAACTCACTGAAGTCACCAATGAGCGAAGCCTGGACGGCATTGGGGGCCCACTCTCTGTAGATGATGGTGCCGTCTGGTTTCGCCTGGATCCCAAAGATGTCCGTTCCCTGAGATTGGTAGGCATTAGCAAGCTGAGTGTGACTCTCGGAGGGCGTCAGATTTAGGTACCTTGCTGAACTTGTCGAGACCCCCTTCTGTGTCGTTGATGCGCTTGATCCAGTCTTGGGCCTTGGCGTAGCGTCTCTTGAGTGAGTCTTGGAAAGGCGACAGCCATGGATCGAGCTTCAACACTCCTGTACCCGAGTCAGTCCATAACACATATCAACAATGGCATAGCATGGACGAATCGTCAGGGCCATTGAAATCGCATCTTGAGAGGAGTGACGAACCGGTGCCATCTTTGGGGATATCGTCCTCGGCCACCTTGCCCCCGTTCACCAACGTGTTTGACGAGTTGACCGCGATTGGATCCATTTCCGCTCGCAACTGGTGTTTTTGTTGAATTTGTTGAATAGTTGACTGATGATGGAAACAGGCCCTTCTTGTGGCAGAAGGTGAGAAGGTGGAGTGCAATTCCCGCAGGATCTGGATTTCTGGATTTCTTGCTGGCGGTCCTTAGAGAGATGAATTGGCTTTTCAACAACAACACTCGAGCTTTGTTTACTTGGGAAGCTGAGACAGGAATGTTGATGACTGGGAAGCGGGGCGATGAAAAAAAAAATACGAGATTGCTGGTGGCACTCGGTGTGTACCTGGAACTACATATCAGCCGTGCTGCGATGCAGGAGCTCTCTCCTTCTCGACGGGCACGCTGAATGCCCGATTACATCATGGCTGCCGTTGCAGCCCATTGCAGCAGACTGCAGGCCAAGCGATCCAATCGAGCTGTTGGGGCGATGGATCTCCCAGGGACAGCTCCCCCCCAGTGGCGACTCCACGCCGCAAAAGGAGATAACGTGAGCGGCTACCTGCTGCTTTGCCCCTCGGTGCCGCCGCGAGTTGGCCGAGTGCCAAACCAACCTCATGCACCTAGCCCCTCCAGGGGTCATCAAGCGATGGTGCTGTGCATGTCCCGTCTTATCGTGCGTGGATGAGTGGATGTGTTGAAAGGATAACGTTAACACGATGCAATCGGACTGGAATTCGGAGAGCAGCAAATGGAAAGTCGGTGGGTCTTGACATAGAACCGAACCTAAAAGCCAAGAATATTGTCGGTGATTGGCCAGAGCCGGGCAGAGCTCCCCCCTTCAGGCAAGGGTGGGCCGCTGAAACGCATGGTAGGGCTGTCCGCCAGGGAGGGAGCTGCGGCCAGCGGAGGGTTAACAGCGGGCAAGCTTGGGCGAGTCGGGTGGTCGGAGGTTAGACAGCCCCCCGCACCGCTCACTGTTGAGTCAACCCACAACCCAGCCATTGGAATCCCTGGACCACCTCGTCCATGCGCTGCGCATCTCCGGCATGTGCAACATCATCCACCCCTCGGCCTCCCCCAGGATTCCGAAACGATAAACAAGTCCCAAAAGAGAGCTCTGCCTCCCAGCCATCTCCTCCTGGTGTCATTGACCACTCTCCCCTCCCGAGCATGATTGCCGACCGAGAGCGACAATGTCGGTCTTAGCTCGACCGAGAGCGCCGGCGTGCGCTGCCATGTTCCGACTCGCCCGGCTTCGGCACCCCGCCTACTCGACGTCAAGCGTCCTGCTCTCGGCCGCGCGCCGGTCGACCACGTTCGACTCCGGCTACACCAGCACCTACGATCCGAGCCAGGACACAGGCCGCGGCCCCATCTTCAACAAGCCAAACACCTTTGGCGTTCCGCAGTTTTATCCCCGGGACCTGAAGCGGCGGGTTGACGACTACGTCGTGGGGCAGGACCGCGCAAAGAAGACGATATGCTCTGTCATCTTCAACCACTACCAGGGCCTGCGGCGGCGCCAGCACCACGAGCTCCAGGACCAGCGGCTGCGCGAGAAGCTCCAGAGGCAGAAGTATGCCCAGGACCAGGAGGACTTTGAGCGGGCGGGTTACAACAGTACTCGCACACATCCCGTCGAAGGTGCGCGGTGGCCCTCGCGTCGTTCTGCATTTTCTGCGGCGGCACCTCGGCGACAGGCTGATAATCTTTTTGACCTCGAAGATGAATACCCGGGCCACCAAGAGTCCGTCCGGGGCACGTACCACATCCCGGATACCCTCGTTGTTGAGCCGCCGGCCGATGACTTCTACATCCCAGAGGACTTCTCCGCGCCTGAACATGTAAAGATTGACAAAAGCAACCTCTTACTTATTGGACCGACCGGAGTAGGGAAGACGTACATACTAGAGTGAGTCGAACCACAAGCTCTTCAGACGCATTCTCCGTAATGTAGACAGTGTTAACTCTCGTTTGCCCTTGGTGCAGGACCCTAAGCAAGAAACTCAACGTACCGTTTACCATAAGCGACTGCAACTCGTTTACACAAGCCGGATATATCGGGCAGGACGTCGAATCGTGCATCGAACGACTGCTCGTCGAGGCCAATTACGACATCAAGGCCGCCGAACACGGAATCGTTGTGCTGGACGAGTTCGACAAGATTGCCAAGCGCGAGACCATCAATGGGAGAGACGTGGGTGGAGAGGGTGTACAACAGGCTCTCCTGAAGCTCGTCGAGGGAACAAAGGTCACAGTCAACATCAAGGACCAGAAATCGTCCCGCCCGCCGAACAACTCGCCCGGCGGTTACGGGCCGTCGAACCCGCAATCAACGCCTCCGTCCGGCAAGGTTGACCAGTACACGGTGGACACGACCAACATCCTCTTCGTCTTCTGCGGAGCCTTCGTGGGGCTGGACAAGACGGTCCTTCGCCGAGTGGCCAAGCCATCCATGGGCTTCGGCTCCGAGGTGCGCGGGCGCAGCACCTCCATGTCCGGAAGCAAGGAGATCCTGCCGCCGGAAATGTACACCCACCTCCCACACCAACCCACCTTCGCCAGCAGCACATCCGCCGCAACCCACCGCATCGGCTTCACCCCTCTCGACCTCACAACACCCGCCGACCTGCAAGCCTTCGGCTTCATCCCCGAACTAATCGGCCGCCTGCACAACATCTGCGCGCTCACGCCCCTCTCCCTCGACGAGCTGTACCGCATCCTGACGGAGCCGCGCAACAGCCTGGTGGCGCAGTACACGGCGCTGTTCGAGACGTACCCCAGCAAGCTCGTCTTCACGCGCCGCGCGCTGTACGCCATCGCCGAGCGCGCCGCGCGCAACGAGACGGGCGCCCGCGGGCTCAAGATGGAGATGGAGCGCGTGCTGGCCGAGCCCATGTTTGACGCGCCCACGCCGTACGTGCTCGTTACTGAGGGGTGTGTGCAGGGCAGGGAGAAGGCGGGGTATTGGGGGAAGGATGGGCGGTTGGAGCTTGAGAGGCGCGTGCAGGAGGAGGATGAAAGGGGACAGGAGGGTGCAGGGGGGGAGGAGGCGTCGTTTGAGCAGTTCCGTGAGGCGGGGCAGAGCGGTGCTTAGGCCTGTGCTCCCTCTTCCCCCCGCCTCCCTCTTTCCCTCCCCGGGCGGCAGGTTATGATTTATGTGCTTATTCATTCATGAGGAGGCGTTTGGGTAGGAACCAAGGGGTTATGAGTTTGGGATGGATTCGAGTTGGGCATCTTAGGTATTCTTTTGGGGGGTTGGGATCCGGCGCATTGCTTTGTTGTTTTGGGCCGCCCCTGAGCTGTGTTCAGACTGGGTTTCAACAGGCCATGAGGGACTGTGAGGTGGGCAGCCAGGTATGTCGACACATAGCGTTGCATAGCAATACGTATATTGAGCATTATTGTGTGACTGTAGGCATTTGATCATTGAAATCAACCCTTCGGAGATGTGAAAGCAAATGCGGTTGATAGCGTGGGATGGAGGGGGGGTGCAGTTGATTGCATCATAGGCGGTGGTGGGGCCGCGGCATCGGAGCTGTCCGCAATGCGATAAGGTCCATATTGGAAAAAATGAGGGGCAGTTGGTCGAAACACGATCTCTCGAAAGATTGACCTCCAGTGCCCAACACGTAGGAAGCTGAGATTGACTCCCTCTGTTGCGCGTGTTTTGTTTGACACCGAGACTCGTCTCTTGCTTTGGGAAGAGAAGCAATCCGAAAGGAGACTGTTCAATCCCGAGCAAACCCGGGCCGCATCCATCCACTCTCGAGTCTCCAACACCCCACCTCGACAATCCATCTGCTTGAACGTCGTCGCTGTCACGACCGTATTGAGGTACAGCGCCTACGTCCCCGACACCTACCTCTTGCGAGACCGACCGACCGACCGAACAACGAAGAAACAAAGAAAGAAAAAGCCAACAACCATGGCAACCCCCCAACCCCCGACGGGCACAGAGGCAGAAGCATCCTCCACGTCCTCACCCTTACCACACTCAACAACAACAGCGACAGCGACAGCAACAACAACACAAATACCAAACAAAGCAACCCTCACCCCCCTCCCCCCCTTCCAACCAGACCTGTACCAGCGCGCCTGGTCCTCGACCCCACACCCCACCCTCCCGCTGATCGCAACCGCCCACGCGAAATCCGTCACCGTCTTCTCCCTCGCCACCTTCACCAAGCACAGCGCCCTGACAGGCGGCCACGGCCGCTCCGTGCGCACCGCCGCCTGGCAGCCTCCCCGCGGGACGGCCGGTAATAACAAAAGGTTGGGGTTGGTTACGGGGAGTTTTGATGCCACCGCGGGGATGTGGAGTTTGGATCTCGATGGGGGCCAGGAGAGGGGGTTGGAGAGGGAGGTGAGGTTTGGGGATGATAAAGATGGGGATGGGGAAGAAGAGGATAAAGAATGGGAATTCAACCTCGTGCTGGAGGGGCACGAGAACGAGGTCAAGTCGGTCGCGTTTTCCCCCGCCGGGGGCCAGTACCTCGCGACGTGCAGCCGGGACAAGTCGGTGTGGATCTGGGAGGACGTGTCCGGCGGGGACGAGGAGGATGAGTGGGAGACGGTCGCCGTGCTGAGCGAGCATGATGGTGACGTCAAGGCTGTTGCTTGGTGTCCCGTCGACTTGCCCAATGCGAAGGCTGGTAAGAAGCGGAGGCATTATAGTGCTGATTTGTTGGCGAGTGCTAGCTATGATAATACTGTGCGGTTGTGGAGGGAGGATGCCGATGGGGAGTGGGTGTGTGTTGCTGTGCTGGAGGGGCATGAGGGGACTGTTTGGGGGCTGCAGTGGGAGGGTAAGGCGCGGGCGGATGGGAGGTTTCCGCGGCTGATGACCTTTTCGGCGGACGGGACCATCAAGGTGTGGAGTCTGAAGGAGGAGGCCGAGGAGGATGAGGAGGAAGGCCAGCAGGGCGGCGGCAACCCGTTCCGGTCTGGGTTCGGGGGGATGCCGAATACCATGCGGAGGTCGCTGCGGGAGGAGTGGGTCTGCACGGCGGTGTTGCCCAAGGCGCACACGCGGGACATCTACTCGGTCGCGTGGAGCGCCGACACGGGGCTGGTCGCCAGCACGGGCAGCGACGGTGTCATCGTGGTTTATGCTGAGGCTGAGAGCGAACAACCAGGGCAGGAGGAGGATCATGCCATGGCCTCCCCGTCCGACGGCGCGGAAACGAGCGCCGAGAATACCCCGGGCCCGAAGAGCAACTGGAAAGTGCTGGGCAGCATCGCCAACGCCCACGGCCCGTACGAAGTCAACCACATCACGTGGTGCAAGCGGTTCGATCCGGGCGCGGAACGGAAGGGCAAGGAGGAGATGCTGGTCACGACGGGCGACGACGGCGTCGTCCGGCCGTGGGAGGTTAGGATATCGTGAACGAATGGGGAAGCCTAACCCTAGCCTAGAATTAAAAAAAAAAATTAGAAATAGACGTCTGGGGTGTCTTGGTTGACTGTTAAGTTCTTCACTCCTCTCGATAACTACACTGCACAGTATGGACGTTGATTTGGGTACCCCTTCAGCGATGATGAAAACAGGGAGGAGGCCGACTTATGAACGACCAGCCAACATTCAACCAACTTCAGACGAATTCTCGGTACCATTTCAATCAATTACCCCCCCTCCCCCCACAAAGATCTATTTTGTAGATACATACATCTCCGTTCTCCCAAGCTCAAGGCAAGACACGAGCAAACGAGAGGCAGAGAGGCACTCTCCAACTGCCCAAAAACGGAACAAGGCATGATGAGAGCAATACAGATTACAGAAGGAAAAGAAAACACATCATAATTTTTTCTCGTCCCTACCCTTTGATCTAATACTCAAGCCACCTCGATGGATCATATGATTATACAGACACAATACAGACGGTCCTCCCCCAGCAAAACCGGTTCCTCTCTCTCTCCCCCACCCCCTTTCCCCTACACTTCCAACCTACACTTACTCGCCCTTCAGCTTGTCCTGCTTCACGTTGAAGGCGGTATCAAGCAGATCTTGCTCCTCCTTGTAGTGCGACGCCTTCAAGCCAGTAGCGACCGAGGCGCTGGGGTTGCGGCCGGCGTACATGACGTGCTTGCGGTGGTGGTGCTGGGTCTGGTTGAGCAGGGTCTCGATGCGGGGCTGGGTGTAGCTCCAGGCGCCGGCGTTGAGGGGCTCCTCCTGGCACCAGACGATGGTCTTGGCGTTGGGGTACATGTCGAGGTTCTCGCGCAGCTGCTCCCACGGGAAGGGGTGGAGCTGCTCGATGCGCGTGAAGGCGACGTTGTCGATCTTGTTGTCGGCGCGGTACTTGTGCAGCGCCGCGTAGACCTGGCCCGTGCAGAGGATGACGCGGTCGATCTGGTCGTGCGGCTTGATGGCGCCCTCGGCGTGCGCCGGGTCCGCGATGATCCACTGGAACTGCGAGTCGCCCGTGAACTCCTCGATGCTCGACCGGGCGAGCGGGTGACGCAGCAGCGACTTGGAGAAGAAGAGGATCAGGGCTGCGAAGACGGAAAGAGTTAGCACGATTCATGCAATGTGACGCAGATGTGGACCCCAAAAAAAGGTTGGTTAAACTTACGCTTCCGGAATTGCCGGTTCATCTGGCGGCGGAGAATGTGGAACAGGTTGGACGGGGTGCTCATGTAGGCGACCTGGACGTTGCTGTCCTGGTGCTGGCGCTGGAGCTTCTCGGGCGTGGGGAAGACGCGAGGATCCTCGTTGCAGAGCTGCAAGAAGCGCTCAAGACGGCCGGACGAGTGCTCGGGGCCCTGGCCATCGTAACCGTGGGGCAGAGACACGACCAAACCGGTGCGCTGCATCCACTTCTGCTCACCAGAGGCGATGAACTGGTCGATGATGCACTGAGCGTTGTTGGCAAAGTCACCGAACTGGGCCTCCCACATGACGAAGCCGTTGGGGTCGGTCAGGGAGTAGCCGTACTCAAAGCCGAGGGCGCCGAACTCGCTGAGCGACGAGTTGGAGATGACAAACTTGCCCTGGTCCTTGCTGATGTGCTGGAGCGGCGTGTACGTGTCCTCGGTCTCCTGGTCGTGGAAGACGGCATGGCGCTGCGAGAAGGTGCCACGCTCAACGTCCTGACCGGAGATGCGGACATGGCGGCCCTCAGTCACCAGGGTGCCAAAGGCCAGCGCCTCGGCGGTCGACCAGTCGATGTTCTTGCCCTCGACAACCGACTTGGTACGGTTAGTGAGAATGCGCTTCAGGTTGCGGTGGACGTTGAAGCCCTCGGGCGCGGTGCCGATGACCTCGCCGATGTGGGTGAGGGTCTTCTGGTCGACGCCGGTCGGGTTGTGCGGCAGCACCTCGGTGGCCAGCTCCTTGGGGGACTTGAAGCCGTTCCAGGCGCTCGTGGTCCACTCCTTGGAGGTGGGCTGGTAGTCCTTGGACTTGGAGAAGCTCTCCTCCAGCATGCCCCACACCCACTGCTTGTGCTCCTCGATGTCCTCCTTGGTGAAGGTGCCCTCCTTCAGGAGCTGGTCGACGTAGATGTCGATCTGGGGGTGCTTCTCCTGGATGCGCTTGTACATGAGGGGCTGGGTGAAGGACGGCTGGTCGGTCTCGTTGTGGCCGTGCTTGCGGTAGCAGACCATGTCGATGATGACGTCCTGCTTGAACTCGGCGCGCCAGTCGGCGGCCATCTGGCAGACAAAGTTGACGGCCTCGACGTCGTCAGCGTTGACGTGGAAGACGGGGGCGTCGATCGCCTTGGCAATGTCGGTGCAGTAAGCTGTCGAACGGGAGTAGCGGGGGTCGGTGGTGAAGCCGATCTGGTTATTGACAACCAGGTGGATGGTGCCACCGGTCGAGAAGGACGGGAGAGAGTGGAAGCCGAGGCACTCGTAGACGACACCCTGGCCAGCCAAGGCGGCATCACCGTGGAGGAGGACGGCCATGGCGCTGCGGTGGGTGGCCTCGTCGTTGTTGTAGTGCTGGATGGCGCGGACCTTGCCGAGGACGACGGGGTCCTCGGCCTCGAGATGCGACGGGTTGGCCACCAGGGACAACTGCACGCGCTTGCCAGAGGGCGTGGGACGCTCGAAGTTCATGCCCAAGTGGTACTTGACGTCGCCGGAGCCCTCGTCCTCGGCGCCGGCAGTGCCGGCAAACTCGCTGAAGATGGACTCGTTGGGTTTCCTGACGACGTTGCTGAGCACGTTGAGACGGCCACGATGGGGCATGCCAATGACAATGTCCTTGACACCATAGTCGACGCTGCGGTCAATGAGCGCCTTCATGCCGGGGACCAGGGTCTCGCAGCCCTCGAGGCCGAACCGCTTGTCATTGGGGTACTTGGTGGACAGGAAGGACTCGAAGCTCGAGCTCCAGATCAGGCGGTCGAGGATGCGGCGCTTCTCGTCGATCGAGTACTTGAAGGGCTGGGGCACCTCGACGCGCTCGCGGAGCCAGTCGCACTTCTCCCTGTCGGGGATGTGGATGAACTCGACGCCGTACGAGCCGCAGTAGATCTTCTCGCAGGCGGCGACGATCTCGCGGAGCGTCATCTTCTCGCGGCCGTCGCGCTTGAAGCGCGGCAGGATACCGGGGCCCAGGGTGTACTCGGTGTCGAGATCCTTCTCGGTGAACTGGTAGTACTCGAGCTCGAGCTCCTTGGGGCGGATGTTGCCAAAGCCCTTGGAGGCATTGCGGATGCCCAAGGGGTCGATCTTGGACTTGTGGTGGCCGCGGGCCTGGTAGGCGCGCACGAGCAGCTGCACCTTGAGATGGTTGGTGATGTCGGCGCCCTCGCCAATGCCGACACCAGCGCCGGCAGCGAGGCCGACGACGGCCTGGGTGCTGGGCACGAGAGACGGCGGCGGGGTGAAGGCCTGGGAGATGGGCATGTCGCCGCTCTCCATGTTCTTGAAGTAGACCTGCCACGAGACGTGGACGCTCTTAGGGTCCTGCTTCCACTGCAGGTACATCTCGTCGATGTAGTTGGCCGTGTTGCCGGAGAGGAAGCTGTCGTTCGGGTCGGGCGGGTTGTGGAGGGCGCTCTCGAAGCGTTTTTGGGCGGCGACGGCGAGCGGGCGGCGGTGGGCAGCGACCCTCATGTTGGCGCGCGCCGAGACGGTGGCTGTCGAGAAGCATCGTGACGACGACGACGCGGCGCTCTGCAGCGCCCGGATGGAGGTGCGCAGCATCTCGGCCGGGGGGGTATCGCGGATCGAGATCGAGGTTGACGTTGAGGTTACGGTTGAGGGATGACGGCGAGAAGCGAAAAAGCGGCCGCAAGGGATGGAACCTGGACTCCCGTGTTTTTGTTGCTTCCAGGTAACGGTTACCGATTACCGATTATCGTACTCCGTCCGTACAAGGAAGAAATACAGATGCACACACAAAAAGGAGCGGCGGAGTAAGTCGCGTACAAGGTGATACAGAAATCGAAAAAGAAACTATCTCGTCAAAGGACGAAACGTCAAGGCTGGGGACATTGGCGTGTTCGTCCCGGAGTGTGGATGTTTTTTTTTCTCTCAGCGTCTGAGTTGGGGAGGAAAAGGGAGACCAAGACCAAGATTGCCTGAAAAAGGCGCTGGGAATCGGAGACGATGACGGCAATTTTCGCTGGGCGGGTGACTGGGGACGACCAGGGAGCTGCCACAGAACCCCTGTCCGGGGAGCGATGCAACCAACCAGAGGCGGAGCTGCGGCACTTGAGTGCTTCACTGGTACTGCCAAGCCACGGCTGCCACGGCTGGACGGAAGCTTTTGGACGACCCAGAAGTCACTATCCGTATTTTTGGGACGCCAAACGGCCCAAACCGCCACTGGCCCCGTTTTTCCGCGAATTCGCGGCTCCGGGCCAAGCCGAGCCCGGGCGCGCAGCCCGATTCAGGTTCTGGGTTTTTTCTCTGAACGTTTTCCCGTCTGTTCCTTTCCGCGTAATCAACTCCGTCGGGTGGTTATCTGCGATTGAGATAGTCGGGTATGTGTACGGAGTAACACCGCCTTATCTGCATACCGTCGGGTGGTTACATCCAAGATAGCTTACCGATGCCAACATCTTCTCGCCGTTGTCTGTATGTACTGTGCGGAAGTACGGAATAATACTGCAACTTGCAGGGCTGACCGTGCCTGACTCGAGCCAATTGAGTGTTGGCGTTACCTAACAACCATGGAAGTTGACGCTCTCCCGTTCAACAATTACTCAAACAGCTTGACCACAGCACTGCATGTTTGCTGCAACTTCACCACCCTCTTCCAACAAAACACCCCCAAATCTCCGAACTTTCAGCGTCGGAGCTGCGCGTGACCTCACCACCATCCCTGCCATTGGATTCCCGGCGTTGGCAGCCTGGTCCGGGTCTGGGGCTAACTTGCCTTACGCTGCGCTAGCGAGATCAGAGAGACCAAGGCGGAGCATCGTGCATGGGCCGCCGTCGTGATTGGAGACTTGGCACAGTTAGACTATCCGACCATCGCGACTTTCTGGGCTTTCTGGGCTTTCTGGACTATCTGGACCCAGCAAGGCTGCCTGGACCCTGCCGGCGATTTCCAAGCCCAAGCAAGATCCAAGAGGCTGAAGCGAGAGGCTGACGCACCGTGCCACCAACGTCAACATCAACATCACCACCAACAACGACGACGACGACGAGAATAACTGGAACTGCCATTAAATACGACCATCACAGAGCTCTCAAACAAGTCTCGTGTTCCTGTCTTCTGGGATTTATTCTGGAACGGTATCACATCAGAAAAAAAAAAAAAAATAAAGGAAAAAGGAAAAAGAAAAGGAGAGAGAGAGAGAGAGAACCACTACCCCCCGCCCTCTAACCTGCGCCGCGGGCGCCTCCCGTCGCCATCATGGCCCTCCCGCGCGGCAGGGCCACGTACAAGAAAAAGGACGGTATTCTCACCCTGTCGGACGATCGCAATGCCCTGACATGGACGCCAATGCCCGCTACGGGCCCGCCCACCGTGTCCCTGGCGCTGGAGAATATCATGAACCTCCAGCAGACACCCGACGGCGCACCGAAAGTCGTCCTCAGGGTCATCGAGAAGCCAAAACCGGCCGCCGGGGAGGGCGCCGCACCCTCACAGTTTCTCTTTCAGTTCACCTCGCCAACCGATGCCCGGACCGAGGCAAACGCCATCCGCGATCTCCTGTCTCAGTTGCTGGCTGCTGCCCGAGAAAATGACCCGAACGTGCCAAAACCGGCCGGCCAGCCCGGGGCCAACGGCGACGGAGCCTCTGCGGCCATGTCGTTTGCGAGCACAGTCAACGCCAAACCAGCGCCACCAAAGTGGTTTGATGACACTATCCTTAAAGCCGACACCGAGCTCCAGCAGTCCCTCATGACAAAAGACCACAGCCTGGCCCAGACGTATTCCGATGCGTTCGCGCTGAAGCCCGCCTCCATCTCAGACACGGCCTTCAATGCCCAGTTCTGGTCCGCCCGCGTCGGCCTTCTCCGCGCGCACGCCATTGAGCTGAATCAGAAGAAGGGCGCCTACAACGTGCTCTCGACCATCAAGCCGCGGACTGAGGATGGCCAGTTCAAGCTTAGCATTTCTTCCGAGCAGATCTCCATGATCCTGCAGCAGCACCCGCTTCTGAGGCGCATCTATAACGAGAATGTGCCGAAGCTGTCCGAGAGCGAGTTTTGGTCACGCTTTTTCCTCAGCAAGCTGTCCAAGAAGCTGCGCGGCGAGCGGCTCACCGAGAATGACAACTCCGACGTCATATTTGACCGGTACCTAGAGGCCGACAACTCCTTCAGCTTTGCAACCAGAATTACGGCGGCCCAGAAGGTCCCGCACATCATAGACCTGGAGGCGAACGAGGAGAACCAGGGCGGCTTCAAGAGCGGCAACCGCAAAGACGTAGAGATGCGGCCACGGGCCAACATCCCCATCATCAAGACGCTGAATAGCCTGAGCGAGAAGATCATGGCCAACGTCGCCCCCTCCGATGTTGACCCGTCCGCGGCGGACGGCCTGGTCGACGACACGCGCACCTTTAGCGAGCTGACGCTTCGCGACCTGCGGGGCGACACCGAGGCGTCCCGCATCATGCTCAACGTCAAGGAGCAAAACAAGTTCTTCTCCAGCCAAGACGGCCAGTCAGAAGAGGCCAAGGTCTACGAGAAGCAAGACCCATCCGAGGTCCTGTTCGAGGTCCACGCCGACCTCGAGACCCTCGACGACGACGGCTCTGGCGGAATAGATCTCCACAAGGGCATCGGCGTCGACGACGACAGCGACAGCGACGCCGAGACCAAGAAGCCCCCGCACGTCGGTTCCCACACGGCCCGCAAGCAAGCCCAAGACCAGATCCTCGAAGGCATGCGCAAGAAGCGGTCCGAAACCCACGGCATCTTCCACCTCGGCAGCGGCAACAGCGCGCAGGAGGACGCGTCCCCGATGGGCATCCCGGCGGATATCGCGCAGCGGTGCTTTCTGACCAACGCCACGACGAGCGAGTTCCTCAAGCAGTTCTGGAGCGCCTTCCTGTCGGGCGACCCCGCGCGGACGCAGGAGCTGGCCTACTACGCCGAGTCGCTGCGGCGGTCGGCCGACCGCATCGACGTGCTGGCGGCCGAGGCCGAGAAGATGCGCCAGCAGGTGATTGCCCGTCGCAAGGAGGAGATCAAGGAGCACTACGCCCGCACCCGCAAGAAGCTGCGCTGGCAGCCCCCGACCGGCGGCAAGGACTCGGTCATGGCGCTGTTTGAGGCGACGCTGACGGGGCTGAACACGGCGCTGGGGCTGTACGTCTCGGCGTTGGAGGCTAAGGGGAGGAAGTAAGGATGTTGTTGTTGACTCGAGAGGCAAGGAAAGGAAAAGAAGGATGGCTACAGGTTGTGATTGTTTGTTATACTGTACGATCGCGGATATGATACCATGAGCGTTGATGAGAAAGGCTTTGAGGTTTGAGTAGAGAAAAAAGGGAATACAAGGCTGTTTTTCGTTATGCAATTTTGCCGATCATCTGTGAATGTACATTCTATATAAATATGTGTGAACAGATTACAGCCATTCTCTACACTTTTCGAAGCTACAACGCCAGGCCATGACATACCTGGCCATCCAGCCATGTTGTCCAGACACAACGACACAACACTCTAGTAGTACATGTATAATGCAGAACTGGGGGGGGGGGGGGCGGGGGCCGGCAGGGAA
>JAMAKR010000008.1:591732-915299 GCA_023628425.1 Chaetomiaceae sp. PYS4301M | reverse complement strand
TGTCCACACAAAACCAAAAAACAATGTTTTTTTAAATTTTTAATTCATAAATCCCCCCCCCCCCCCCCCCCTCTCAAGAGAAACAGAAAAAACTCCATTCGCCAATCTAGATACTTTCCTTTCCTTTCCTTTCAGAATCCACCCAATCCACCCACACATTCCCCCAGCCATTCACACATTCAAGAAAAAAAAAGGCGCCCAGACAGATCCCATCACGCAGCCGCATCAACCTGCCTCACCCTCGCCTCCTCCGTCCCCGTCTTGCTCTCCGGCACAACCTCAAAACCCATCCCCCTCCTAACCTTCCTCTTCCGGCCAGCATCACCATACTGCTCGTCAAACTTGCGAATAGCCTTGAGGCTGTCCATATCACCACTAATGCTAGCGCTAATATCGCGCAGGCCCTTTTCAAAATGCCTCTTCTCAAGCACGCGCCGCTCAGGGAACTGATACTCCCCCTCGCCCGTCCACAGCTCCTTAGCGCGGACCTCCTCCCTGACAGCCTCCATAGCAGCCGACACGCACAGATTCTTGAGGTCCGACCCGGAGTAGAGGTCCGTGTCGGCCGCGAGCTGAGTTAGATCAACATCCCCCGCCAGGGTCTCGTCGCGGAGCATGACGCGCAGGATCTTGTCACGCTCGGCGGCGAGGGGCAGGTCGACGAGGATCTTGCGGGGCAGGCGGCGGAGGACGGCCTCGTCGAGGTCGAAGGGCCGGTTGGTGGCGACCATGATGAAGGCGCGCGAGCCCGTCAGGCCGTCCCACTCGCGCAGGAACTGCGTGATGGTCTCGCGGTAGGCGGCGCGGGCCGGTCCGCTGCGGCGGGCGGCGAGGAGCGCGTCGGCTTCGTCAAGGAAGATGACGCAGGGGGCGAGTTTGCGCGCGAGGGAGAAGAGGGATTGGACGTTCTTTTCGCTTTGGCCGACCCATTTGTCGTTGATGTCGGCTGCTGATACCTCGAGCATGTTGGCGCCGGATTCTTTGGCGACTGCCTTGGCGAGGAGGGTTTTGCCAGTGCCTGGGGGCCCGTAGAGCAGGCAGCCTGGGATGTGCTCGGTCTTGAGAACGCCGTACGAGAAGGCCTCCGGGCGGATCAGGGAGAGCGTGGTCAGCCCGATGAGGGATTCTTTGGTCTCTTGCGGGACGATGATGTCGGAGAAGGACGTGTGGATGTCCTTTGCGTTGATCAGGCCAGAGAGGAGCTTCTTCTCCTCGGCGTTGTATTCTTTGGAGGAGGCGCCGCCCGAGAGGTTGCTGATGGACGAGTCATCGGCAGAAAACGGGGAGCCGGAGGCCGGGTTGCGCGGCATGGAGAGCGGGGAGAAGTAGGGCGGCTGGAGCCCCGGATAGAGGCCTGCCAGGTGCTTGTTCCGGTCGAACATGAACTGCATGGCATAGTTCAGCGCTTCGGGGCCGTAGCCCTCGCGCGAACCGGCCCAGCCGCCAACCATCAGAGACACGAGGCGCGACACCCACTGCGCGTCATAGACGTGGCTCGTGAGCAGCTGGAACAGCGCCTTGTGGTCCTCCTCGGGTATTTGGCTTCCTGACGACCCCATGAAGTCGCTGGCAATGGTGATAGGAACCTTGTCCCCGACCATGGCTCGCAGCATGTCCTCGATGTTGCAGAGATTCTCGTACGACGTGTCCCACTTCTCCAGCAGCTTGTTCGCTTCCCCGTCCGAAGCGTGGAAGGGGATAACCAGGGCACCTTCCCGACCCAAGTCGGCCAGCTGGTCCCGCCACTGCGGCGACTTTTCCAGGTCGCCAGACGAGGAGCCCACAAAGGCGACTCTCCTCCCGGCCATCCACATGCGGTCGGCGATGGCGCGGAGCTTGTTCACGATGGTGGGATACAGCGAGCTCAGCTCCACGTAGTCGTGAAGATGGATGATGAGATCCCGGGAGCCCTCTTCCACATCTATCTGAGTCATCCGGGGGCCCTTGGACTCTAGCTCAGCGGCCGAGGTGCGGCCGCGGACAAAGGACTTCAAGAGAAGGACGGCGCGTTTGCGTTCGACAGCGGCAACGAGCGTCTCCAGCGCTGCGGTGATCTTCAGATCCTCCCAGCGGCCGTCGGACAAGACAGGCGACGAGCCCCCGCGCGGCGACAGGAAAGAGCGCAACCGTGAGGGCAGCTCGACAGCGACCATGCCGACGCCGACCTGCGGCTCCGCGTCGGCATCGGGCCGGAGCGCGAGCCTCCCGTTCATCTCGGCAGCGGAGTAGCCCAGCATGGAGAGAGACCCGCGGGCTGAGTACTGATTCTGGCCGAGATGCCCGCCAACAAT
The DNA here is from genome assembly GCA_023628425.1 of Chaetomiaceae sp. PYS4301M. NCBI lineage: Eukaryota > Fungi > Ascomycota > Sordariomycetes > Sordariales > Chaetomiaceae > Chaetomiaceae sp. PYS4301M. The sequence goes on along the minus strand of JAMAKR010000008.1, from coordinate 913,008 downwards.
GCGCGCGAGGTGGTGAGCACTGAGGTGCACGACATCGGCCTTGAGGTCGGTAGCAACATCATCGACCACGGTGTCCGCGATGCTCCGACCCTTGCCCTTGAGCAGCGACAAGACGATAGGCGGGCGCCTCGACTCTTGCGCGTTGGCTCCCGTGGCGGGCGGCGTCGTCATCATCTGCGACTGCACCGCCGCGAGAAGCTCCATGCAGACGGGATACTCGGGATCGGGCCGCTTCGCCAGCGGGCTGATGTGCAGCCCCGAGCGCGGCGGGACATCGGAGCGGAAGTTGGTAAACCAGCGCTGCACCTCGTCCGGCATGAGCATCTCCGGGACGGGCCACCACAGCGGGCGCTCCATGCCGCTCTCGGCATGGAGCCGGCGCAGCCCCTCGACACGGCCCGGTTCCGCCTCGGGATGGTACACGGAGAGCAGCGTCTGCCAGTAGGCGGCGGCGTGCGCGGCGCGCAGCTGCGTCACCAACAGCCGTGGGTCCTCCGAGGTCTCGCCGACGCCGAAACGAAGCATCTTGGCCTTCCAGTCCACGACGTCGGCCTCGGTCAGGGCCGTGCGCTCAAAAGCGTCGACCATGGCGGTCAGCACCTTCACGCGGTCCTCCTCGGGCAGCCCCGGCAGGAGCGTGTCGGGCACGCCCAGAGGCCGCTGCTCGTAGAGCGAGACCTGGCGCGAGTGGAACCAGGCGGGCAGCTCGAGGGCGGGAGCCTCCTCGATTCGGTTGTTGCGGTTGGCGCGGGCGCGGGCCGAGCCGTAGCCGGCGCTCTTGAGCTTTTCCTTCTTGGCCTCCGGGTCGACAGCGGTGGCGGCGGCGGCGGTCTCGGCGGGCTGGCCGTTCGTTGGCGCGCTGCTATTGGGGTTTCCATTGCCATTGACCCCACTGACATTATCCTTGTTCTTGTCGGCGGGAGGCGTGCTCTCGGGGTTCGCATCGTCGGGGCGGGCGCGGACGGACGGCGACGTGTGGAAGCGGCGGGCAGGTACCGAGACGGCGTGCGCGTTCGCGTGTGGCTGCAGGCGTTGTTGAGGAGCACGGCGGGCATGTGATAGTTGGCGGCGGCTTGTGTGAACGGCGACGCGGGGGAGAGTCCGGGTTCGAGTCGGGGTGGACGCCGCAACGGACGCAGCGCACGGAGTCTGCGCCGACAGCAGAGCCCGCGCCCCGGACGCCGTGGCCGTGGCCGGTGGCATGACAAACGGCCCGATTCGCGGCTTGGGCGCTCACATGCGCTTCGAATTGCAGCCGTTTGGACCTTGCCGGTGTTCCAATGGCGCAGCCGTGGCGACTGGTGGTTGTTGTTGAGTGCGCGGTAATGTATCTGATGTACTGTACGAAAGGCTTCCACGGTTGACGTGCTTCGCGCTCGCATTAAATTTGGCCGTTGCCAGCCGAAGTTTGGGCGGATGAGTTACATAACAAGGGTTAGGGTTATATATGGCGGACCACACACCCAACATCAACACCCCCGTTATTATCCTTGACAAGCACTTGGGTCCTTCGGACGACAGGTAAATGATACATTGTCATGATCCATTCAGGTCATTCCGTCATAAGCTCTATGTATACCCCCCCGCAACGAATGATGGTACCCAACACCCTAAAACAACAACGGCAAATCCTCTCTTCCCCCTCCTCCTCCCCCTTGCCTCTTCCTCTTCCTCCTCCTCCTCCTCCCCCTCCCACTCTCAACAACCCCCTCCTCCTCCCACACAACAACCTCCCCCCACAACCTCTCCAAAACCCCCATCTCCTCCCACGGCGCATACCTAGCTCCCCGAAGCGCCGCAGCACTGCTACTCACTACACCAGCACCCTGCGTCATCGACGGCAACCCCCCTCCTCCTCCCTGTGTCCCCCTCCCCAAAGCCATCTTGACCATCACCCGATCCCCCGCCACCGCCCAGTTCCGACGCACGTCCGAGACGATCGTGTTTGCAAAGTCCTGCACGCGCGGGTTCCGCCCTCCCGTTCCTCCCAGACGGGGAGTTGTCGTTGTGGTGGTGCTGCTCGCAAGGGCGAGACCGCTCGCCAGAGTAGCGGCGATGCTAAATCCAGCCTCCTCAGACGTGGCCTTGCCGTCGTCGTCGAGAAAATCCTCCAGACGGGAGCGCAACTCTCCAAAAAATACAGCTATTCCGTCCATCGTGTCCCGCAGTCCCGGGATGCCAGGCTCCGGTTCGTTGAGTAGCGCGCTGATCAGGCTCGGCCGGAGGAAGCTGGCGATCGTCGCCAGGAGCGTCACGATGTGCAGCTGCTGGAGTGAGAGTGTTGGCGTGCCGCTCAGGCCGCCCAGCCACGACAGGATGCCGCCCATCACCCCCGCGGCATGCTCCAGGTCGTCGCCGCCCAGCTCCCTAGGCACGCAGCCCGCATCCAGCACGCTCCCCAGCGCGACCGTGTACACCTCCAGCAGCGCCCAGCAGTCATGCACCTGCGCAGACGCCTGGATGACGGCCGGCAGCATGAACTGCAGCACAAACGACGTGACGTGGGCGTTCCTCATCGCGCGGCCCAGGATGCGGCACTCCTGCTCCAGCTTGTCGTTGCCGAGCGCGATCTTGAAGTTGTTGTACAGGTAGTGGAAGAGCTGCGGCGCCGCGGTGGCGTCCCTCTCGCTCAGCCTGACGCCGTACGCGACGATGCCCGCCGTGTGGAGCTGCGGGTCCTGGACCGACGGCGAGTAGTCCGCGCTCGGCTGCGTGAAGAAGGGGTCGACTGCGCAGATGCCGACCCCGTGGGACTTGATCAGCGAGATGACCTGCCGCACGAAGTCGATGTACAGCCCGTGCTCGGTGGCTGAAGGTCGGAGGAGCGCCAGGTCGTCCTTCATTTTCTGCATCACCAGCTGCAGCAGCTTGGAGAATTCGTCTCGGTTTTGTTTGGACTGTGCCGATCCAAGTCCGTAAAGGGTCTTGCGCATGTAATGGATGGCGCACGCCATGTAGCCGATGTTGGAATTGTAATCCGGAGGTATCCCGACCGCCACCGTGGCTCGCTCCAAGAACGGCAGGTTGTGGTGCTTCAACACCTCGGCCAGGTAGTTCTCGTATCCCAACAACCTCTGCGGCTTCACAACCGACAGCAGCCAAAGACCAAGGAGGTTCAACCCGATATCCTTGAAATCGAAGAGGTGGTTCTTGACAAGCACCGCAAGGAAGAGGGGAAGGTATTTCCTGTCTGGTGTGGTCGAGCTCTTCGGCAGGTCAGAGAATAAGTTGTATTTTCCGATCGAGAAGTAAGGCAGAAGTTGCTACAAAGCAGGGTCAGTAACAGCCCACGAAATCGAAACAAAACACACAAGACGCTACGAACCGTGACTCCGTTCTTGATGAACCTGGCAGCAATTCTGCCGGCCAAAGTCACCGTCTTCTCGGCGCAAGCCGCTTGCTGGTTTTGTTGCCTTGGAAACCGTCCCAACGGAAGGGCGAGGATAGTGCGGCTCATCCAGAAGAAATCCTTGGTCAGGTGTTCGTTCACCAGCTGATTCAAGTGTGTCTGTCAGCTTCGCTCTCGTACCCAGACGGAGGACTGTACATACCAGAACGGCATCTTCCAGATGCGGAGTATCGACATTGTCGGAAAACTCGCTCGAGTAGTGTTCCTCGGAAGCCTGGTCTATCCGGCCCATGAGATGCTCGAGGGTGTCGAGCGCCACGCGGAGGATGCTCCAGTCGAACCCGGGAGACTGATAGTCTAGACTGGTGAACACCTTCTGGAGTTGGGCTGCTGAGAAGTTAGCAAAATAATTTTCACCATACGATGGTGACCGACGTACCGGTGTTGAGCCCATACAGCACCGCCTCCAGCGTAGGTGCGCGTTGTAGGACATCCAGCGACGCCTTGACCGAGTAATGGAGCACGTCCAGAGCTGTGGCCTTGTTTTTGGCTACCATCTCGTCCCGGAAGGCCTTGCTTATGGCTGGCATCTCGCTCGACAGTGACCGAGCCTGCTGTTCAATGTCCGAGGCAGCCGAGAGATACTGATCCAGCACCTGGTTGAAGATGTTGTTTCGCCAGGCAGCGAGCGGCCTGAATGCGCCACCTCCTTCGCCATTGGAGATCACAAATCTCGCAAGCTGATTCCAGGCCCTAACATTAATCAGACATGCTTCCTTGTGAGCGCTGCCGGGGGTCACCAGCTTCTCAATCAGGTGAACTGCCGGCCGGAGATCAGGCGGGGAGACCCAGAATAGGGTACAGAGGAGGTCGTGGTGATTCCTTAGGGCCGCCAGGTCATGCTGGTGGATCGTGTCCTCTTTGAGATACTGCCGATTGTGGTTGGGGAGAGTCCTGGCCACCAGGTTCTTGATGTCATTGGAACGCCCGAGGTTCTTCAGCCGCTGGATTATCAACGCCAGGAGTTTGATGAAGATGTGAAAGCACCGGTCCTCCGGCTCGATGGATAAAGACGGTTTACCGTCGAGTTGTTCAAGAAATCGCGGAGACTTGTACACCTCCTCGTTCCTTAGGTGTGCGAGGCTCTGCGACCCGAAGAAGTCAAAAATCGTACCAATGATGCCGGTGCACTTGCGCCACCCCCATTGCTCGACGAGGAAATGGCAACGCGCCAACAACGACCGGCAGTAGTCGTTGAAACCAGGCGGTTGACGAGGGTTCGCTTGGTACAGCTGGAACACGCGCTTCAACAGCTGCTGCGGCAGCGTCCAGCCTTCCACAGGCAGCGCGTGTCTCAATTCGTAGACGAGGAGCCCCGAGTTGTCAACCTCGCAGAGCGGCAGGAGAGTGAACATATCCTGCCAGAGACGCTCAAATACCTGAGCACCCGAACCAGGCCCGATCCCTTGGCTGAGCATGACCGACTGGGTGACATCCCAGAAGGAGCTCCTCGGGATAGCCGCACTCTCCAGAAGCCTCATAAGGACCACCCAGCAATTCGCGACAATGCGGTCAGGGGGTATTCCCCGTTCTCTGAACGTCGAGCGCTGCAGGTCACCGTAGAGTGTCCGCAGCTCCTCAGTCCCATACTCCAAGAGACGTCGGATAATGGCTGAAGCGGTCTTCTTGAGCAGGTCATCGAGCCTCATTGATTGGACGGGGTTACTACTCGATGCCTGGCTCAGTGAACGCACCGCCGAGATTGCCAGCGCGAAGCGGGTAACAGTCTCAAACCGAGTTCTCTTCTCGCCGTCGAGAGCTGCGGCCCAGTCGAGGGATTCAAATCGGTTGGTGAAACTGGAAAAGACCTCCAGACACCTGGATACAAACGCGTTCGCCTCGACGTCGCTCTGGACGCTTAAAGAGCGAAGTATGTACTTCAGGATGAAGTCCGCCGCTTCGATAACCTTTTGGCCGGTGCCCCCGTCTGTTGTCGTATTAGAGGCCAATTTCTCAGCTACCCAGTCAATCAGGATGCCAAACTCGGACGATGTGTTGCCATCCCACGGGCCCCATCTCAGCGTTTGCCCGTCTAGTGCGAAGGACATGGCCGGCCGTTGGTTGCGAATCCGGTCAGGCAATCCAGCATCAACCGCATCTCGGACCGATCCACGTCCGATGACAGTGCTCTCGTGAAAGAAGACTCCTCTGTCAAGCGGGAAGACTTCGAAATGATGGGTGTAATGGGTCCCATACGGGCCCAGCCCTTGGAGTTTGTCTCGAGACGGGTGCTCTTGCGGCGCAACCTGCGGCTCAACAACAGAAAAGTCCGCAGGGAGGGGATCGTTTGCCCGAGCATATTGAGGCGCCTCGAGGTCGGCTTGTTGAGGGCGGCGTCTCTTGCGAAACCTCGATTTCTCTTCCCTCTTCTTCGCTCTCGGTGGGGCGGGTTGCTCTGGAGTGTCGGGGGACTCCTGGTCGATATCAACGGCGATGTCCTGTCCTTGTGCGGCGGGCTCTTGAAGGGTGAAGCTCACGTCCAGAGCCCCAACCAACCCATCTTCTGTTGAGGCATCTGCCATCCTCCGACGTCTCCTATAGAAGGCATCCAAAGTCCGCTTTCGGTTGTTGAGTTGTCTCCGTTTATCCCCGGCTTCCTCATCTTCCAGTTGCGCAGGGTGCACATCTGGCCGATTGTCTCGCAACGGCTTGCGCCGAGGCAGAGTGACGGCCGAAGGCGGTTCCACAGACGGGATGCCATTGCCATGGTCCGCAGTTGTGTAGGAATCGAGATTGACTTGCAGAGCCAGCTTTTGGGGGCCAGTTACGTGGGCCCTTGGTGCAGAATTTTCAGATATCTCGCGTAACGGCGGCCTGCTCTTCGCTTTCCCTGCTTGTTTCGATGGTGGGACGGAAACTTTCGGTTTCGTCTTCCCCGATTTCCAATCTCGAAGGACTGAGAGGGCGTCGACATTGTCACTCCGCGTTGCCAAGCTGATGGTTTTCCTCGATGGGCTGACCTTTCCCAAGTTCGCCTTGTTCTTCACAGAACGAGCGGCAATCTTGACGAACCTTGGGGCGTCGGGCTCCATGACATCCAGAATGCTTAGAAGCGGCGGTGTAGCCACCCTTTTTCTGGATCTGTGGACCGCCGAAGAACCATCAGCCCGCTGTCGTCGCTGGTGGGTTGAGTCTTTCTTTGCAGATGTCGAAGCGGCGCCATGTTTGGACCGGTTAAGGACTTGGGTTATCTTGGGCTGCCGAGAGGGCACGTTGGGACCGTCTCTGAAGACCGGCTGTGTGCTGCTCCGCTTTCGCTTCTTTGCCCTGCCTGTTGTGCTGTGTGATCCAGGCCTCTTGCGTCCAGGAAGCATCCAGTCGACCGTATCTTCTTCAATCACTGACGCACCGTCGTCTTCATCTCTAAAGATGGTCTCAGGCATGATCCGAACCAGATCGTCTACCGAGACTTGGGTTCGCCGGGGCTCGTTCTCGGACTCTTCAGAAGAGTCATCAAACAGCATCAACGGGGCGGTGCTGTGCGGTTTGGGGGATCCATGACGAGGTAGAGCCACACCTCGCCTGGCATTTCGATCCGGCGAGGGTTGAGGGCTTCTTCTCCTCGCATCACGAGCGGCGGGTTTGTCCTTTTGTTGGTCGATTCGGAGCCACGACGCGGGCAAGACGCCGCGAATCCTGCGAATGTTTTGGCGGACCGCCTCTGACTCACTGCCAGAGCTCTCAGTGGAATCAGCCGAGTCCCCGTCACCCAGGTCGCTCTGCGTGTCGTCGTTGATCAGGATTGGGTCATCTGCGGCTCCGTCGTCGTGGGGCACATCTGTCGGCATCAACTTCCGAGCAGATGTGCCAAGTGTTCTCGAGCGTCGTTGTGGGAGCCGCCTTGAGGCGATTCCAGGCTGCTGCGACGACTCTTCGAGGGGCGGCAATTCAGGAGGAGAAGACGGCAGGTCGAATATGTTGGAGGGGGGCGGGGGGATAAACCTTGGGCGCTGTGGAGATCCCTGGGACGATGAGTCTGGGACAAACCTGGGCCGTTTCCGTTGCGTCGACGACAGCAGCTGGGAGCGTTGTCGCTTCAGCATCCGCTGCCGTCTTTTAGCAGAAACAGGTTGAAGCCTTTCTAGAGGCGGAAACTCCTCGTCGGAGAGACTTGTCGCGTCTGTCTGGTCGGCATTGGTCTGTTGGCTACTATTCCGTAGCTGCGGACCCTGAGGCGATGTTTTGGGAAGCGAGGGGGTGAGTGCCAGCTCGTCCTCGTCGTCATCGAAGAAGATTGGCACACTCTCTTCCAGCACGCCGCGGCCGCTTCCTGCGACATCCTGACTTTCTTCAGCCTGAAACTCTTGGTCCTGCGAGTCCTCCTCTTCACCTCCCGTCTGGGCCCGCTGAGCCCCCTGGACGACCTTGATGGGCTTCACGCCATGAGACTTCATGAAATTCGCGTAGTGTGCATTCTCCAGAGCGTACGGGTGCTGCTGAATTGGTTTTCGCGGTCGCAAGGAGCGCTCGAGCCGAACTGCGGTCTGCCTTGACAGCTCCTCATCCTCCTCTTGATTCGGTCGTGGGTCTCGCTCCTTGGGCGGGCTGGGACTGGGACGGACAGGGGTCGAGCGAGCTCGAGGCAAGGATTGAGATCTTGGAGGTGGCGTAGGGGTCCTTGAGAGAATGCTCACAGGAGAAGACTCGCGTGAACTGGGGGTCGTGACCCGAACATAACCGATCGATATTTCGTCTTCCAGGAATGCATTCGTAGCCTTTGGGCTGCTTTTCGGTGTAGCGGCCGCTAAATCGATACCGTTTTCGGACGAGGGGAGAAGGACACTGTGGACATCCTCCTTTGGTATCGGCGGTGCTGGTGCAGGCCACGGCGGTTGGCTCAACAGCTGGGATGCCTGTCCCTGGATGTTGAAGCGGAAGGGCGAAGGTTGTTCTGGCGAAGAGCTTGGAACATCCCAAATGTCCGAGTGTTTAGCCGACTCTGTATGAACGTGTGCCGCCTGGCTCTCGTCCTCATCAACATGGTCGTCCTGGAGTAGCTGCACGGGCTCATCATCGAGGCTGTCGTCGTGGGATCCCGTGTCATCGAAGCTGTCGTCGTCCGAGTCGGGGACCTCGCCCAATTCCCTCCAATTCTTCATGTCGCCAAGTTCTCATGTCGAGAAACACTGTTGAGTCAATTCATCGTCTTGTTGAGAGAATTGGCATCAGATCGCAGCATAAACATCCAAAAGTTGTGTGTGAATGGGGAAGTACCGCAAGGCATTGAAGGATGTTGTGCTTGTCTGCTACGAATCCACCACTCGGGACGCGTGCATCGGTGGGGGACGCGACTTGGGAAAGCTCTTGGTGGGGCGGTTTGGCTGTTCGCGTTGATTGAAGTTGGCGGCTTATGTAACGCAGGCGGTTGTTTGGCACTGTCGGGTCTGATCGGAGCTTGAATTCCTGGGCAACTCCCATCACAACTCCGTTCTACCACACACTGTCCGTTACGGTACAATACGGTACTGGCAATCTCGAATTGTCCCAAAGCTTGCCTGAAGTTTGAAGTCTCAACAAGCCATTGCGATTCAGCTCTCAACCCCCATTGCAAATCGAAATCTGTCGGTCATCACAAGCCAATCCAATCCAACAATGAGCAATCAATCGAAAATTTTCGCGCTTGGCCTGATCCTAATCTTCGGGGTTGGCAACGGTAAGGAGATGGCTCGGTTTTCAGCGTTTCCCAAAGAGAAGCAGCAGACAGAGAGAGAAATGCTGACCCCGATGGCCTCGCCCTCTTTCACAGCCTATTACACATTCAACCCGAGTCTGAAGGAATTCAAGGAACAGCAGCAAAGCTCTACTATCGGGTGAGCCTCAACACTTATCAGAGTGGCACCTTGGACCGTCACAGTATCACGTCACATGGAAGCTCACATCAACCCAGCAAATCCCTCGAACCCCAAAAACGCAAGCAGCAATCAGAACAGGAGCAGCAAGAGAAACCGGAATAATGGTGAGGGCGAAAGTAGCACGGTGACAGCTCCTCTATCTGTAATATCCAATTTTGTGGCAATAATTTAGAGCCTCTCTCTACCAGAGACACTGATGACTGAAGATCGTTTGGGGAGGGGTGACGGCAGGCACGCATGCACATGCAGATGAGAAGGAATCTGCAATATGTATTCTGTACATTGAATAGACGCACATTTGCATTCTTGTCAACGCACATAACCCGAACATCAACTGTATCAGTTCGTGGTGTGCATGAGGCGGGCGACAACGCGGCTCGTATTCCCAACAACAACCAAACCGTAACAACACAACACAGCCAGAAGTCAAAATGCTTCAAGAATAGGCCATATGTATTTAAACGGAGAATAAATAGCCCAGGATAATCTGTAATTAACGTCTCAGGCTCGCTCAAAGTTTCCCAGAGTTTAGTTGGTGTGTTTCTTGCCATTGGAGTTTGCAGTCGAGAGTCCCCTGATTGAACGGTAACTGCGAGACTTCGTAGGCACAGTGCGCCGTTGCGAACCACCGGGCCACCGTTACATCATTCAATTCGTGCGGGGGACTCCGCCGGTTTTGCAATTAAGCGGAACGAACAGGACCAGGATCTCCCCAATCAGACCACCTCGAATTCCGAGCTGAGGCCATCTGCCCGAAAAAAAGCTCGTCCGTGCATGACTTCACAACTCCCACAAAACCACGTCGACGAAGGAGAGCTCCAGGCCGCCAGCCGCGCCGGTACATCAATTGGACCCATCTCCCCTCCGAACCCCCCGCGCCGAGTCCGAGACCCAGACAAGCCGCTCTAATAATAAACAAATCCCGCCCAACATGTCGCCCGTCCTCCGCAACGCCCTGGTGCGCGCCTCCCGGCAGTCGGCCGCCACCACCGCCCTCGGCTACCGCGCCGCCTCGACCCACGCCATCTCGAACCCGACGCTGGCCAACATCGAGAAGAGATGGGAGGGCATGCCGATGCAGGAGCAGGCCGAGCTCTGGATGGCCCTGCGTGACCGCATGAAGGAGAGCTGGACCGACCTGACCGTTCAGGAGAAGAAGGCTGGTAAGTCGCCGACGACGCCAAGAAATCCCACACGCCGTGACGCTTCATCATTCCGCCGTCGGGTCGATGCCGCGGTATGGTTGGAGCTTGCGCCGAGCTGCAGCACCGCAATTGGGACGGGGTGCGATGGGTTGGCGGGCGCCAATTGATGGATAGGGAGCTCAAGGAGCTCGCCGGATTCCCCTACGTCACTGGCGCCCCCGCCCTGTCGTTCGCATGCCATTGTCAAAGCTATCATCAAGCTGTCAAGGCATATCAATTAATCAATAACCAAACAAAACACTGACCCGACATGTCTCTACTCAGCCTACTGGATCGCCTTCGGCCCCCACGGCCCTCGCTCCCTTCCTCCCCCGGGTGAGAACAAGAAGGTCGCGCTCTACACTGCCATCGGCCTCCTCGTCAGCCTCGCCACCTTCGCTACCATGCGGTCGTTCGCCCGCCCGCCGCCGGCCACCATGACCCAGGAGTACCAGGAGGCGACGAACGAGTTCCTGAAGGTGAGTTGTCGCTGCCGCTCTTTCTCTCTTCTCCCTATCGTCGCAGTCGCTCAGCAGTCGCTAACTCCGGTCTCTCCCCTAACAGGCCCAAAACTCGGACCCGTTGACGGGTATCTCGTCGGAAGGCTACGTGGGCAAGGGCCACGTGCAATCCGCCCCGTCCAAGGCATAAATCACATCCGGTTTCTTTTGTTGATAGATGGCGTGGCGGAATCCTGGAGTGGAGAACGCCTGGGGGCGGGAGAGCATTGGGGCTTACAGGGGCTGCTGCTGATATTGGATGGTGTAAATACTGTAACAACGCTGACAATGCGACATCGTTTCCTTGCTACCTACCTACTTTACCGTCTCCGTCTCCGTCCCCGTCTGAGACCACCGTCTTTGCCTCACTGCCGCCCGTGGAGAGCCCCAACGCCATGGGCAAGATGAAGGAGATATGGTCATGGACAGCAGGGCGGCCGGGCCGGATGTTCTCGGCCCGGCTCCGGCAACGTTCAATCATGTATCCGTACTCCGGGTAACATCCATCCCACTCGACGCGGCTTTTTTTCAGGTACGTAGAATGTGCCTCAGGCAATTCGCAAAACTACCTGGTAGCCGTACCTTTCACTACTTTGCTGGGAGAAACACAACCTTTGGGCGCTCTCTCTCCTCTCTCTCTCAAAAAGGAAAAAGAGAAAAAGAAGAAGAAGGAAAAAAGGAAAAAAGGAAAAAAAGGAAGAAAGAGGAAGAAAGAGGGGAAAGGAAACTATAGGTAAGTGTTAGGTCCCAACCTTCACGCTTTCTCATGGTTACGTAGGTACCTTACCTGAGTACCTAGGCCTCAAAGAGGAGAAAACGACCCCCCTTTGTTCTCGAACACGCCATTCAAGAATATAGGTTACCCTCACTTGACCTTACTATGAACGTTTGATCTCCCCCAAGTCTTGCCTGCCTTCCATGCTGTGTAGGTTGTCTTGGGTACATACAGCACCCTTTCTTGCCCTACCTGTAGTTAGGCGCATTACCTTGGGTGTGTAACATACCTAGGCATGGACCGCTCATCATCACATGCAAAGGAAGCCAGGGCAGTAACCCCGTAACCCAGTCATTGGCCGCCCTACTAGGTAAGTATGCCCATTCAACGCTCCCGTCTGCAGCAAACACCCGGGAGTTGCCGAGAGAGAGAGAGAATTGGTCGGGAAAAGCAAGGGGAGCTGCGAGAATCGGCCCATGATGTGTCGGGGCTCAAACCCATCGTGAGGGGTTTGGTTGCCATAGATAACTGTGATTTATGTCTTGCGGCTTCTGCGCTGTAGGCTGCGTTGATGATATATGCAGTATACATGCATGCGGCCGTGGGGATACGGTTTCAGCTTTATGTCTTTCCTCCTTTGGGGCGGAGTGGGATACATAATAGCGTCCATCAACCTTGAGTCGAGGTTCTTCGTGGAGGTTGCCATTGCTCCGTCATGTTGCTGAATTAAGGTCTGTGGCCTGCGAGGTGTATCCTTGCTTTGGCTCTGGGTCGGCCTGTGGTCTGGCCCCGTCTGGCGCGTTTGAGGTTGGGAAGAGCACAGAGAGTTGATAGGCCATGGTTCTGTTTTCATTTTTCTGGGGGAGGGTTCGTCCGGGACCCCAGGGCATTGATAGCCAAAGTCAGGGAGGCAGGCAAGGGAGGTTGATGTTGGGGGCATTCCGAAGTTAGAAGTTAGGTATGTCTCCCTGTGGTGCCTTTGAACCCTCAGAGCATTGGTCAAGACCCGGGACCCAACTCCCTGTCCATTCAAGCCGTGGCGACTTGATGCGTGTTGAGTCCCTGGACGGATGGCAAGGTCCAAGTGCAGGACAGGACTCAACACAGCGACGACTTGTGTCTTCTTTGTGCATGCATCGAGTTATGTATGTACGTGTCACGTAAAAACCAACGCGACTCATGGCGTGCGGCTCACAGGTTGGCGGCTGATCTCAACTAACAACACTAGGGCCAGTCCGTATATTGTGAGAACCCAGCTGCCAGCAACCTGGAAGCCACGCAATGGATCCATCTCACATGGAGGATGGAAAAGGAACAAGATGGCTGCAGTTCACCCGCCTGGTCAGTGGCTGTCCTTCAGCGCTGTGACTCCCATTGGCGGAAAATCAGCAGCCTCTGCAGCGGGGCAACGTGCCCCAATTTTGCCGGCGTATTGGTGCGTTAGCGGGCTGCTGCTTTGGCTTCCCTCGGCACGGCAAGGGACCCAACCGCGTGGGGGGACTCTCTCCAAATGGAAGTTTCGGCTTTCAAGACTGCAACCCTGACGGCCCGAACGGGCATTAAGGTGTTCACAGGACAGACACAAAACAACTCACCATGACTTCTTCCTGGGACCGCCGGCTCTCTTTCCCCTCTTCCTCATGCTCTGCATGCTGTCCAGTGCTGTTGTGGGCCCAGGACGGCCTCGTGACTTGATTTCTTGTCGTTTTGTTTCTCCCTCTTTGCTTGCGGAGACTTGAGAGTCAAGCGCTTGCTTTCAGATTCTTTCAGAGACTCCAGCACCGGAGTCCCGCTGATCTGCGATCGGACTTTGATTCGCTTGGGCGATCCCTCCAGGTCCCTGGCGAGTGCGGCAGCAGTGTACGACAGTGCGACAGTGCCGCGACCGGGGCACATTTTTGTGTGTTGGCTGAAGGGCACGGTAAGTTGGACGTTTGACTGCGAAGGACCCGAGGGTCCGGTCTTGAAATATCAAGAATACTTATACGACTGTACGCTGCAAAAGTCAAATAATTCGTCCGAGTCAGCCACTGACTGGGTGGTGTGTTTCAGGTCTGCGCTTCCCAGTCGCTGGAAACAAGCGTTTCGACAGTTGCGTCATTGGTGGATCAGCCACCAATCCACCCTTCGCGGTGCCTGAGTCGGTCGACAAAGGATACGTGACTCCCTACTCCGTACTTATAGGACGCCTCGCGCTCGCCGCCGCCCCGTAAACCAGGCCCCCCCGCCCCCCCCAAGGCCCTTTCTCAGTCCCCCCCTCGCAGCCCGCTACACAACCTCGAGTTGGGCAATGTCGAGGTTCTCAAGAGCAAGACGGCTGATACCGCCGCTGGCCGTGGCCGGCGCAGCTGGCGGTGTTCTCTACTATGTCTACCGCCCGCTCAACATCCCGGGCTACGAAGCCGCCGCCGTCCCGCCCCCCATCTACGGCGCCGACGGAACCTTCAAGCTGCCGCGCTTCCCCCGTGTGAAGTCGCGCGCCGAGCAGATTGCCGACCTCAAGAAGAGCGGCGTAGGGAACAAAGAAGACGAATACGATATCCTGGTCGTGGGCGCTGGCGCAACGGGCTCAGGGGTCGCCCTCGACGCCGCAACACGAGGTCTCAAGGTCGCCGTGGTCGAGCGTGGCGACTTCAGCTGCGGCACCAGCAGCAAGAGCACCAAACTCGTCCACGGCGGAGTGCGCTACCTCGAGAAGGCCGTCTGGAACATGGACTATGCCCAGTATGAGCTGGTCAAGGAGGCTCTGAAGGAGCGCAAATACTTTCTGCAGACGGCGCCGCACCTGAGCAGTTGGCTGCCCATCATGCTGCCGCTCGACCGCTGGTGGAAGATCCCGTACTACTGGGCGGGTACCAAGTTCTACGACTTCCTCGCCGGCAGCGAGGGCATCGAGAGCTCGTACTTTCTGAGCAAGAGCAAGGCCATCGATGCGTTTCCCATGCTGAAGCAGACGGACCTCGTCGGCGCGCTGGTCTACTATGATGGAGCACACAACGACTCGAGGATGAACGTCTCGCTGGCTATGACGGCCGCCCTGTACGGCGCGACCGTGGTGAACCACGCCGAGGTTACCGGTCTGATGAAGGACGCCAACGGCAAGGTCTGCGGCGCCACCGTCAAGGACAACATTGCCGAGAGAGACGGCAAGATCGCCGAGAACTTCAACATCAAGGCCAAGTGCGTCATCAACTGCACTGGTCCGTTCACCGACGGCATTAGAAAGATGGACGACCCCGATTGCAAGGAGATTGTGGCCCCGGCGACCGGCGTGCACATTGTCCTTCCCGGCTACTACAGCCCCGGCAAGATGGGCCTGATCGACCCTTCGACGTCGGACGGGAGAGTCATCTTTTTCCTGCCGTGGCAGGGTAACACGATTGCCGGCACCACGGACGCGCCCGGAAAGGTCTCGAGGAACCCCCTGCCGGATGAGAAATCCATCCAATGGATCCTCAACGAGGTCAGCCACTATCTCTCCCCAGAGATCGACGTCCGCCGCGGCGACGTCCTGGCCGCCTGGTCGGGCCTGCGCCCGCTCGTCAAGGACCCCAAGGCCAAGAACACCGAGTCCCTCGTGCGCAACCACCTGGTCGACATCTCGGAATCCGGCCTCATGACGTGCGCGGGCGGCAAGTGGACCACGTACCGGCAAATGGCCGAGGAGTGCGTCGATGCGGCCGTCGAGGCCTTCCACCTTCAAACCAAGCCCGTCATCAACGCGCCGCGCGTCAGCGGCACCGAGAACATCGACGACGGCGCCGACCTCGACGGCTCATGCCAAACACACCGCGTGCGCCTCATCGGCGCCCACGGCTTCAGCCGCACCCTCTTCATCAACATCATCCAGCACTTTGGCGTCGAGACCGAGGTCGCCAAGCACCTGACCGAGAGCTACGGCGACCGCGCCTGGACCGTCGCCGCCCTGTGCCGCCCGACCGAGAAGCGCTTCCCCGCCCGCGGCGAGCGCATCTCGCAGCTGTACCCCTTTGTCGACGGCGAGGTGCGCTACGCGGTCCGCCACGAGTACGCCCAGACCGCCGTCGACGTGCTCGCCCGCCGCACCCGCCTGGCCTTCCTCAACGCACAGGCCGCCCTGGAGGCCCTCCCCAAGATCATCGACATCATGACTGAGGAGCTCGGCTGGGATCGGAAGAGGCAGGATGTTGAGTGGAAGGATAGTAAGTACTCTATTCATTCCATAATTTCAAGTGCGTGCCACTAACAAGACTCGCAGCCGTATCCTTCCTCGAATCAATGGGCCTCCCCCACCCGATGCTCTCCGTCACACGCAAGCAGATCGAGCAGGGCAAGTTCGACTTCAAGTCCTCGCTTGAGTATCGCATGTACTCGCGCCACGACAAGCCAGTTGAGGACGCTCTTTGAAGGTTTATTTCTCTCTTTCTTTCTACCGGAGTAGAAGGACCTAGGAAAGGGACAGAAATAAAGAAAGAATGAGGGATGAAGTGAGTGAATGCTTGAATTGGGTTGGGTTGGGGTTGGGGTTGGGGTTGGGGGTAGTTGGCAGTTTAATCATCATCGTCGTCGTCGTCGTCGTCATCCTCATCCTCATCCTCATCATTATCGTCATCATCAAAGTCACACGAAGACCTGCCTATCTACTCACACACCTCGGGCATTGGGTTCTGGCGTTCTACAATCTAGACGGGACGGAGGGCGGTTTGGTATGGTCAGCCTGCTGGTTAGCTGGTTAGTTGGATGGAATGGATGGAATTCATGCGTTCTGCTTCTCCTTCGGGGCATCGGGTACCTATGTTTGTGTGTTTGTGTGTGTGCATATATGGACTGCGCGGTTGGGTGAAGTCCGGAGCCATTCAAGCGTGGAATTGCTAGATCGGGTAAGAGAGTTGCTGTGTGTATTTTGCACAGAGAGAGAGAGAGTATGTGTGTGTGTGTGGGTGTGTGTTGGTGTGCATGTATCTGACCCCTTTCCCTCCCCCGCCCCCTTACGTTCTCTGCAAACCGACACATCAAGCCCTCGCCATCAAGAAGCACAAGCTACCTGCCTAAGCAAGTAAATACGCCATCTGCCTACCTATATATTCTGTTGACTGGCCTGTAGGTGCGAAGGTGGGAGGGGGTGGGGGATTCAGGGGTAAAGTCACGGCGGCGGTGGGACGAGAAACTACCTGGGCACCTCAACCCGCACAACTTGCTTATATGTTGCTATTGCTATTCACCACATGACTATGCAAGTATGCAGGCATATACACTCCCTGTTAAACTTCGAACACCACCCGCGGAACGATGCCTACCTTGGCCATGGCATTTCCCCAACTGTATCCGTGTGATTGTGTCTAGATGTTCCACCACCAACCCATCACCAACATGCCACGTCTGACCTCACCACAAGACATTTACGGTCGAGAACATGCCCCTCTCACTGGATGTATCCCCATATGTAAGCATATTCGTATGTGTATGTACTGTGTATGTTTGTATGTATGTATATGTATGTATGCAAGACCTCACCGACCACCGACCATCCCCCACCCCCAAAACCGTGGATCCATTCCCCACCCACCCACCCCCGGAACGCCTTGCTTGCTTGCTTTTTCACCACAATTCTTATTGCATGTATGTATGTACACCACACCAAACCACACCACACCAGACCACACAAAAGGAATCCAAAGAGACCAGAGAAAGAGAAAAAACAGATTACACCGCCCACCCCAGCCAGCCAGCCAACCAGCCCCGCCCACCGTCTCATGCCGTATGCCGCCATAATCGAGTTTTTGACTAAGGAAATATCATCACCCATAGATAGATAGAGAGAGAGAGAGAGAGAGAGAGAGAGAGAGAGACAGAGTGGGCAAGAGCCACCATTGTTGTGCTCCGCCGCCGCCAGCCAGCCAACCAACCACCCAACCGCCCAGCCAACCAGTCTAACCCAAAAACAACCAGAGTATAGACAATAGGGGTATTTCCACCGACCATTGACCGACCAATCCAAAGAAAAAGAGAAAAAGAAATTGAAGAAAAATGAAAAGTAGAAGAAAGATATGCGACGGAAGGTTGAGAATGTTGAGAACGTTAGGGTAGGTAGTAGATTCAACCCTCCCTCGCAGGCCCGAAATTCCACACCCTCTGCAACAGCGTCTTCTTAGCCATGCCAGCGCGGCGAAAGCTCAGCATGGGGCAGAGGTCGCCAATCCCAACACCGGAGTCGCTCGGCGGCTCCACGACCCGCTTCTCCAGCTCCGCCTCCCAGCCGTACCGGTCCGGCTCGTCGTCGGGCGTGAGCTCCGGGAGCTTTTCCGAGTCCACATCCATGAACGAGCTGGCGTCGCTGCTCGAGGTCGTGATGTTGGTCAGCCCCGGCTGGAGGTAGCCCGAGAAGTCCGTCATCGAAACAGGGTCCGACGACGACAAGTCTGGGGAGGACATCTGCATGGGAGTGGGATCTGCCGTGCGGGGGTGGAGGCAGGAGCCGGTCCTGTGGCCCGCTGCCGCGGCCGAGGGGTACTTGGCGCTGACTACTCCAGCTGGTAGGCTCGAGCGTGCGAGGATCGGGGTAGCACTGGAGGTGGTCTGAACGGAGAGCCGCGTTGCACTTGGGTCCTTGATGGGCCGCGCAGATGGTGTGCGCACTCGCGGAGGCGCAAAGCGCCGGGTTACTCCTGGGGGGCTGCGGGTTGGATATGGTGAGAAAGCTTTTGCGGCCACGCCGGCTTTGCCGACACCGTTACAGTTAGTCACACCCGGTCGCGCGTTCCCCACGACGGTAATCGAGTAACGCTGACCCGGGTGCGGTTCCTCCCACCCACCCGACCTGTGAGGCGTCTGCTTCTCAGCAGGCGCCTCGTCGATCGGGGCGCGCTTCTCAGGCGCCGCGGGCGACGGGCAGTCGGGCGAGTTCGTAACGGTGTCTTCAGGGATCGGCGTGACCTGCAATTCCTATAAGGGGTTGGTCTTGCGTCTGGCGTGGTCCGGGTCACGCATAGGAATGTCCACATCAACGGGGGCCGATGTGGCACTGGAGCTGTGGCCGCGCTTGCTGCGGCCCATCCTGTTCAGACCGAGCTTCGCGCCCATCTTCTTCCAGCTGCTGCTGTGCTGGCCGATGGCCTTGCTGCTGAATGCCCAGTCTGACATGGGTGGCGTCGTGGGCGGTGTCATCGGCTCATTGGCCGTCGGGGATGGCGTGTTGATGCTGCCGTCTGTGAGTCCGCCGCGTTCTGCGGCGTCGCTGGTTGACGAGGCAGAGCTCTTGGGTTCGCTGGTCCAGGGGATATTGAGCATGGGCAAGAAGCCCATCTTTGGCGACCGACTCGATTCGTCCGAACTGGACGAGAACTCCCTGGGCATCCGGATCCGTGAGCGCGCATGCCGAGGGTCGTGCGCGTCCATCTCGGGCACCTCATCGTGGTGGACCGCCAGCGATGCCAGGAAAGGACCTAGCACCGAGTCGTTCATGAGTTCGTATACTATCCTCACGGCCTCGTCCAGCTCTGACGGATGCGGCGGCACCGGGGCAGCAGGAAGTGACAATAACCGGTCTCGCACATGTGCCGGAAGGTTGACTTCACGATGGCCGTACGGTAATATGTAAGCATTGATAATCTTGTGCCAAAGGGAGCAGACGTGCTCGGTGCCGTCGCTGTATCCGGCGGCTTGCGTGGCCAGAAAGTTGGAATGCACTGATCTGTAGCGATCAGCGTCCATGGTAAATTCGAGCGTCTCCATGCAATGATTTTGAGACAGGAAGGCCGTGAAGGCGCCGAGAGTGAAGGGTGGCGGTGCCACGTTGGTGAGAATGTCTCTGAGTGATGGAGGCGATGCGGGGCCAGACGAGTTCGAAGCCGGGGGCATGAGAGCCAGGCTCGTGGGCCGTGATGTGGTCATGATGGAGTCGCCGTCACCGTCCTCGAGGACTGATGACGGCCGCGGCGATCCTTCTCTTGCTTCCCTGGAGAGCGGTCGTGGCGTCATCGGGGTTGGCGACTGTCTTCGCAGCTGCGCCTTTGGCATTCTGCCCGCGAGGGTCTCGGGCCGGTCCAAAACCAACTGGGCGTCACCGTGTGTCGGAGCAGAAAAAAAAGGAATATGGTGCAGTGGGAAATGACGGGATCTTCCTTCTCTTCATTCCTTCCGATCCAGCATGATGGCAGGGGCGCCACCACAGAAAAAGTCGTTTGCTCGGCTGCAGCGAGTTGCAGGACCGATTGCGTCGACGTGCGCCGCTGCTCACTTGGTGCACGGCAAGCAACCTGTCCTGGCTGCCTTCGTCCGCAACCCCGTACCGGTCACAGACGCAGCCAATTACCACAGCAGAGCAGCGGGAAGTTGCAGAACTGGCGCAGGGGACCGACTATCCAAGGCGGGTTTTCGGTCAGGGCCCAGTCGCCGTGTCGTCGGGAATCGTGTGTGTCAGGCCTGTGTGGATGTCACGTAACGGCTCTGCGGGAGGCCGACGGTGCAACGCAAGGGAGCGAACGAGACTCGATGGAGAGATCTAGAAGCCAGAAGAGCTGCCTGTGGTACCCCCTTCCTGAAACAAGCAGCGCACACGCGGCAACGAGACGAGCAGATGCAGCACAAACAGGTCCGGCAGGCTGAGGTGGTGAAAGTACCCGAGGGGGTGGGTTCGAACGCGGGGCTTGGTTCGAACGGGAGGAGCGTGGCAGACAGATGATGTAGACGGCGAGTCGGTGTGTTTCCTCGGAGGTGGGTGGGCTTGCACACAAAGGATGGAAGCGAAGCGCAGTCAAGCCTTCGGGGCAGCAGGGGACTTCCAGGTGGACGAAAAGATGGGTAATCGACGGGCGGAATTACGCCGCAGAACGGTGCCGTGCCACGCGGTGAGGAACTCAAAAGATGTCAGACAAACAAGGTCGACCGAAGGCGCCGGGCTATGCTCGGGATGGCGAAAACGAAGAGGCGGCGCAGTTATGTCAAAGAAAGCGTCGACCCGAGTGTCCGGTAGAGGCGAAAGGGAGGGAGCGGGACGTGTCGGTGGTATGAATCGGTGGTTTGCGGCTTTCGCAGCCTTCGCGGGCTTCGGAGGTAGGTGATGGGGGATTTAGAGAGAAAGGGGATCAAAAAGGGATCAAAAGGGAAACCCGACAAAGAACGGCATGCAGCACCCTGTTCTTTTTAGGACGTTTGGGAAAGACCAGCGCGCCTGGGGGAGGGGCAGGGAAGGTACAGGGGGGGTGCGTGGAGGGAAGAGGAAAGCGCCAGGGGGAGGTGAGTTACACGGTAACGTACGGAATACTTGGTAACGCTGCCTGCCCTGCTTCGGTCACCACGCAGCAAATACGCTACACATCATGACCCTGGGGCCAAGAGCGCTCCTGTCGTCACTTCCCGCCATCTCTCTTGGAGCGCCTGCTCCGTGAAAACGGCACCATTTTGGCAACAATTGGGACCCAACGTTTCCCCCCAGTCATGGATCTCTCGAGCCTCCCCTTCTCAGTGCGCTAGCCCAGACCACGCTGCTCTGCCGTGCAGTAGCGCCAAGTCCCCTCCTCCGCCCTCCCTGTCCGTTACCTCGCCTTTCCCGATCCATGCCAGACCGCCCGCGAGTGCAGCGCACTGGGCCCTGGGCCATCGGGCCGTGTGGGTTTTAGGGCCATGACACGGAACACGCAGAGCGGACAGGGCGAGTCTGCGTTACGGTGCGCTCTCTTCTGCAGTACGGAATATTACCGCAACGTATGTACATACGCTCTGCTGTATTCCATACTGTACAAATACCTGACCTCGTATGGAGGGACCCCGGCCTTCCATGTTGACTGACGGGCAGGAATCTGGCGACCTATCTGTGAAACCCACCGGCGCATTCCTGTTCCTTGGTGCTGATGTTGATCCCTGGCGCTTTGGCGCACATCATCCCCTTGGGTGGATGAAGTGAAAAACACATTGAGCAGTCGTGCCGAGAGTGGGGCGCCCGTGGCATTGCCAATTGCTGGCGAAGTGCCGCAGGAGCAGGCTTCTAGAAGGCTTCGGTGAGGGGGGCGAACCTGGAAGATTGCATCTCATCCATCAATTCCACTGCATCCCATGTTCCCATGCTGTGCGCGCTCCAATCACGGCCTTGCTGCAGGCGTCATCGGCGTCACTTCACGTGGCTTCCCAGCAGACAGCAGACGATTGCAAACGCCGACAGCATCGCACGATTGGATATCCTGTCCACGACTCCTGCAGATTACACGAAGACACGATCACCGTGGAGATGGCGTGGGCGTGGCATGACACGCTGTTTGGCGGGTTCGGCCAGTTGTTCTGCCTGGACTGGCGTCATCCGACAACAGTGGAGACGGCCTTCCAGGTTGGTGCGCAGCCTCTCTGGACGGACTTTGCTGGTGGTTGGAGAAAAGTGACAGCGCTGCGATCCACGAACGCTATCCGTACTCCACAGCCTGTCATCAACAAGGAACGACCAGTCAATCTCACCGGAACTCCCTGTTTGTAAGTGTTGTAATCTGTATTGTACGCAGTAAGCACTGTATTCTGCGTTTCTCTTCATTTTTCATTTTCAAAGTCAGCCTTGGTAAGACGGAAAAAAGAAATATAAAAAAAAACTAAAAACATGCAGATCGTCCGAGCAGCGCACAAATTGCTGATGGCTCAATTACCAACGACAGCAACAACAGGCCTCTCCTCGCCTTCGCAACCTGGGAACGCCTGCGGCTCGTTGAAGAGGCCCGCCACGACGAGCCACCTTGTCCGAACTGGTCTTGGTCCGTGGGCTTCGGGTGACGGATATGTGCGCTCCACATCGCTCGATCGCTCAGACCGCTTGGCAGCTTGGCACAAGGAACCCGGCCGAGTCAACAGGGATCGGATCCGCCCTCTCCACACTGGACGCGGGCAGCCTCCAGCGTCTGCAGCACGACTCATGCGGCCAGCGTCGGGCGGAGACCAACAAGTCACAAAACGCTTCCGATCGACGGGCACGTTTATCATTTCATGGCAGGCCGTGAGCTGCGAGCGACAACGGAAACGACAACCGCAACGACAACCCGCCCGACCCAAACACGCCGCACAAAACAGAAATGCCATAGGCGGACCAAGACGGGATACCATAATAACGTGTCCATGGCTGACTGTGCAGTTCACGATGCGCATTGGCCACCACGTTTCGCAGTCCCTTGTTGCAGGTCGAAAAGCTCGGCAGTTTGCTAGCGGCCATGAAGACCCAATCGGGGCAGCCCTTGGTCGCCGAAAATGCGTCCATGGGATGGGACGGGGTTGACGGGGGTCCGAGGAATCGCCTTTCTTGCGCGCCGCTTGGTCAATGTTTGCTTGCCTAACCCAAAATCAACAACAAATCTACAGCGCCTTGAGCTCCATGCCTCCAGATGCCACAAATCAACCTGGAAAACCTGGAACGGGCACCAACCGACATCAAGGTCAATTTTCTTTTCTCTTTTTGTTGCTCTGCGATGCGTCGTCTCTCGGTTTTGACAAGCCACGCTCCCCTTGCTCTCCTTGGTTTTGCCACCCGAAACGAAAGACCCCTTTTTTAAGGTTGCTTCCGAGGTTCCGGAACAATGCAGAGAAGCAATCCGCCCAACGAGCGCGGATGGGTCGCAGCCGTTTGGTCGCAGCCACGGCGCGAAACTCGGGACGATGGAAATCAGCCCGTCTCCTGCCCGATCGCCCTTTGCGCTGGGGCTCTGTGTGCTCCATGTTGGTAATCTGTACATGTGTCCTCCATTGTACGGATACACGATGTCAATATGCCCCTGGTCAGCCGGTGGTAACTGAGTTTAGGTTCTCTCAGCGTCGCCCGCATTTTGTGGCTTTTTTTCGGCCTCCCGCTAACGTTATTTTGACCTGTTTTGCGTTTTCTCCCCGCTTTCCAAAGGGTCTCAAGGGTCTGGGCAGGCCGGAAATACCCCGGACTCAAACGGCTGCACCTTTCAGGTTCGCAGCCGCCCAATTCGGAGCGCCACTCTGCCTGTCCACTCAGCGAGAGGCTTCTACTTCGGGGGCACTTTCGCTCACCAAATCATGAAATTCATGTCGTGCCAGTCAACAAGAGCATCTCATTGTTTTTTTATTGAGTTACACAAACACAGCACCCCGAGAAACGGAAAACGCCGGCTTTCCGCGTCCCCAATGCGCCGGTCCCCGTTTTCCTTCGGATCCCTTGTTCGCGTTTATTAAGGCGTGATTGGCGTCACGTTCGGGCGGCCTGGCCGCAAGTAGGCCAGGCAGTTGATCCTGAGTACGACGTAAGACGTGGATTACAGATTACTCACCATTTGATACAGATACATACGGAATCACGTTACGGAATACCTTACATACAAACCCTGCCTTACACTGCTGACAGGTTGGCCTCCCACTCAAGACGTACAAGACGGAGTGGCCGTCGGAGCGCCAATCCGAGCCGCGCACCCCAGGGGTCCGTCTCGCGTCATTTTGAATATTAAACAGACAAAGATAAGCTTGTGTCTTATCGGCCCATCTGAACACGTGCGGTGAGATGGTGGATTTGACACGGACGGCAACGTCATCAGATTAATCGCTAGTTTTATCGGACCGCCTTCACTGACAAAGAACGATTAGTATTGTGCCAATTGCGACACCGATTGGGGCGGATTTTCCGGGTTTCTCCAGAGACAGGACAGTCAGTCACCTGAGCTCCGAAAGGCAACTACACAGTACGGAATACAGGTCGTATCGTCATTCACCTGGCGGCAACACAGCGGCATACGGTACGGCGGATGGGGGGGTGGTGTGAGGCTCCTGCAGGCAGGGCAGGCAATACGACATCGTCGGCGGCGGCGGCGTGTAATCCTCGGGCTGTCCTGTCTGAACATCAACAAAAAGAATCCCCCATGGCACACAACGCGCCGATCACAGCCGCAATCCATGGTCGCGGGCTGTGGGACGACAGGCTACAGCACCCTGGGAGACGGAAACGACGGCGCGTTTGTTGACTGTGCCACGTCGGCTGAGCTTCCCTCGGCCGGTTGCTCCGGGTCCCGCGGGCCCAACGGCGAGCAACTGGCTGATGGCTCGTATGCGCTGGCCCTATGACATGTGCAGGAATGGGGATTCTCCACGAGACACGGGAACATAAATGATGACTGAGTGGTAACACATCATCAGCTGGATCGGGTATCTGCACAGAACATTCCATGATTCCATAGATCGCGACCTTCATCACCAACATCACCCTCCCGAACAATCATGATCGTCATCATCTTGTCAGCCAGTGGTGCATGTGGGTGGGGTTGATCCCACCACACCACGTCCCAATACTGTGCATTCCGTACAGAATAGTACACCTACACTTACACCACCACACCATTCAGATTTGGTGAGGGCCTGACGTTAGTTCGCCTGTGTGTCCCAACGCGGCGGTTGTGTGTGGTTCATGACGACGGCTTGCCGCCATCAGCATCCGAAGACAACCTAGTGCATGCACAAATAAACTACTGTCGTAGAGACCATCTCGATCGTCGCAAATCGATCCTGTTCGGCCTGGCTCTCCCGCTCCGCGGGTGACTTCCTTGGTGGCCTGCATTGCCGTGTTCATGTCACCATCCCAATCGAGCATAGCGGAAGAAGCGACAGAAACCTTCTGGAAGCCTTCCCGGCCAGGAAACGGTGGCAGCCAAGACCGAAAAGACGATCACCAACCAACCACGCGACAGGGGGCGCGGAGATAGGGGTGTGGTTGCACGCTGTGCCGTACACTACTGCAGCAGGTTTGGTTTTTCAGGGCCCGGAGCGGTGCAGCGAGCCCTCGTGCGTGGAATCCGCGTGGAAGATTCTTCTGCGTGTTCCAGGGTCGCAGCGCGTGGTTGCGGCGCAAAGCAAAACGTGACTTCCAACTTTTTCGAACCCAACCAACCCCCGTGGACGGAGTGGCCGCACCCGAGGTGACAGACTGGGCAAGCGCCGCGACCCACTCCGTCTTCCATCGAATTTCCAGAAGCAATTGAACTTGGAGGGACTCTCCAGGCAGGCATGCACCCGCTTGTCGTCTCCAAACGCTCCTTCTTTGTTCTGGACTTCTGGCTATGCAGAATTTTCACCCACCAACAAAACTCCAGGCTCCAGGCTCCAGGCTCCAGGCTGCCTTCACCGCATATCCAATCACGACATTTGCAGAGGACACCACGCCGTCTCGCAGAACCTTTTCCGTCGAGATGACCTGTCAACTCCACACCCCACCGCCAAGGTTCACAACTCTGGCGCATCCAATCCCAACCTCACTTTTGCTTGCGTCCGTGGTGCGCAGCAAAGCCGTTCCCGGCAGAATACCACCCTGTTATTAATGCCCGACCGACTTTATCCACTTCGCGCCACCCCTAACGACAAGGCTGTGACCTGTCCGTCTGGGGCAGCTGAGAGGAATCCGTCGCCGTTGCCTTCTTTTTTGGCCCTAACTAACGTTAGCTCGATGGGGCAGCGGGAGAAACGGGTGGGCAGGGGGGAGGGGATAAAAAAAAAATAAAGGGTTTCGCAATCGCCGGCCTGGGCGTTTCGGGCCAAGCCGAGTCCACTGTCGACCCCCGACTCCAAGAGATCTCTTCTCTTTTCCAGCTTGGTTGGCCAAGCCTTGAGCCTCACCGCACGTGGAACCACAGTCTGGCCGAACCCGCTCGCTGGTGGAGTCTGCCAACAACTAGTCCGCTGGGCAGCCCCATCCCCTCTGTCCCTCTGGCGCCTCAGCTGGACAGCCAACTCACTATCGACCCTCCCGATTAGGGTATTACCCAATTACCCAGGACTGTGGTTGGTGAGGCGGCTATTCAAGGCGTCCTCCTCTGGCCTCTGCCAATAGTTGAATCCTTCACCGTCAACAGACCTCCCAGTCTAGACTCTCTGGACCTCCTCCTGCCTCGGAGTCTCCTCGGTGCCGCATCCACACACTCCAGGACACGCACCGGTACTGGGACGACTGGGTGCTTAGTCTGGCGGTAAGTAAACAACAAAGCACTCACTCCACCGCCTACGCCACAGCAAGTCTCCTGGGCATCTCAGAATACCCGGGGCAGACCACCATTTCCCTGTCTGCTGAGAGCCCAAGACGGTCACAGACCCCATCTCATTCCCCGCCGCCCACGAAGATCATGTCCCTTTTCCCGGATGAGGCCATGACCAGGGCTGGTCTGGGTTCCAGTCAAGACCCTGCCTGTCTGCTGTCCGAGAGAACACAAGCCCACCCCGCTAAGCTCCCCCAACTTCCCAAATCGGCCGGGCAAGCAGAGCAAGCAAGCATGGGCCCCCTCAAAACATCCCCCAAAACAGCCAAACGAATGAAGCTCAGACCCCATTCCCAGAGTCGAAGGGTCCCAGACACGGCGAAAGTATGGTTGCGCTTGTCACCCTTTTCTAGAAGAATCCTACCCGCTTCGTTTCTTTCTTCACATTCCACGTCGCACTGGACCACACACACATCCTGCAACTCATATTCTGGATGGACATGCGGGTCAGCTAGCCCCCCACGTTCGCCGTCCGTCTCAGATTGACGAGCTGCTCCCCGGTGGCGAGGTACCATGGAATGTTGGTGAGCTTCTCTGCCAGCAGCAGCGGTTATTACACTACTAGTTATTAGTTGCCAAGGGCACATTGTAACCACTGTGGTAAACCAAACCGCAGTGTAAACGCTGGTTTTGGGTGTGGGGTTCGTTCGGGCGATGTCACGCTCATTTCCTTGCCCGAACGGCAAATCATCCCATCCCTCTCCCCTTTCTGTCCTTTATCCCACCCTCCTATCCGCTCCGTCCACCATCCCGTGGGCAGCAGGAACTACTACTAGTGCAGTGCAAGTGGACTGTGTTGCGCACGCTACACGGGATGTGGTGTACGCACAGGGTCCTGGGGGCGGACGGGTAAACCAAGGAAGGAAGGGCTTGGTTCGGGAGGGGGGTTGGGGTCGGGGGGCAGGGCAGGGCACTGACCTCTCCCTCTCTCTCACTAGCTTCCCAGTAACCAGAGTGGTGGGCTGGAAGAGGAGGGACCAGCACACGCACGATAACGCTATTAGTGCAGTACGTGGGGGGCAGGAGGGAGTTGGATGGGGGCGGAATAGATGCATGGGGGGGCGGCGGGCGGGGCGGGGAAGGGCGTGATCTCTGAGACCTGTCTCTTTTCTGGAAGGGACGGAAGAAGAGAGACGTTGACGGTAGCGGACGTTTGACTGCGTTATTATGCCGTTCGTTAATGGGATGAGTTGGGCCGAGTGGTACCGTTTCATTCGTTCGTTGCGTTCTGTATTCCTTCTCGGCTTCCTCCGAGAGGTCGTCTCGGTTGTTGTTCACGGGAGGTTGCGCGCGGTTCTGCCTTAGTTTGTGTTCGTTTCCTTGGTGCCGAGATGGGGAAATGTGACGCAGGAAGTATTCCGTACATACGTGTGTGGTTGTGTGTTTATTTTAAGGAGATGGGAAGCCGAGGTATACTACTACGAGTGCGGCTCATGACACGGTCCTGGGTGAGTTATCCTTTCTTGGGGTGTTGTGTTGGCGTCCTGTGGAACGGGACGCGTTGACGGCAGTAGCAGGATTCGAGGTTGGGCGTACAGTGGTGGGAGAGCATGTTGGCGAGGCAAGAGAGGCTGCTGTTGCTTGAAGGAAGGCAGGTTTTGTTTGGCTGGGGTTGCTGGGAGGAGGGGAGGAGAGGAGTGACTGCTGGGAGACCTGTCCATCGACTTCCCATTGACTGACTGGCTGGCTTTCTCGCCGTCGTCGAGGACGGAGGTGTTGTGATTTGATGCCCGTCTTCACCCACGCCCTTTCAATGGCACTCAGCTCCGACATGTGGTCTACAATGATGGCATTGCCTGGAAGCTGGGTGGCAGGGAGGGGATGCTGTCTGTGGTTCTGCATCTTGTGATTATGCGTCACGTTTATCGACCAATTGGTTACGATGATGGGTTGAAGCTGTCGCGGGATCTCTTCCCCCTCATCTTCTATTCCCTGACTACCCTGCGCAAGAATGCTGCCTGCGGGAAGGGGGGATATTTGGACATACATACGTACACACTTACACGCAATACACCGCCAGCCAGCCGACCAACCCACTGCTCGCTTTTACGAAGCTTGACTTGTTGATTGCTTTTCTTATTTCTCGCTGGTCATCGCGGTCCTGCTGCTGCTCTCATGTCGAAATTGCCGGCCCAATCCCTCTCTCCTCCCCCAACCCCCCAGGGACTCACGGACCATGCCGAACGGCGTCCCCGATGCATGGTGCATTCCGACGGGTTGGGCTAACCTCCTGACCCCAACTAGTTCACTGACATCCCCACCACTCCCTCCCCCTTTTGTTTGTTTGTCCCGACCCCAGACCCGAGACCCGAGACCCCAGATCCGAGGTTGGTGTCATCAGCGACGTTGCTGTTGTTATCGTCTTGGTCATTTGCCATATCATGTGTTTGTTCAGTCTCTCTTTCTAGCCATCTACCCACTTGATGCTGTTTTCTGTGGCACGAACAGAGGTGGTACTGAAGGAGGACTGTTGGCGTGGGTGGGGGTTGGTGGAATGGGGAGAAAGTGTCAGGATGACCCTCTCCCGGTCTCTCGCTGGACCGTCCGACGCCGTCGGTGTTGGCATTGTCGATCATCCCTTCGGGGTCCTAGGCCAGAGAGACCAATGGAACGGAAACTACCTGCTTGGTATAGGCAGTAGTGCACGGAATAGCTCGGGCAGACCGAAAACCACCAATAGTTACACCCCCATTGGATAGTCTTTGGGTTGAGTTGGTCGTGCCATACCGTGCCATACCGTGTCGGTAAAGCAGAGCACTCCTTGCCCACCTGACCGCGTTCCCGGAGGTTCTCGGCAGTGTTGTAACGCGATGCTATTGATCGGCTCGTTGCCTCGTACCGACTTCTTCCACTTCCCGTCCATATCATGCCCGTGACCTTTCGCCAAGGTCCCATCAACCACCTTCTTCCGGGAAGCAGAGGACGAATACATGCATGCCGACTTACAGTACGGATATACGTACCTGGTAGGATGTACGGATACACTCACTCTTCAAGCTCCCCATCACCACCGCCTGTACCGCCTCCACCACCCCGCCTGGGCTTTCACGATTACACCTTGGAGCTGTCTCGGCTCCCCGTTCGGAGTCGGAGGGGTCTCCACACCAAAGACTGACTCTCTTGAGAGTTTAGTCCTCTACCTCAGGTTGCTCCCATCTCCCCTAAACCCAATGCCCCTAGCATGGAGAGGGAAGGCGAGAGCAGACGGGGTGACGACGATGGCAGTGAGTGAGAGTGCGAGGGAGAATGTCCAGAAACTCCCTACTACCATACAATACAGTACGCACACCCATAATCACAGCCCAAGAACATGAGAACATGATATGTTGGCATCCTGCATGCAAGCACACCCTTTCATACCGCCCCGCCCCTACCTCCCCCTTCCCTTGCAAACACACCCTTTCTAGACCCTCCCTAGTGGTTCCCATAAGCTGGTCAAGTGAGCAACCACCTCTACCGCAAGCAACTGTGGTGCCTACCCAGCAGAAACCCGTATGCAGAGAGTATCTAGAAGAAATGGCTGGATCCCGATAAAAGTCGGACTTAGCTCGCCGTCTCCCGTCACCAATAGGACACAAATCATGAGTCTTGTCACCTCTCTGAAGACATCAGCCGTGTGAGCTGTCAAGGCGATGCAGATAGATAACGCGCTCCACTTCTGAGCAGTTGTGAACGAAGTGAGCTGAAGGTTGAGGCTGTGACGTGGCGCAGATCAAACAGTACGAATTTCGCCTCAACAAAGGTTTAGGCATCCATTTTAAGCAGGATGGATGATCAGGGTCGGGAGGCGTGAGGTTGGGCGGGAGAGGGGAGCAACAGGCAGCAACATGACAGAGTATATCGTATATCGCCAGATTCGTCATGGAAGGAGGGTAACTTGGTCACTCAAGGCAGCAGGTACAGAGGTGTGCGTCAGCCATCCCATTCACACAAAGTCACAAATCAGGAGGGACCAAGAAAAAGAGTGTCAAACAACTGTATCATTCCATTCCATTCACGACCACGGTCGACAGCGCGCAGGCGAGCACCCCAAGAAAGAGCTCAAACCCAGCCACAACCATCAACCCAGTAAATCCCCCCGTCCACAGCGCATGAGCGAGCACACCAGAAGGCAGCTCAAACCCAACCCAGCAAACCGGCAAATCCACCATCCACCGCACCCCCTGAGCGAGCACACCACAAGGTAGCTCAAACCCAACCCAACCCAGCCCACCAAGCCCAACAAACCCCTCTCCATACCGATAAACAGTCCATCTCAATGCCTCTCTCAGGGGCGTCCAAAGCCCATCCTTATCCCAGACAAGACGAAGACGAAGAAAAATAAAAGAGTACTCAAACACTGGTTCGCCGCCAGGGGGGTATCAACAAGCCACCAAGCCCGTAGAGTGAAAAACGCCGCCCGGAAAAAATAAGAATAACAGATCAACCCAACCAACCCGCCCAGCCAGCCATGCCCAGCCATGTGACAAGAACCAGAATAAACCGAACACACACATGGTCAGAACAACCCTGTCCTGCCATGATCTCTCTCTCTCTCTCTCCCCTTGTTTCCGTGACGCCGGTCCCAGAATTTTGACCAACTCCGCGCTGAGCCGCGCAAAACAAAAATGCATCTGTCTCTTCTCCACCAAAGTTCGAAATGGCGCCGCTGTCCGCCAGGAAAAAAACAGACGCTGGAAATGTCAAGGTGAAGAGGCGGAATGTTTTGTACACATCATGTTATCGTGTTCCTCGTCCGCCCTCCGCCATGGATTAGATAAAGATTCCAAAGTCGAACGTCGGCCGATCGTTGACGTGGAATGGGTAATGCGGAGGTGGGTGGGTGTGTCGAGGTCTGCAGGAGGTTGATAGGTATTGCAGAAAAGGTTCCAAAGTTGAACGTTGCCCAGTCGTTGACATGGAATGGGGTAATGCGGAGGTGGGTGGGTGTGTCGAGGTCTGCAGAGGTTGATACGTGAATGCGGAAAAAGGTTCCCAAGTCGAACGTCGCCCATCGTCGACATGGAAGGGATGATGTGGAGATGGATGTGTTGACGTCTGCAAAACATTGACAAGTGTTGCAGAAGGGTTCCAGAGCTTGACGCCGCCCATCGTCAAGTCGGAAAGGTGGAAGGTATGAAACTGGTCGCGGAGCCAGTTGTGAGGAGAGTGTTCCCATCATCTCTCAGCTGTCCTTTCAAACACAGTCGACAGTCCCGAATGGCCAACTTTGAGGCTCAAAACGTGGAGGCTTAAAACGTGGAAGTAAAACGACATCGGGTATCTTGCTGATGTCGTCAAAGTGTCTCTTTCGGAAATGCAAGCGCCGAAGCCAAAAGTCGCTCATCGTCAGTACCGAAAAATCGAGATTGAATGCATATATGGTGTCGAGGCTTGTTGAAACGATGATTATGTGGCGCTTGATCGACAGTTCTTGATCGCAAGGTGCCAGTCGCTTTCCTCAATAGAATCTTCCTCTCAACCACGCTGTTGTATCGGTGCCGGGTATAGTGGAGAGGCAGGGAGGAATGCCTCATCTCCCAACTTAAATCCCATCGAGGCTGAATTCGCCTTTGAACCCTTCGTTGAGCAGCACGGCTGCCAGCCGACTCCGCTGCAGCGTCAACTCGCGCTCAGTGTACGAGAACTTCGGGTTCAGGCCGACGGCCATGCAAATGGCATTCGTGATAGTGAAGACGCCACAGTCCCAGCCGTTGGTTTGACGCGGGGCTTCGTAGTCGACAGCGCTCCAGTCTGCTTCGACGAACTGGTCCTCGAGGATAAAGCGCACCAGCTCCAGCAGCTTGGTCTTGACGCTCGCTTCGCCGCTACCAGCGCGCATTGAATCGATGTGTGCGACAGTTCGCTTGCCCGGACGGATCACAGCCAGGGTCCAGTGGGACTGGGAGCAGATGGGAATGAGGATCGTGTCGATGTTTAGGAGGTTTGCTTTGCGAACGCCGGCTCTTCGCAGGAGGCGGCCACAGCCACTGGGGCCGTTGGACAGGAGACGAGGCCAGAAGTAGGAGGTGAAAGCGGCGCATGCGGGGTCTTGATCTGTCGCGCCCTTCGCTTTATTGACGTAATCTGCAACATGCAGGATCGAGCCGATGATGACATTGTCATTCAGCCATGCGGTGGACGGGAGAAGCTTCTCTTCGAAATCGCGCCTGGTAAGCGGTTGGCCCTCGAGCGTTTTGACCAGATCGACATTTGGGTTCGCCCTGGCAGCATTGGTAACCTTGACGCTCCAATCGCTCGACAAGTTGGTGATAAGAGGGCGGGCAGGCTGCCTCAGTCCGGTAAGCGCAGCGAATTCCTCGGCCTCCTGCTGTCGCCGGGCTGCTTGCTCACGGCGACGTTCGTCCTCCTTGCGGCGGCGCTCCTCTTCAACTCGTCGGCGCTCCTCTTCGATGCGGCGCTGTTTTTCGCGGAGAGCTTCCTCCTCCTCGCGTCTGCGCTTCTCTTCAATGTCTCGTCGGATGCCCGATTCAAACTCTTCGCGAATCTGACGATCAATCTGTAGCTGTTCGAGCTTGGTCATGGATATCTCCAAGTCGTCGTCATCGGCCGCGAAGAACTCTTCGAGAGTCATGGGCACGCGCTTCTTCTCGGTGGGTTTGGGAGCCGGCTCCTCCACTCTGGGGCGCATCAGCGGGTTGATGCCTGGAGTCGAGTTCGCTGGGCTGTTGGTATCGTTCTCGAGGAGATGTGCAGCCCGGCGGCGCATCTCGGGGGTAGATGGCAGAGCTGGAAGCGGGATTCGGACCATGCGTCGCCGAGGGGTGAGCCTGATCGTTGATTTCATCCTGTCTTCTCTCTCTTGTTCTTCGCGCTTCTCGACATCATCCTGCAGCTCGTTGAGGAAGCCATCATATTTTTGGGCGTGGTAGGCCAATCCCATCTCCTGGTCTTCCTTCTCGAGTGCCTCCAGATTCCATTTGTCTCGGAAAGTGAGCGACTGGTCGCGATGTCTGGAGACCGTTCTGGTGGCCTCAAACATGCGAATCGAATGTTCATCGCGAAGAACCTCTGCCCTGAGCTTCGCTTTGACGATCCGGTCTGCCTCCTGCGGTGTCATGACCTTCGCAGGAATATGCGCAGGGGGGATGAACTTGGACACCGGGCTCATGAAGGCAAGCTTCCTCTTTTTCTCGGGAGTCGCGACGTATCGAGGTGAAGCTGGGGGATCCCATTGTTTGGATGGCTTCAAGATGCCCTTGGGCTCCGGGACCAATTTGTAATCGCCGGGCGTGATCTGCTCCTCCCAATCGCAGGGCTCTGCCTCTGGGTATCTGAAATCGTACAGCGGCTGAATTTCAATCTCGCTGGCGGGGACCTCCTCCATGGCCGACACCTTGTCCTCCGGGAAGTATCCCGGCATGGCTTCGGTCAGATCGTGTTTCTGTTCGACATAGCTCGGGAGCATCTCTCGTTTGTGGATGGCATTAGCATCGACAATCATCTTGCTGAGGGCTTCGAGAGTAGCAGTGTCGATCCTGTCGTCAAGCGAGCTGCAGAGGAAACCCAAGAACTTGCCCACCATCATCACAGTCTGTCTGAAAATGGTTTTTCCCAGGGGTAAATGGCGTGACGGGACGGGCTGTTTTCTCTTCAAGTCCTGGAACATGTCGCAGTCATAAATCTGCATGATAAATGTGACGCTGTCTTTGAGGCTGTCACGGTATGCCAGCAAAGTTTTGACGAACTTGTCGGCCTTCTCCTCCTCGGATTCTTCGGGCGATACTGGTCCGAACTGGTATTCTCGGTATTTGTGAACAGCGATGCTGGTCCCGAGATCTTGATGGCTCTCGATCTGCATTTGGATGTCTGCGATTGATGAGCCGCCAATGACGTTGCCGGCTTTGACAACATCGTATTGGTAGGAGAAGGCATTGACGAGACGCTGGATGTTCTCGAAGCCGATGTGCTTGGTGGGGTCGTTGGCCCAAACAAGGTCATCGAATCCGTCATCTTCTTCGTCAGAGAGGGATTGGGTGGTTGGCGACAGAGAGGGCTGGCGCTTCAGCCTCTTGACGATAATGCCGCCGTGCTTAGTATCCTTGCGTCGGGTATCGACGGTTTCGTAGGCATCACCGGCGAGTTGTTCGCGGATCTTGCCGAAGATGGTGACGAGAGGGCTGCCCATTGTCGCAACAGCACGGCTGAAGATGCAGCAAGCCTGCGCCCACATTGATTGGTAGGATGTCGGAGGTTCTTCTGGGGATGGGTTTGGATTTTGGGCAGGGTCTTCCTCGAGGTCAATTGGCGCTGGCACAACTCGGTCGATGCTCTGGGCGCTCTTGCCGTTTTCCGGGTCTTGGCTCTCCGCAATCAAGTCGATCTCTGCCTCTTGAGCGGGGCGTTTTCCGTTGTGATTGATGAGCTCCTCGTAGACTCCCTTGTACTCGTCGTTGCCGCAGCGGCAGTGCCAGCCAAAATCGTCCTTTTTCTGAAGGACGCGGAGGTTCTTGTTCTCGGTGCCCACCACGTAGAAGCGCAAGTGGCCGAGCGCGGCTTCTGCCTCCTCTCTCGAATTGTAGATGGTGGGGGGACCGCACCAACAACCTCTCATGTAATGGTCGTTGCGGATGGCAATCCACAACTCCCTCGCAAACTTCTCCTCGCCTTCTTGGTCGCGGCGCTGCTGGAACAGGCGAGTCTCGTCACCCGGGCTCTGAGGAGGTCGAGCGGGGGATTTCGACGGGGTTGCGTCGACAAATCTGGTCAGGAACCGCGTGAAGCGGACCGGTGTTCTCGGCGAGGCGTTCCTCCTTGCCGGAGTGCCTCGGATGGATGTGACCCGCGGATGCTCGAGGGGGGAAGAGGACCTGGGCAGCGGGGAGAAAAGGTATGGGGTGGTCGGAGGGAGCGCGACCGGCGGAGGGTAGATGGGCGGTCGAAAGACCGCGGAACCAGAGGCTGGTGTCGGAGTCGCAGGCTGCTGCTGCTGCGCCTCCCGGATGGCCGCGAGGCCAGGCGTCTGGGCGGGAGAGGGAGAGGGCGGGGCGAAACGGAAGGGAGTGGGCGGGGCGAGGCGGGAGCGAGAGGACGGGGTGGTGGGCTCGACGGCGGTCGAGCGAGCGAGTGCGGCGGTCTAATCAAGAATGTTAGCGATCGACCCATTGAGCCGACGACCTTCTTCTCTTGCGAGCTGTATCGGGGCAAAACGAGTCGGCGATCGACGTACGAAACTTGCGCGCGCGGGAGTGCCGCTGCTGCGGCGGCGAGAGACTCTGGCCGTCGGCGAGACGGTCGGAGTCTCGCGCAGACCACGGCTGTTGCGCGTGGTGCGCGGGGTGGGTGCTTGCGCGGGCATCGTCAGTGGTGGCTTCCTCGCGCCTTGGTGGAGGAGGAAAGGTTTGGCTCGCGAGGTGGAAAATCGGGGGTAGAAAAGGTCGCGACTACCCAGCCAGGGCCGCGGGGCCACAATTTTCCAACTCGCCGCGGGGCGGGAGAGGGAAATCGCAACGGAGGAAGGTGCGAGGCGGGGCAGCGAGGGGGGGGAAGGAGGGACGGTGGGTGGTGCAAGGAAGGTGCGACCATGACGACGGGCAGGAGGCAGGAGCGATGGGCGAACAAAGCTGCCTGGCGCACACCGCACAATGGGGAAACTTCCATCCAACAGCGGCAGCAGTAGCAACACAAGACAAAATCCAGGCAGCTCTTTTCCCGCCTGTCGTTCTTAACGACAGCTTAAGAACAAACAAAAGAATTAGAATGTCAAAAAGGTCTTTACCAGGTAGACCAGTTGGACCACAGTATCTTAGATGCTCCTCCCAACGTTGGCAGCCGCAAGCTTCACGCCTGGGGCCAGCATCCGATCTGAGCCAAGAGTGGATTCTTTTTTTTTTTACGTGACAATTGCGGGAAGGGACGAAATCGCGGTCGGTCGGTCGGCTGGACAGTTGTGGGGCCGCTAAATCGCAATCGCATCGTTTATTGCTAGCGTTGCTGTGGCAGCTGGCGGGGTCTCGATGGCCTGTGCTTTGTACAGTGTATGATTTCGACCGCCTGCGTGCGCGCAGCAGAGGAGACGTGATGGAAGAGGTTGGAAGGTGTTGCCCCGCGATGGCGACAGCAATTGAAGTTGGTGTTGCGGCTCTGCAGATCTGGGGAAGCTTGGAGCTTTGACATTCCAGTCCCGCACCCGCATTTGGCCGCGGCACGGCAGCGCGCCATTCGTCTCACGCTAACGGTTATTCCAAACCCCTGCCCATAGCACACCTCCTGACTTGCAGTGATCCGATTCGTCATCCACCCACACCCAATCCAACCTCTTCTTAACCTCTTGTATGCAATGTCGAGCAAGAGTTCTCAAGGTGCGACTCTACTCTTCCCTTCTCCTTTTCCGCCTTTGTTTTTGTTCTTTTCTTTTTATCTTGAATTTCCTTCGGTATCGTATCCATCCTCATGTTCCACCAACACAATGTCCTGTGCTGCTGATGTTTGTCACCTGTTATCTAGGTACTTCAAGCAACAATGATAATACCTCTTTGTGATTTCTTTGACAGCATGGAAATGAACTTCGAGAGCATTCCGTCAAGACGAAACAATGTGTACAGTTATAATCAAACACCAGAAGCAACACTTACCCCGCCGTAGACGCTCCAGGGGCAGCCAAGAACACGCTGCCCAGACCAGTAGAAGGATGAAAATGAACTCAATACTGAAAGACAACTAAGGTATGTACCTACCTCCGCCCCCGCCCCCCCAGCCGCACAACTGACATGCTCAATTTCAACATTGAAGCTGCAGGGGTGGTAAAAGGTAACAACGCCTGCAATCTTTGTGCTGTGTGTCAGCGAGGTACAGCAACGTCAGGCAAGGTATCTGGTTGTCAAAGCCTCCCAAACCAACGACACCCAACAGATGGAAAACCGATTAGTTTGTTCCTCTGTTTCTTTGGCAGTTTCCAACTCGGACTTATCATTACTATAGTTTGCTCGTCAGAATTAGGTAGGT
Source organism: Chaetomiaceae sp. PYS4301M (assembly GCA_023628425.1). Lineage (NCBI taxonomy): Eukaryota > Fungi > Ascomycota > Sordariomycetes > Sordariales > Chaetomiaceae > Chaetomiaceae sp. PYS4301M. Next base: position 875,426 of record JAMAKR010000008.1, on the reverse strand, counting down.
ACCTAGCCAGGGAGCAAAATCAGACTCATTGTTGTGCTTTCGCCCCCTATTCATCACTCCCCCTTTCTTCCTCCCCTTGCTATCTCTCGTCTTTTCTGTGCACATTCGACTGTCTTGTACTTGGAGATGGATAATATTCCGAGATCAAACTTGGGTCAAACCCGGGTGGAAGGTAGCACACTTCCGTCTCGAATCTGGGATCAAGTCGGCATTGATGATGGATGATGTCCTCTGGTCTTGAGTAACAACAACGTATGAAATGATTTGTATCAGTTCAGGATGTCCGCCTAGATCTCAGAAGCACCCGTATCCGAAAACAGTGGCATCCGCTGTGCTATCCGAGTCAAGTCTGAAGTCACAGCCCCCCGCTGATACTGCACACAAGAATTGTTCACCACAGTAGGTCGGGCAGGTAACCACGCTTACAACCCAAAAACATAGTGAATTTTATTCGTTCCAATCGGCTTTGAAATGTGCCATGATATCTGAGGATGAAACTGAGAACCCGAGCAAAATGGCAACTGCTATGTCCGCCGTAACTCTACCAGTCTATCCCGGCTATTCTTACACACCTCGCACCAACCACACCCACACCCCGCTCGTCAAGAAAGACACGCTTATTTGCCAATCTCAACGCCGGCGGTGGCACCCAGCGCCTTCTTGACATCGCCATAGATAGCGAACTGGAAGGCGGTAAGGGTGCCGACCATGAAGAGACGGGCACCGATACCAGTGTAAGAGCCCTTGAAGCCGAGCTCCTTGGCGATCTTGATCAGGCGGGAGGTGGTGCCCTCACCGGGGAGGCCCTTGGTCTTGTTGATCTTGCTGAGCATGGTGTCGGCGGGCTGGGAGACGAGGGCGGCGGCGAAACCGGCGATGAGACCGCTGCCAAGGTTGACGGTGGTCTGGAGACCATCCGACATGTCCTTCTTGGGCTTGACGCTGTAGATGGCCTCGGCGACCTTCTCGTACACGACGAACTTGGCCATGGTATAGGGGATCCTGCGAGACGAGTGAGCAATGAGCACGTAGAGAGATGTGGTCCGGCCAAGGGGGCCCATAAAACGTACTGCTTGAAGAGAATGGGGCCGAAACCGGCGTAGAAGGCACCGACACCCTCAGTCTTGAGCATCTTGCCGAAGCCGCTGACGAGGCCGCTGGCGAAGGTGGGCTCGGAGACGAGACGGATACGGGTGGCCTCGAGAGGGCAGAGGGCGATGTCGGCGAAGAACTCGGCGGCAGCGGACGAGGCGAGGTAGACGCCCGTGCGGTACTTGGAGGCGGTGTCGTAGCCGAGATAGTTGATCGACTGCTGCTTGAAGAACTCGTAACCACCGAACTTGAAGGCGCCCTGGAGGAAGTAGCCGGCGAAGGTGGGCCCGACACCGGTGAGGAGGGCACCAGCGCCCTCGGCCTGGATGACCTTCTTGAAGCCGCCGATCATGCCATTGTTGTAGGTGACGGGGTCGAGCTGGATACGGGTCTTGACGCTGCACCGGGGGTAAATGTGTTAGCCGCGACCATGTTCCTCGGGAACCAGAACGACACTGTGCGCGTCGCGGGTTGGCAGGTTGGCGTGTTGCGACAACCGCGCGGCCCCAACGGCACATGGCGAGAACGACAAGTGGGCACATACACATCGACGGGGGTCAGGGCACCGTGGGTGACGGAGCAGCAGAGAGCGCCAGCCAGGGCGAATCTGGAGTAGAGCTGAACACCGCTCATCTGCGGCGCCGGCGCGTCGACCTTGGCAGCCATTGTGTCTGTTTTTGAAGATTAAAGGAATTAAAAAATTGAGTGGAGTTGGGTTCCTGACGCTCGGAGGGGTCGCGAGGGTCGAGAAGGCAGAGACAATGGGGACCAGGTGAGCGGTTTCCGGTGGTGGTTTGGCAATGAGCCTTTTTGGAAGAAGCGAAGCAGGAGGAGTGGCTTAAGTTCGCGAAAAAGTGTTTGGGAAAAAAATTGTCCGGTAAATCCCGGATAGGACGGGGAGGCGGCAATGCACGGGCCACATATCTTGGGGTCGCGCCTTGGCTGGCTGGGCTCCCTTGGCAAGCGCCGGCCAACCGCAGAGTTGCTGTTTATCATGGATCAAGAATCACCATCACGTCAGACAGAACAGGCATTTGCGACTGCGAAATGTGATCTTTGGACGACAGTCAATTTGAACCCCACATCGAGGACAGCGGGGTGTGTCGAGACTACTGGGTTTACTGAGTCAACTTTCAGAGCATATATTATTTATTTTATTTCATTGTATTTTATCTTGCCCGTTTTGCTGTTCTTTCTGCGAGTTTATTTTTGTCGCAGTGTGGCTGTTTGTTTCGTTTCCACTGTTCGAGGTTGGTTCGTGTAACCGTTAACACCCTGCAGGGGCAAGCGTTGCGGCGGGCTTGGCGAGCCTGTCAGGGCGGTCCCTTGGTGCATGTGGGCTCCTGACTCGATGGGGTGCATCCGCCTGCCATTGGGTGCCGCAGAGATCTGTGGCACCCAGATCGGATACGTACCGCCAACTGCTGTTTCAGCCTCATTCATCCTCTTCAGCGCCGCTTCATCGTCAACGGCATCGGGTCGTCTTGATGTCGGGAGTCGTTGACCCGGTCGAACCCGGACAAAATGACCCCGAGCACGGCGGATACTTGCTGACTTGGTACAGCGGATGTGGCCCGAGTCCCGATTCCCGAGTCCCGAGAATGAGATAAACCTGGAAATTCCCCCAAGGAGCGGGGGCTTGCCACAGTTTACCTAAGACGATGCTGCTTAGGGGCTTGGCCCCTTTTCTGGACCGGCCCGCCAAGGTGAAATGCTCAAGAGATTGGTCATCCCAGGTCTCAAGTCTCAAGTCTCAACTGGTTCCGACCCGTCTTTCATTCCCGCGCCCTCCTGCGCAGCTCGTCCGCCAGTCTTAGGATATAGAACTCTCTCGCATCCGAGGGCAGCTTCTTGAAACTGTTCGCGATGCGAGCAACGTCCTGCCTCCCCTTCTCGTAGGCGGCGAGATCGCGGTTGCCGTACACGTCCCGGCCGGCCGCGTAATGGCCGTTGTCGAGGTCCTTGAAGAAGATGTTCACCGCGATGCTCTTGTCCGAGGTGGGCGTCGCCGTGTGCAGCCAGAGCGGAGGCAAAAACAGCACGTCCCCTGCGGACAACACGGCCTCGTGTGGGTGCGTATGGCCGAGGCCGGGCGACTCGAGGGACGCGAAGACGTCAATGCTGGAGCTGGAGGCACCGGGGGCGAAGGACAGGTGCTCGACATCCGAGGGCGGGAAGAGCAGAAGCCGCTTGGAGCCGCCAATCTGGCAATAGACGTTTGCCATGACCTATGGGCTTGTTAGCGCTGAGAAGGTATAGAAAGGAAAAGAGGGAAGAAAAAGGAGAAAAGGGGCCAACGTACATCGTAGTGCAGCCACATATTGACCGGGCCCGACATTCTCAGTACAGAGCTGAAGATATTCTCCCCAACCAGTGACAGCTGCGGGGGAAGCACAAAGTCGGGAGCCAGAGTAGGAAAGTCGTCGGCCAACAACGCAGCCTTCTCAGACGGCTTCTCTTGCGACAGCGCCCTCAGGTAGAGCTTGTCGCCCTGGCCCACCCTCCGAGCAAAGTCGCCGAACTCGGTCGTGACATAGCGGAAGTTCTTGGTCGTGAAATCCATGGCCTGGGTTGCTGCTTCGTGGATGACGACCTTGGTCCGTCAGCAAAAGAACCAAGCACCAAAGCGCAGAGAGCCTTCGAACTCACCTTGCGATCTGCCCCGACCTTGTCAACGAGGTAGTCCAACGTCCAGTTTGATACACAGCTGCCCAGATCTAGGCCCTCTATTACCGCGGGCTTGCCCTGGCGCACCAGCTTGACAAAGTCATCTGCCGTCTCCAACTTCACCCGGGGGATGGGGGTGACGGCAGGCGGTTCACCGGTGCTCTGGTGCGTGGCAACCGCCGGAGAGCTCGGTTGGCCCGGGACGATGTCGATGGTCTTATCATGTACCCATCGAGTCGCAGACGGAGATGCCCCGGCCTCTTCGCCACCAGCAGACGGGAGGCGCAGGGTGTACACGCCCGTGTTCCAGAAGGTCCCCATGGAGAAACAGGTAGCGCCGCCGCCAACCACCACGACGGTGCTGTCCGGCATCGAGACGGCAGAGTGTCCCACAAACAGCGGCCGTGGTACAGCCTCCTCTCCTTCTGGGGTCTGGCCAAGCAGTCGGCGAGAAATGGTGAGCTCGCCGTTTGACAGAGAGCACAGTAGTACCTCGTCTTGGTGGCTTAGAAGATGGTCCCTAGCTACGCCGCCCAACAGGATAAACTCGTCGCCGTGCGGAAGACAGCTCGCGCCGAACCTTGTCAGCAACCAGCGGGATTCCTGTTCGTCCGACCCTCCCGCGGTCCGCAGAGGAGTAAATTTGATGGTTGGTTTCTAAGAGTCTGTCAGCCACATGGCAGCAGGGAGAAAGCATCGTCGAGGACCGCTGACATACCTGGGAATCCGTGACATCCACGTCCCAATGCAAGATCTGATCCGACATGAGTCCATTGTCCAGGCCACCCACGTAGATACCAGTGAAACGGCCAGCTGCACCACCGCTCGCGCAACACAGCACCGCCCCAAAGACGGCCGCTGGCTTGTCGCCCACTATCTCGCAGGCCACCCACCCCTTCTCGGGATGATACAAAAGACAGCCGTCGAACGCGTCTGCTTCTCCCCTGCCACCAAGAAGCAAGGCCAGACCCGAGTCTCCCAAAGCCACAACAGAATGCCTGGACAGCGGAGTCGGGAGGTCATGGGTCTGCTTCCAAGATTTCAGGTTCTTGTCAAAAAGCCAGCAGTCCTTAAAGGGGCTGGAAGGCGAGCCACGCCCTCCCGCCAGCAGCACGCTGCCGCTCCCAAGGTCTGTCAGCGAGTGACACATCCTGGTTGTCGGCCCTCCCTCCTGAAATGTCATCGAACCTTCGTTCTCGGAAGCAGCCGAGGAGAAGACGTCACACGACTGCAGCCGAGCCTTGGTGCCCAGCCCCAGTACGTTCAGCACCGACTGCTGCTGGGTCCCATCTTCAGACAGCCTCGTGGCCGCTGCAAAGCGTCGCTGGCCCCTCACCCCGGGACATTTGTCAAACTGCAGCGGTGTCCGCTCGACCGGGATTCCAGTAGCAGAGGGGATGGATGGAGGCGGCACCGCGGTGACGTTGGTCCCCGCCCGGGCATGCACCACGCAGTAATGGCTGGCAAAGAGCGCGAGCTCCTCCCACTCGTCAAACTGCTCAATGTCGTCCAGGGCGCGGCGCTCGGAAGTTGAGAGGAAGGTCTCATCCGCCCAAGCCTGCCACAGCGTCCAGACTTTGACCGAATCCCAGCCGCGGGAGGCGAACCGGGCGTGCTGGTGGGAGACGGTCGGGTATGTGGTGACTGACTTGAGCTGCGTGTTGAGCTTGTGGAAGTGACTCAGCATGGTTGACGCGAAGGGGTGCTGCTCGCCGTCCGGGAGGATCTGCTCCAGCAGGACAAACTCAGCTGTAGCGCGGTTAGCATTCTCAGCAGCACCAAGCATCAAACATCAAGGGGCATGACAGGAAACCCAAGGATACTCACCATTCCCAACACTCGAGGCCCAGCGGATCACCTCATCGGCGCCCTCCCTCTCCATATACGTAATCGACACCTCAGCCACAAACACAAACTCGCACTCCGCAAAGTCCCCCACCACCCCTTCCAAAGCCCGCTGCAGCGTCTTGAGGTCCCTCAGATCGCAGCCAATCTGCGCATACTGATCACTCTCCAGCACCACCCCGGGCCCAGGAGCCGACTTCTTCTCAGCCTCGCTCTTTGTCTCCGTCACCCGCACGCCGGTCAACATGCCGAGCAGTTCGGGGGTGGCAAGCACCGTCTGCCTCTTGCGCTCGATCAGGTCGGGGAAGTCGACGTCGACAAACTTGACGCCGCCGGCACACTCGGCGGGGTAGCGGGTTAGACACTGCCAGGGTAGGACATCGCTGCGGATGGGCGACTCAAGGACGCCGGTCAGCCTTCTTCTTCCCGACCCCCTGCTCAGGAGAACCTAAACAAACAAAAAAAAAAAAAGGGGGGGGGGGGGGGGGAAGCCCTAGCCACAAAAGGGAGAGACAGAAAAAAAAAAGAACGTGGGGGAAGAAGAAGAAAGAACGAACCTCCCACACCCCAAATTAACAACAACCCCCCTCTTCCCCCGGGCCGCAGCCCCCCTCAAAAAGTCCCGCACCAGCACATCAATGACCCTCAGGCGCAGCCAGTACCCCCTGTTGATGAGGGGTGCGCGGCGCTGGAGCTTGCGGACGAAATACCGGAAGAAGGGCGGCTCGTGCGGGTAGTAGAAGGCCTCGACGCTGCGCTTGGAGACGATGCTGCTGTTGTTTGTCTGTGGTGTATGTGTGTAAGTATGTGTGGTGTGTAAGAGGATGTGTGTGGCAGTCAAGTTGGGTTGTGAGTTTGGTGAGTTGGGTGAAGTCAAGTGAGGTCGTGAGTTGAGTGGGTTGAGTAAGGTAGAGTTGAGTGAGTTGAGTGAGTGGAAAAGGGGGGAGTTTGGGATGAATGGCCTCAGACAGGAAAAGGGGGAAAGGGGTACGCACCGCCATGACTTGGTCGTCTTGGGCTTTTGCTTGGGCGGATTTGGTGAGGACGGGGATGCCGTTGTCGCCTTGAGGCGCGGGTTTCGCTTTTCTGCCCATTTTATTTTATTTTATTTTATTTTTCTTTTCTTTTCTTTTCACCTCTAAAAATGGTCGTTGATCGGAGGAGAATGACAATCTCGTCTGCCTTGGTGAGACGACCTGCAAAAGCTGGGGGTGTGTCAACCGCACATCTCAGAGTAAGAACATGAGAATTTCCACTTTCTGTTGCTCGAAGCAGAGGCTTTGTGGGTCGTTTCCACAAAGAGAGCTGATCATGCTTCGGGTTAGGGTTGTGTTACGTATATTCTGATGCTCGTCGAGACAACCTTCTAGGCAATATCCAATCTCCAGTACAGTACCCAAGGAAACGTACTCAGTATGTACATACCAATTACCTAAACCAAGCTCGCAGAACCGCAGTCTGATATGCAACCCCCAAAACCAAATAACGCCCGCCAATGCAACCTGTCCAACAAATAACAACCAAGCCCCGACCCTGATGAAGAAGAAGAAGAACCATCTACACCACAATCCCCCTCTGCGCCCATCCATTCCGCCCCTTCCACGCCCACAACACCAGCCCACAGGCAATCCACACACTAGCCGCCATGGCCCAAAACGCCGGCGCGTAGCACTCCTCCCCATAGCACAGGTTCCCATCCCCCTCACCGCCCTGTTCACCACCACCAGGCAAGGGCAGCGATCCGGCCCGCTTGCTCGCGCCCGCCTGATACACCGCTGAGTACACCAGCCCCCACAGGGTGGCGCCCAGCGCGGGGAACATGGCGACGATGCCCCAGTTGGTGGCAAAGTTCTCGACGCCCCAGATGACGGTGATGATGATGGGGGTCAGGCTGAAGACGGCGCCGTAGCCCGCGCCGACGAGCCCGGACACAATCCAGAAGCGCTCGCCGTGGTTTTGGACGACGCCCGACGCGAGGCTGGCCAGGCCGAGCGAGAGGAGCAGGGCGAAGAAGAGGAGGAACGAGACGCGCGAGATGGTCAGGCGCTTGCTGTTGTCGCTGCTGGCGCCCGTGATTTGGACGTGCCGGGCTTTGGGGCTCGGGGCGAGTAGGTCCGTCAGCGTGCCGGTCAGCAGGCGGATGGCCGTGCTGGTTATCCCGACGATGGAGACGTGGGTGGCCGCGGAGGTGGGCTTGCCCACGTAATGGAGGGTGGGGGGGTAGAGCGTCTTGATGACGGTGCCCATGTTGTTGATGAAGGCTTCGCCGGGGCCGATCATGAAGAAGAACCCCAGCGCGAAGCACCACATGGTGTGGTCGGTGAGGAAGCGTCGCGTCTCGGCGTTGAGCACCCACTGCTTCTTGAGGCGGGCTTCTTCCGCTTCGGGGTCCTTAATGCCGGCATTTTCCAGCTCGTCGAATGGATCCCCACGTTCACTGACAGCCCCATACCCGTTCTCCGGCCTTCCCGGCGTGAAGATGGCGCTGCCATCCAGTATCCCACTCCTCTCAAGCTCCTCCACCGCCTCCTCAATCAGGTCCTTCTCATCCACGATCTTGAGCCCAAACGCGCCGGTCACACCGACTACCACCAGCAACACAGCCAGAAACACAAAGAACCTCACCACATCCACCTCCCCATCCTCCACACCCTCGCCCTTCCTCAGAAACAACCGACTCCCCACCTGACTCAACCACATCCCACTCAGCCCAAACGCCGCGATCGGCAGCGCCACGGCCAAACCACGATGCCTTCCCCTCCCAAAATTCTTTGCGCACGTCGCCACAGCACTCATATACATAGCACACGTGCCCACCCCAATAGCCACAAACGCCAACACCATCAACACATACCACTCCCTCACCGCCCCCGCATCCCCACCTCCAGATCCAGATTTCGCAGCAGCACCAACAGCCCCCCCAAAAGCCCCCGCGGCCCCCGCATACCCCACCCCAAACATCCCCCCCGCCAGCAGCGACAGCGGCGCCGGCCCGGCGCGGTCACACAGGTAGCCGAGCAGCGGCACGGGCAGGTACATTGCGACCGACGCGGCCGACGCCAGGCCGTTGACCTGGTACTGGGAGTAGTGCAGGCGGGACTGGAAGGTGGGGCCGTAGAGGGAGAAGATTGTTATCGAGCCTGCGCTGAGGGCGGAGAGGAGCGCGGAGAGGAGGGATGTTGTTTGAAGGAGGCGGGTTTTGCGCATTTTGGCTGTTTTGTGGCTGTTGGTGCCGGAGTGGGAGCTTGGAGCGGGGCTGAGGGTTGCTGTTGAGAGGGTGCGGGTGAGGAGGGGGGAGGTTTCGCTGCCTGGCGTGGCGGGGCGGTTGGGGAGGGGTGACATTTTGGGCGGGTGTTCGTTGCGGTCGGTGGTCGGTAAGGCGGTCGTCGGTCGGTTGTGATGGTGATGGTGATGGTTCGGAGTCGTGGTGTTGTGTCAAACGGCGCGGTGGTAGTCGGGGTTGACGTCAGTCAGGGTTGGGAGCGAAGAGGCCGTTGCAGAGGGTTCGATCAGTGTAATTTCAGGTCAGATCGCATCTTCACGGGAACGCGATGCACCTGTCGATCAATGCAGGTACGCGCGCGTGTTACCCGGCAGCGGGTTGGTACGAGGTTGTCGTGGTTGGAGCCAAACCGGGCTTCGGATCCGGAATGTCGGGGTCGGGGTCGGGGTCGGGGTCGTAGTCGGGTGTCAGATCGAGAGTCTCAGAGAGGCTGGGACCCTGATGGCTGCAGATGACCTCGGTGGTGGGCCCGTGCAGCTCGGTCAAGACCAAGCCTCTTTGGGCTGCTTGACTTACAAGCAGACAGTGTTGTATCTAAACAATTCGCACGGTCCCGGGGTGACCAGGAGCACCTCAAGTGAAGACCAGAACAACCAAAGGGTGTAGAATGAGACTGTGCCGTATACTTGCATATAACTACCGCTATATCTATTCCCTCCCACTGGGTTTTCTCCATGGTGCAGGGGCAAGGCAGCGAGGTGTCAAACGTCAAAACCCGCTCTCGATGGATAGACATCAACAGGAAATGGTCAATATCCCGTACTGTGTAGGACTTTTGACTCTCGAGTCTGCTATTCAACTTTCGTCTCTACATCTACATTCCACTTAGACAGTCCCTCCAATCACCCCGTCTTTCGGCCCTTCCCCTTCATCCACCCGACAGCATTCCTAAACCCATCCCCGACCTTGTCGCCGTTCTCCCTTGCCTTCTCCAGCCCTCCCCTCCTCAGCCCGCCGGGCAGCAGCCACCACATCAGCAGAATAAACACCAGAATAGCCAGCACGATGGGCTGCAGCACCTCAACGCCCTTGCTCTGCGCAATCGCACCAATCGCAAACGGGAACAGCGCGGCGCCACCACCACCAAACGCCGCGGCAAACCCGATCGCCGACACATGATACTCGCTGGGCAGCAGCTTGGTCGCGGCCACAATAGCCGCAGGGAACAACGGACCCAAAAAGAACCCCAAAAACGCCACAAACGTCGCCGACGCGGCAAAGTTGGGCACCAGCCAGTACAACAACTGCAGCGCGACCGACAGCAGCAGGTACACGGTGATGGCGAGCTTCTCACCAACACGGCCCGTCACAAACCCCAAGGCAACCCGCCCGATCGTCAAGCCCAGCCAGAAGAACGTCGCGACCAGCCCGGCAGTAAACGGCTCGGCGTGGCGCACGCGCAGCATGAACGTCACGATCCACCCGCCCAGCGACACCTCGGCGCCGACGTAGCCCAGCAAAAACAGCGCGACCAGCCAGACGACGGGCGAGCGCAGCACGGTGCGCGTGGTGGTGCGCTTGCCGCCGTTGCTGGCGGCGTGCGCCTCGCGGTGGGCGCGCGCCGTGGCCCGCCAGAAGGCCGGGACCAGGAGCAGGAGGCCCAGGCCGTCGAGGCCGATCATGACGTAGTAGAAGGTGTACCAGCCCAGGCCGCCCTTGGTGACCATGGCCGTGGCGATCAAGGGCCCGATGGTGGCGCCGAGCCCGTAGGCGCCGTGCAGGAAGCCGAGAAGCTCGTTGGCGCGCTGCATGTTGCCGACCCAGGCGTTCCAGGCTGAGTCTTCGATGCCGTTGCCGAAGCCTGTGAAGAGGAGTACCACGGGCAGGGCTGGGTAGGGCGGGTGGAAGACGAGCGGGATGATGCCGATCAGGCGCGAGATGGGGCCGATGATGGCCACGCCGCGCTGGCCGAAGTGGTGGTGGATGAGGTTGTTGAGGAGCGCCGCGAGTAGGTAGCCGACGAAGGGGGAGAGGAAGACGAGCGACACCACTGTGTATGAGATGCCGTAGTAGGTTTCGATCTGGTTCGTTCATGTTAATATCGCAGCTTTGACTTCCAGGTTGGTATCTGTGCCATGCAGACATACATATGGGAGAAGCGCCTGGTGAGAGAGAGTTAGCAGCAGCCCAGTTGATGCAGGCGGTGGGTAAAACATACGCCAACGGCACCATCCATCATGCCCATGAGAATGAAACAGTACATGGTGGTGAAGTAGCGGAACATGTTCGCTCTCGTCTCATTCCATCGTTGGAGCCCCTGCTCCGGCTGCGAGGACGGTGTGCCCGACTCCTCGTCGGTGACATCCTGGGCCGTCTCGGCCTTCTCCGGGTCTTGTGCGCGTCCATCCTCAGTAACCCCTGAGTCGATCTGGCCGTCCTTGTGCACGTCTTCAGGGACAACAGCGACCATACTGAAACGAAGGAAGAGTCGATGCTGCACTCGGAAATGTATCCATTCACGGCTCGCGGCTTAGGAGGGTAGAATGGTGCCGTGTGGGGAAACTGATTTCCAGAAATGAGGTTCTCAGTCTCGGCTCTCGTGAGGAGGACTGTGTCTTTTTATCTCTGCTTGACAGTCCCCGTCCTCCACACGGTCTTGGGCGTTCCCGCCTTGATCAACGATTTTGGAAGTTGGAATCCGTTCGATGCCCCACGTGCGAATCACGAAAGCAATGGATTTCTCATCAAGTCGGGGTAGCTAGCACAACACACCAAGAGCGGTCCACGGATGGTCCACGAGCGAGCGATAGGCGAGGCATGTCCCGACGAGCTGACGAGAAAAGAAAGAAAAAATATCCGAAGAAAAAGCGAGAGATGGTGGCGGGGAAAGAGAGGACGGGACCCAAAGCAAGGATCAAATCGTAAACGTTAACGTTATGAGAGGCCGGCGGCGGATCGCAGCCCGCTGCCCGTGCTGCATCCTGCTGTCGGATGTGGGTCGTTTATTCCCGGGGGGCGGATGCGGGTGGGTGGGCATCGCTGTGGATTTGCCGGCCGGCGCAGGCGTCATCAGTGGCATCTTTTTTGCCCAGGCGACGGTGGTTTTGGAACCCCTTCCTGCCCTGCCCTGCCCTGCGGGACCGGCCGCTTGGCGGGGTCCACCCCCACCCCGAGGTTCAGCCGTCCGGGCCGGGTCGACCGTCTCCGCGAACGGCAGCTCCGCATCCACCCCAATTCCCGTCCATTGATCCATCGAGATGCAGTATCCCACCCTCCCCCCCACAAAACAACAATCCCCCGCCATCGTGGGATTCGTTTCGAGGCCACATGACCTGCTTCACTTTTTTGTCCATGTCGGTGTCATCGCTCTCTCGACAAAACTAATGCCAGGAACAGACATGGTGCGGATGCACAAACTGGCCCTCGCCGGGGTTGTACCGGCGTCGGCCAGGCCGGCACTTGGCAGGATGCTACGTCCTCGTCTCGACGATACACGTACATAGTAAAGACATTTCCCGGGATAGCTCAACTTGGGTGATTTCGTGCGCAGCCCTATCGCACTACCCACGCAGTCCTGGCGGACCCAACCCCACGTTTTAGCACAGTCAAAGAACCGATGAAAACCCGGGAGGGGCGAGTCTAGAACTGTAGATGCGAGCGGTGTGACGCTTGCTACTACAGAGAGAGCCGACATCTCGAAACGGAAACTCCGCGCCCCGGTGCGGCTCCGCCACGCCATCCGCTCCGACGTCCATCCGGGCCCGACAATTTCGGCGCCTGCTTTCTACGGAGGTTAGCCGGCAAAAGTTTTCAAAGTGGGCCAAGTACTGGCATGGCCCACATCCAGGGGCCCACCACACCCCTGGATGTAAGTGTACCAACGCGTCGTCAGAGCCACCAGAGCCACCAAGAGCCACCAGAGCCACCAGGTCAAAAAGGAATATACAGTCCATTTGCATCAATAACAGCCTGTTGCCGTACTGGCATCGAATCTACACATTCCCTCAAAAAGTCCTCGGAGATCATATCCCACGCAGTATTGACAGCCATACGTAGTTGGTCATACGACATCTTTGCTGGATAATTGACCTCGATATAATCCTTCATCCAGTTCCACGCGTTCTCGATCGGATTCAGATCAGGGCTATAGGGAGGATGAACGTAGATATCGATCCCTCGAGTATTCAACTTGTCAGGGAACACTGCACAAAGGTCAAGGAAGATGGCGCTCAACACCCAAGGTTCTTTATTGATGATGTCTCGACTTCGCAGCCTCCCTGTGCCAGAGCATTACAAAGGCTGATCCTTGAGGGGGAAAACCTCCTCTGCGGATTGAGGGGACCTCGCTCTCCCTTTTGTATGCTTCTCGCTCCCAATTCCTGACGTTTTCATCTCATCCTGATGTCCTTTCTCCAGTCTTGTTTCTGGTTCTGACGCCGATGTCCTTTTCCAACCTTGTTCCTCCAACCTTGTTCTTGGTTCTGACACAACTCTTCGCAAGTGACTTGAGCAGTATAAGGAGAGGCGTCGTCATGCATAAACACCTGGCCAGGATGAAGCTGGAACCATGCATCAACAAGAGGCACAACTCTCTCTGAATACTTCTCTCCCGTGATCGACCCCCAATCCTTCTCCCAAAAAAGCGCAGGTCCTTTGCTGTATTTCACCGAGTATGAACCCCAGAATATCCATCCCTTCAGCCGTTGTTCGCGTTCGATGATGCAGGTTGGATCGTAGGCTTCGTTTTGCCGCCGTGTGACCCAGACCTTCCGATGGGGACCAGCAGTCACACATGTCTCGTCAGTCCAGAGGATCTCGTGATATCGTTCGATGGGCCACTGCACGCGTTCGAGGGCATTGTCGAGGCGGATTTTGCGGTTCTTCTCGGTGATTGGGGGCTTTCAATATGCAACATACCGTTTGAAACCAGCGTTGCGAAGAGCGTACCGAATCGCGTACTCTGAGCAATCCCAGCCAAGAGCAAGAGGAATCTTCGAGTATGGCATTCGACGAGAGGCCTTCGAAGAGGTGACGAACGTAATCAGCTCTTTGATTTGTTCGGAATTGAGAAGGCCAGGCCGGCCAGAGCGTTTTTTTGGCGTGATATTTGGAGCACGGCACGCATGTCCAACCTGGTTATATGTAAATCCAAGTTGGTCGACGATTTGTTGATATGACAGGCCAAAATTACGGAGGGTTTGAACTTGAAGCCGTTCATCACGGCTAAGATCAGTGTTCTTGAAACGTAGAGTTTGTGGTGTAGAGGGGGGCTGTTCTGAAGCCATTGTAATGGTGGTTTTGGTGATGGTTTTGGTGATGTTTTTGATGGCTCTGACGACGCGTTGGTACATCCAGGGGTGTGGTGGCCCCCTGGATGTGGGCCATGCCAGTACTTGGCCCACTTTGAAAACTTTTGCCGGTAACCTCCCGTAATTGATAGTCGGCTCTTGAGCTACAGCCACGGAATAAGTTCGATTCCTTGACGGCAGAATGGAATACGAGCAGGCCCGAGCACGTCCCCAACTCGGTCTGACTCACGAGAGCTCGGTGAAGTAAACCGTCTGCAAGTCAACAGGATGAGAAACGGTCATCGACAGAACTCGACGCCTCGTGAGGAAGTTGAACGGGGCAATACCAGGGGGATCAGGAGGGCAAAGTGGGTTGGCACCTAGGACCCTTGGTCCGTCTCAACATTCATCTGCTGTGGCTCATACCGGCTGTACCCTCTTCCGAGACACCACCAAAATACATCCCCATGGACCGCAACCACTAGCTACCCCCAGGTAGGTAGGTCCCTCCCCACGTAATTTTTAAAGCAAGCCGGCCAAAAGCAAGTTGGGTATCTGCAAGCAAAGAAAGATCCACACCTATTCTATCACCATGCCCGCCCCATCCCTAGCCATCCCGCAATCCGTCCAGCCCAAGAGATCCCCCCTTAAAAACGGAACAATTAAAAATGCAACAACCATCTCACCTCGGCACTCGCCCCCCCCCCTCCCCCTTACAGTCAATAGTATAGGTGCACGCCTCAAACCGGCTTCTTCAACGACTTCAAAAGCGGCGCAATCCGCGACCTCTTGCTCAGCCCGACGCGGTACTGTACCTTGGCCGCCCCGCCGCCGCTAACTGTCTTGACATCCTTGAGAGCAAGGGCGGGCTGTTTCTCCTTTTCGTTGTCCTTTTCTTTCTGCTTGACATTCTCCTTGCCGGTATTTACTCCATTATCCATGTCATTGTTCGCCATCGCGTCTGCACCCAGGTTGGGTTGGGAGTTGGGGTGGATTGTGGAGAGGGGTGGAGGTGTGGTGTGTGTCTCGGTTTCGGGGTTAGCTTCGGCGTGCTGCTGCTCTGCCTCTGGCTCTGCCTCGTCGATGGGTTCGAGCCCGGGTTGGAGTCTGGCAGGCTCCGACTTGCGCGGACGGCCGCGCTTGCGCTTGGCTGGTGCCTCTGGGGTTTGGTCCATCGGTGCGGCGGCGGCTGGTTCGGGATCGGCTTCTGTTTCTTGTAAAGTTGTTGTCTGTTCCGTAGGGTTGGGAGCGAGTGTTTCGGGCTTGGAGCCCTTCTTTTTGCGGCCTCTTTTGCCTTTGGCGGTGGGTTTGGAGGTTGACGTTGGCGGCCCTGTAGGTTCGGCCTTAGGGACTGGTGCTTGCGCGTTCGCGCCCGCCTCTTGCTGTTCTGTGACATCACCCTCACCTCCAACGTTTTCCTCATCGTGTATGTTTTGCTGTTGACCGTCGTTGCTCTCCTGCATGCCTCCCAAAGGATCCAGTTCCCAAGACTCGTCTGCCGCTTCCCGAACGACCCTCCTCTTCTTTGCCCTCCGTGTGGAGCTGGGCGGCTCCAGCTCTGACGAGTCCAGCCCACTGGATGAGACAGCCTTTATTCTGCTCCTCTTCCCTCGTGGAGAGGCTGTGGCGGGCATTTCTGTGAGAACATCAGGCGATGATTGCTGTACAGAACGGTTAGCCACCCTCGTCCTCAACAGCTCAGAAGGGGAACGAACCAGATGGTAAACGCCTTGGACTGGTGACGTCTCAAACCCACTCCCATCCAGCTCCTTGGCAACCTCAGCCAGCCGCCTCGAGGAGGTGACCCGGCTGGGTGTCGGGTAAGCAATCGTGGTTGCGCAGCTAGACTTGTACATCTCTGCCCCAATCGGCGGGTCGGGCGGTAGCATCTCGGACACTTCGCCAGCTTCAGACGACAGGCTGACCATCCTATACTCCTGCTTCTGGCTAGCCGTGAGGGTGCTCTGGGTAACATACAGCGACGGGGCAGCAGTGTCGGGCATGCTCGACTCCACCCCAAAGCTAGCCTTTTGCTTCCGGCTGCTTCGTGCGCGCCTGTCCGAGCTGGTGGACTCCTCTGTCGGCACAAGCATCACTGGGCTAGATTCCGGTGGTTGATGGGCCGGACTGGATGGTGTGGCCCGTCCGGCTCTGTTTTTGGCTGGTGGCGTCGCATCAGGAAAGGCGTACGGGTCCTGGGTATCTGGCATGGCGCTGGGTGTCGGGCCCTGTTCGAGGCTGAGTGGTGCCATCTTGCGCTTCCCATATGTCCGGGAAGCGCGCTGCGACCTGGCGGAGGAGGGAACATCCCACACATCGCTGGCCGCGCTGGCCGCGTCTTTCCGCGGCGGGGAGATATCCGTCAGATCAATCACCTCGGTCTGTGGGACTTCACGGGTCCTCTTCGACCTCCGACTTGCTGGCACGGGGTCCGTGACAGGGGTGAGAGACGAGTAATCCTTGGTCTGGGGCTGCTTCTGTCCCGGTGGTGGTGCTGACGAGATGTCGGTCCAGGTCGACGCAGAGGGGCCGACGGGTGCCGTGTCGGGGATGGGATCCTGCTGCATGTCAACAGCAGCTTGCTGTTGCTCGTAAATGCGCTGGAAGAAGGACGGGTCTGTCGAATCTGTGCCAGCGAGGTGTGAAGCGCCGACAGCTTCGTCGACTCCGGCGACTTGATCAAGTTGATCTGCTTGACCGACTTCATCGCGGAGCAAGGGCCATTCGCTCTCAGCACCTGCTGCACCGTCTCCAATCTCGCTGCCACCGCCAAAATCACTGGCGTCGTCCTCCGAGTCGAGGATCTCCCTCCGAGGTGCCATTGTCGCGTCACCCTCGATTCCCTCGTCTGGCCGTGGTGTTGTTTGGCGGATGGACCGAGTATGGAAAGTGGTGGGGATGTACTGTGTCGCGTCTGTCTCAAGGTCTTCAGGCACTTAACGCGACATCACGGGTGCCAAGGCCGTCGAATCAACCCTAACCCCCACCCTGCCCCCCTGAGAATGACAACCGACCTGTCAAGGAGTTGGAACTAGGTAGATTGAATAAAGCCTAGTAATTCTCTTGACTTGAACATGAAATGGGAGATTTGGAAGTCTATATTGAAAGAGGCAAAATTCAAGGAGCTCGCAAAAGAGGAGACGCAGAGACGAGATGTTAC
Organism: Chaetomiaceae sp. PYS4301M; assembly: GCA_023628425.1. NCBI lineage: Eukaryota > Fungi > Ascomycota > Sordariomycetes > Sordariales > Chaetomiaceae > Chaetomiaceae sp. PYS4301M. Next base: position 858,151 of record JAMAKR010000008.1, on the reverse strand, counting down.
GCCCGTTGTCTACTCCAGCACCCCGAGTGAAGACGACACAGCCAAGCAAGTCCGTCCCATTCATTCTACTCAACCTCCTCAATCTTCGGTCTCGCCCCCGAGCCTCCCTGAGGAGCCACCGACCTCTCCGGATTAACCTCCAACCCAGCCAACCTGTTCAGACCACCACCCAGCGTCTGCTGACTCCCCTCCGCCGGCAAAAGCCTTACAACCTGCCACGTCTCCAAACTCTCCACCACATCCCTAGCATGCTGCACCACCAAGCCGTCATTATCCGTCTCGGCCACATACCTCAGCGTGCGCATCACGTCCTCCTGCGCCTGCTGCCCAAACCCAAACCCCAAATCCCTCCCCTTCACCCTCGCCTCCTCCAACGCCTTCACAAAACTCAACACAAACAACACCGCCGCCCGCCTGAGTATCCCCTTCTCAACCTCCCTCTCCAACCCCAACACAGCCACGCACAGATCCACCGCGGCAGCAACCACGCCCTGGCCCAACCCAGCAACATTAACCTCCACAGCAGCCCCAAGCACCGCCAGCGCCGACGCGCGCACGCGCACATCCTCCATGCCGCGCTTGCTCTCCCACCCCTCAACAATCCTCTCGAGCGCCTCTTCGCGCCGCCGCTCCTCCGGCGTCAGCGGCTCGCTCATATCAGGCACCTGCCCACCCCACGCCTCGGCGGCCTCGCGGTTGCGCGCCTCCTGCGCTTTCGCCTCGCGCCGCTGCCGCGCCTCCGTCTTGGCGCGGTGGCCCCTCCGCCCGGCGACTGATAGCAGCGCGGCGCCTGTGTCGCGGGCTAGGGAGGAGGTGAAGGTTTCGCCTAGGCGTTGGATGACTTGCATGAGGGCTTCGCCGAAGCGGAGGCGGGCGTCGAGGGTGTGGGTTTCTTTCGCGTCGAGGAAGTGGTCTGTTAGTTCGCGGACGACGGAGCGGGGGTGGTTGTTGGCGAGGAGGGTGTAGAGGTTGATGATGCGGAGGTAGATGTATTCGTCGGCGTCCGAGATGAGGGTGGAGAGGAGGACTAGGATGCCGGGGATGTCGAGGATGGGGGAGTGGGAGGTGATGAGGGTTGCGATGAGGTTGAGGCCTTCGGAGCGGACTGGTGGTGGGGAGTCGGCGCCTGTGATGTATGAGATGGCGAGGTTGTATGTTTTGCGGTCTTCGATCTGTCGGTTGGTGGGTGCGGTTGTGGGAGCGGCGGGGTCGATTTCGTCGCGGTATCGCAGGAGGAGGCGGAGGTTGGTCGCTGTTTGGGAAAGGTCGGTCGATGACTGAGAGAGCTTGTCGAGGGAGGACTCGATGAGGTCCAGAACGCCTTGGTCGACTCGCGACCTTTGGAAGCCGGGAGCTGTGATGACCATGTTTAACAGGCTGAGCGCCACCCCGGTCACCTCGTCATTGCTGTCTGAGTTGTCCCCTGAGCCGGCCAGAATCTGGCTGGCGAGGTCCAGCATGTGCTTGGGCTGTGTGGCAAGCTTCTCGGAGAATCTCTCCATCATGGCCTGAAGCGTCTTGATCTCTGTCAGCTGGATGATGGGGTCCTGCTCTGCCTCCTGTTTGATTATGATGTCGCCTTCTTTTAGTGCCCCAGCAGACTGTAGCCACCTCTTGAGAAGTTCAAGGAACGCAGCTGATATGTCAGCATCAGACAGTGTGGATGTGACGAGGTCTAAAAGTTTAGTAGTCTTTTCGTCGATGGCCTCTAGTGTGACCTGAGGTGCACTTCCACCGAACTTCCTCATCGACTGGCTGGCATCCACAATCTGAATTAGGCCTTCCCCCCCCGTCTTGTATATCCATTCAGGACTGTCCCGATTATGGCCGCCAACGTAACTTAGGTTCCGTACGAGAAGCAAAACGAGATCAGGAGACGGCGTCAACTTTAGGTAGATCTTTAACAACTCCAGCGCCGGCACACAGACTTTGTCTGAGGAAGGTGGCGGGGGGTTCGGCCACGACGCGAGTGCCCAGAGGGGCAGAAGCAGTGGAGAGAGAAGTCGCTTGCATAGCCCGGGGTTTGGGTGCGAGACGACGAGGGAGTGTAGTCGATGGAGCGCAGTAGCAAGGTCCTTGTCCCGGACGACCGTCTTGTCCTTGCTGAAATCAATGATCCCGTCCGAGTCTGCATCTGCCTCGGGTGAGAAGCCAGGGGGTGGCATGATGCAGTTGAGCATGGGCTCGGCAAAGAATTTCCAGCCGGCAGTGCCTTGACCACCTGTCAGTTTGAGCTCTCATGACAAGGCAAGGCGGCATACCAGGAGCCCCTGAAGCCTTTCGGCCCAGAACACCAAACCCGATGATATAGGAGGCAGCCTTGACCAGCTCTGGCCCCTCCCCACCATCCAGTAACACTAGTAATTGCGGCGCGATAGCCGAGTACCATGCCGCGGGAGGCACAGATGCAGGAGGTGTGGACAGCAGGTTGCTCGCCATGTTCAGGGCCTCGTGCGTAATGTTTCCGCCTCTCTTCTGCGGGACCGCGGCCTCGGACACTTTTACCGTGCCCGAGGGATGGACGGAAAAGACAAACTCTAGCGTTCCTCGGACGCCATCCGGGCGAAGCGGCACAAAGGTCAGCTTCTCCATCAGCCTAGTGCGCAGCCATGGCGGAACATGGCCCGGTCGGACCAAGATATTGAGAGCCCCCAGAACATTGAGAGTCTTTGTCCTGAATAACCAGTCAGACCCTGACGGCACGCAACAAATAACTCAATAGGCAACCGGGCTTGCCTCTGAATCAGGTCGTCAAAATCTCGAATCGCCTGCGCCCGCGAGTCTTCGGGCAGGTCGGGGTTGTAAGCTCTGCTGCCGGCCTCGATGATGGACTCGATCAACTTCTGGCGGCCGCTCTTTTCCTTCTCCCTCGAGGCCTGTTCTGTTTGTTCCATGTCTGTATTGGTTTTCTGGCAAAAGAAACAAAGCGAATGGCTTTCAGACACTCAGGGTCTGCTCTGGGCTTGTTGAAGTGCTTTGGGGCTAGTTTGCGGCCGAGGTGAAGAAGGCAAAAATGATGTCAGAGGCAATAGTCATTGCTGCTTCCTGTCGACTCGGCGCAGTGAAAATTGCGTGAATTCTCAGTGGAGATGCATAAGTTTTGTTGTGTGAAGTGCGAGAAGAAAAACAAAATAAATAAATAAAAATCCGACACTCCTGCCTGCGCTGAGCGTGGATGTAATCCAGAGCCGCGAGGAAGGAGTCGAAGAGCGGAAGCTCGTGACTTCGTGAACCTTCTCAGAACCGAATTTGGCAAAATGTGGGGCTCTGACCGGGGTGCGACTGGACCCCGGTCAACCAGGCGCGTCCCTGCCTTCAACTGCCTTTGCTACCGCGTTGCTCTCCTTCGAGGTCGCATCTTCTGATCCCAAATCTCAAAAACCCGCAAACTACCCTCACAATGTCCGACAGGAAAAGTCATGGTTTGATGCCCGCCAAACCCAGGAAACCCGCTTGAGATGCCCTCTTCGTCAATATCCGCCGAATTTCACAGCCAGCAGCCCGCTACCCCATCATCGACGCGCCTTCCCAAGCCCAACATCTTTCGCTTCGAGCACCACCTCACGCACGACGCCTCCCCCACAGTTCTCCGATTCCGATTTTCCGCAAGGAATGTCATTCTGACCGCCTCACTGGGACTGGAAACCCCCGCAGTACGTCGCAGCTTCGATCCCGTATCGGGTGCCTCTCAAGCTTGCCGCGTCAGGATTACTGCGGTCAATCTCTTGTCCGTCCAGGCCAAGCCAGTCCCCCTGGAGCGAATCGGTCTCGGAACTTAACCCTAAATATCATTTTGGTTTGCCAAGTCTTGCGCTCATAGTCATTTGGATCGCCTTCTATGCCCACGTTGTCTGACGAGCGAGTCGGCTGCTGGCCGCTGAAAAGTGGTGCAGTCTTTGCTCCGACGACGACACGGTCGGACCGGCGTGAAGAGCTCCAGTCACTCGTTACGGGTGGGCGACCGTCTCCTTTCCATGAGTCCACACGGTAAGCGCCTCTGGTCCGAGGCCGCTCGTCGGGGGGAGACACTGGAACTAGCACTCTGGTCATGATGGATTGCCTGCGGCGGTGTTGGCCGGACGACTGGGAACGGCGGATACATTTTGGCAGTTCGACTGTCTGCATTCTCTTGTGGTTGCTTCCTCTAGGAGCAGCCCTTGGAATGCGAGGGAGAGCGCAGCATCGGCTACATACGATCATCCAGGACATTTCAATCCACCGTCCGCAGCTCGCCTCGCAGGAATCACCCCCAGGTGAGCGAGGGCTGTCGGGTTACATACGGGAATGTCAACGGATGATTCTCACTCCGCCGTGCTGTCGCGCTCTCGGCACCCTCAACTTCCTCCCTCCCAGCATGCATATCCGACCTCCCACGACTCCCGCCGACCCCCACGGGCCGCGCTGCGGCAAACAAGCCCACGCGTCATGGAAAATCATGAAGTCCGACCAGGCGCATTAACCCGTCCTCGTAGGCTTTGTCCTACGACCGACGAGACGCCAAAACTTTTCCGTGTCTTTCGGCCACCGACCGACACACCCTCCCTCCGCCCGGCGCCTGGAACACGGCACTGGGTCAGGAGATGACAGCGCGGTTTTTTCGGATGTCTTTTGTCCGTGCGGCACGGCCCTCCTTGGTGCGACCCGTCTTTGGATGGGCGTGGTAACGGAGAGGCAACAAAAACGAGTCCCAGTTGGCAGTGCGATACACACGGAAAGATTTGGCTTGGGTTCGCGCTTCGACTGTTGGGGTTTGCATCTCTGGTTCTCGACTTTGACGCGGTTTGCATCGACGACGGCGGGTTTCTGCTTCGGGTTTGGCGTCGCGGATGGTCTTGACATTTTGTGAGGGGTTGGGGTTTGGAGTTGAGTCGGCTTGTTGCGGACCAATGCTTCAATCTGAGGTTCCCCGGGGAAAGCGGCTGGCTGGGACAGCCAAGTACTGGGACCCATCTCGAGTTGGAGTCAAAGCTTTGTGCTTGTCTGGTGCTTGGAGCCCGTCCCTGTCGGTTGTCTGGATTCTGGGGTTCTTCAGGGTGGGCTTTGCCGTTCGTGGCCGACTACTTGGACAAGGACGGGCCCATGGGGGTGGTCCTGGTTGCCCTCGCTCTAGAAATGGCGGGAGGGCAACCCCTCTGCTCTTTTGGGGATAAGTGGCGTCCTTTTCCTGGTTGTGGTGGCCATGTGCTAACTTGCGGATAGGGAAGGCCATGGAAGCGAGCGACTGGCAGCAAGGTCAATCGACATGTCAGTCTGGCCCGCTTGTACTTGGGTGCACAACCGTTCTCAATGATATCGCCGGGCACTAAGTGATTTCTTCAGTCTGGCTGCTTATTGACGCCCAGTTTGACCAAAATAACACCGTCTAATAAACGCAACGCATCCACCCCTGAATCCATCTCGAATAAGGATAGATAACATCCCAGCACTCATCTCCCGCTCCCCTTTCCACGAATGCTCCCCCACCCCCCCCCCCCCCCCCCCCCAGCCCCCAGCACTCCGTCTCTCTTTGAGTTTTGGCTGTCCATTACTTGGGATTGCCGGTCCCCTCCTCCTCGTCCTCCTCCTACCACTCATAATCATCATCATCATCATCATCATCATCATCATCATCATCCGACGAATCATCATCATCCGAATCATCATCATCATCATCATCATCCGAATCAACCGGCTCACAGTGCCAATCCTCCTCCCCAGCTTCCCTCCGCTGCTCATACGGCCCACAGAACCAATTCTGCTTCCCGTCGGACATCATGGTGATCATGGTGGGTGGTTCAGCGGGGCCTTGTTGTTGTTGTTGTTGTTGATGTTGAAGTATTAACCAGTGCTCGGGGTTCAGGGATAGGGGCGAGGAGGCAGAGATGTGATGAGTCGTTTGACTTTGGTGTCTGAGTTGAGTGTTTCGGTGTCCTGGTTGGATGGGTGCTTTGATGTGTGATGTAGATGTGTGATGTAGATGCTTTTGACGTATTGGTTGGGCATGGTGAAGGGGGAAGGGCAGGCCCCTTTTATAATACAGGGAGATGGATCAATATCCGGGCCAGTTGTCGAGTTCAGTGTGGTGTGCTACACCGCATCTTCCGGCCACGCCTTCAAGTCTCGTGGCAGAGCTGCGTGGCAAGGTAGGTCCTCTGAGTTGTCGTAAACCAGCATCTTGCAACGTCAGAAAAGGGGATAGAATGGATCAAATTCTCACATACCCAACCCGGCACGGTCCCAAAGCCATCACAAGTGTTCTTCTCAGAGCCTCATCTGGGGTGAGTACATGTATGGCTTTGTCTTTTCGATTTCCAGCGGCCGTTTCAGGTTCACCCAGGCTGGGACCATAGGGCTGAACTCACCAGGTGGCGTTTCCTGCCCGGCCCTGGGGTGAGAGACATCAGAACTGGTGGTTATGGGGCGCGCAGGTGGGCTGGCTCTCCATACCTAGGTAATGACTCAACCGATAAAGGGGACACCGGCCAGCTGCTGGCGGCAGAACCCTACAAGCAGAATGCGTGTGGTATAGGTGGTAGATCTTCACTTCTTTGATGCACAATCGTGATACGCCAATGCCACCCGGGCTGTACGCCAGCCCAGCACGATGTGCGCTCACTTCCGCATTGTTAGGTGCAGCTCCAGCAAAGCAGCCCATAGCACCAGACTCACACCTCCTTTGTCACGAAAGCCTTCCACTAAAACGGTCCCAACAACCCGCAGAAAGTGAGGCTCCCTTCTTGTCCTGCCCGTGGACAGCATAACCACCCGAGCCCACAAGGAGCAAGGCCATCACACGGCACCATCAAAGACGTTTCACAACAAAAAACGGAGCAGCTGGATGTCAAACGGAGCTTCGCCAACACTCCAAGCAAATCAGCCAGAGTCAGATAGATATCAGGTCTCGCAAAAAAAAAAAAAAAATCTAATGATATACAACCAACAGAGGTTCGTTCCACTTCCACTACTCAGGCAACAAGCAAAAACACAATGACAAAGAAGATGATATCTTTAGGTCCTATCTCCCCTTTCCCTTCTCCCCAATCGCCACTGGCAGGAAATCCCAAACCCAACCCACGCCACAGCTACTGCTGGCAAGATCTTAGCGCCCGCCCTTCATCGCCTGCCGGCGGCGGACCTTCTCCGTGATGCGCGTCAGGGCCGACTTGATCTCGCCCTTCTCGAAGGAATCGACGTCGTAGTAGACGGGGGCGATTTCCTGTGCCGGTTGGTTAGTATCGTGTATTTTGCTCTGCGCCAGTCATGAAAAAAGAAAGAAAGAAAAGACAGAGAAGAAAGAGGGGAAGAGTGGAATTGGGGGGTAAGTCAGGAAAAAAACTCACAAGAAGCCACTCCGGCTTGATATTCGTCACAGTCCGCACGTACTGCTTGGTCGTGAGCACAAATTCGTTGTACACGACCCAGTCGTACGGGCTCGAGACGACGGTGCCCGGGTGAATCATGACGAGCTGGTCGTCCTTGACCGTCTTGTACACCTTGGAGTTGCTGCTCTCGCGCATGGCCACCTGCATGAAGAAGCCCGCGAGCAGGGCGCGCCGGATGTTGGTGTAGTACTCCTTGTTCTGGAACGGCGTGCTCATCAGCTCGATGTTGTTGACCTCCATGATGCGCCTGAGCTGCCCGCGCACGTCGTCGGCGGTCGACAGGTGCCGGAACGAGAGGAAGTGCTCGTGGCACCACTTCTTGACGTCCTCGCCCGCCTGCTCCGCGCCCTTGTACGCGTGGTAGGCGTTGAGGAGGGTGAGGTGGTCGCCGTCGGGGTGGGCGAACTGCTGCTTCATCTCGTCGGCCCGCTTACGCGCGGTGTTGGGCCGCACCCATATTTGCGGGACCGAGAGCAGGGAGGTGATGGAGAGGATCTCGTTGGAGCAGTAGAACTCCGGCGACGAGATCAGCATGACGGCGAGCGCGGGGTCGAGCGGGAATTCCGACGCCAGACTGCCGAGTTGGGTGAGCTCGCCGTCGTCGTCGAGGCAGGCGAGGTAGTTGAGCTCCTCCAGCGCGCGCATCATGGTCTCGGGCGCTGGCGGATCCATGAGGTCGAAGTGCACCAGGTCTTCGACGCCGAGCTTCTTCAGCTCGAGAACCGTGTTGGCCAGGTTGGACCGCAGGATTTCCGGGTATGTCTGCTCGATGAGCTCCTTCTTGAAGGCGTTCTCGGTGTACAGCCGGAAGCATTTACCGGGCCGTGTACGACCGGCACGACCGGCACGCTGCTGCGCAGAGGCCTTGGAGATGGGAGACACCAGGAGGGACTCTACCCTGGTGCGAGGGTTGTAGATCTTTTGCTTGCTAAAGCCGGGGTCCACGACGTAGACGATACCGTCAATTGTCAAACTGGTCTCGGCAATGTTGGTCGCGACAATACACTTCCGCCCCGGCCGGCCGCCCTTGCGGAAGGGCGCGGGCGCCTTGTCGAAAATGCGCTGCTGCTGGTGTGGCGGAAGAGTGCCGTAAAGCGGGTAAACCGCGATAGGCCCCGCGTCCGACTCCCGGATCATGTCGTCTACCTCGAGACCGATGCGGCGGCAGGCATCTTCAATCTCCTCCTCACCCGTCAGGAACAGCAGGATGTCGCCCTCGGGCTCGCTCGCGTGGATCTGCAGCACCGTCCTGATGGCAGCGTCGAGGTAGTCCCGCTCCGGCTCGGGGGTATAAAAGATCTCGACCGGGTGTGTCCGGCCGGGCACGGCGAGCAAGGGGGCGTTGAAGAAATAGGTCTGGAACTTCTGGGCGTCGAGGGTGGCCGACATGACAATGATCTTCAAGTCTTTCCTCCGCTCGGCGATCTGTTTGAGCAGCGCCATGAGAATGTCGGTGGCGAGTGTGCGTTCGTGGGCTTCGTCGAGGATGATGCAGCCGTAGCGGGACATGTCGTGGTCGTGCATGGCCTCGCGCAGCAGCTGACCGTCCGTCATGTACTTCAGCAGCGTCTTCGGCCCCGTCTTGTTCTCGAAACGAATGCTGTAACCGACCTCCTCGCCGAGTTTCACATCGAGTTCGTTGGCGACACGTTGAGCGACCGACATGGCCGCCACTCTCCTGGGCTGGGTGCAGGCGATGAGCTTGCCGGTCTGGTGCGGCAGCTCGTCGTAGAGGACGTATTGCGGAATCTGGGTGGTCTTGCCGGAACCCGTCTCACCGACGAAGACGAGAATCTGGGTCTTGTGGTACTCGTTGAGGAACTCTTGCCGCTGCTTGTGGACGGGCAGGTCGCGGCGCGTCTTGAGGATACTGAAGTACTGCTGCGAGTGGGGGTTGTTGGTCCACGGGTTGTTGTCGGAATTCTCTGCCGATTCTGCCTGGGCCGCCGTTGTGTTCTGGCGCTCGAACTTGTCGAGCGGCGACTTGAAGTTGAAGCCATCGCCGTCGTTCTCGTGCGCCAAGTAGGGGTTCGGTTTCGCGGCCATCGTGTCGTTGCCGCCGCCGTTTGTTTTCAGTCGCTTCGACTCCTGGCTTCCCTCCCGCTCGGCGCTTGATCGCTTCAGGTTTTTTGTCGAGTCAGCCATCGCAGGTATCGCAGCTAGAATTCGGGTTCCGTGGGTGCAATGGGCACAAGGCTTGCGATGGGCAGGAATGTTGCTGGCGCGACCCTTTGCACGAGGCAACAGCTTTTTTTTGTTTGAAGGCGCCAGAAGAGGTAGATTAGCCAAACTTTTGGGTGGGGTCCTTTTAGGATAGGCACTTAAGCGGAATATCTAGCCCAGGGAACGGTTTGCTGCAGGGCTCACAGCAAGTGAAAGGTTAAGTCACGGCAGACAGAGGTCTCACATCAGAGATGAGAAAGACATATGGCATCCAATCCTCATTTTATATTGGGGCTTCAATCAACCAAAACGCGTCGCAGGAATGAAGTCTTCTCAGTCTGCGAAACAACATCATGACACCTCATTTAACTATATCGTTCTATCCCAAATCTGGTATTGAGTTACACCAATTATCAGGACCCCGCATCCCCACACTTGTGAACCACAGCTAACACATTGAGAAATTCAATGGCAGGCAGGTGCATTGGGCTGCTGGAGAGGAAATTGTGTGAGCTGCTGTTGTCTTGGTCTTCCATTCTCTTTCCTGCCCATGCGATGCTGGGCTCCTTCCCTTCACTTTAGCACAGCCAGAATCCCGAGACCTGACCCGGAGTGTTGGTTTTCAGAGATCATCTCAGTTCTTTCCATACATTTTTCCTGTATCCACCATAGGTGATTAACTGAGTGCAAGAGACAAATTCTCCCAATTAGTCTTTTTCTCCTCCGTCACACTGGTCGCTCTGGTGAGCTGCAAGTCTGTGCTGGCCGTTCCGAGGTTTTTATTTATTTTGTTTTATTTTCTCCCGTTTCTCGCGAGATACACAGCCCGGAGTCACCTTCTTCTTTGTAGCTTCCTTCATCTCCCTGGAACCCAGCCGTCACGATGTCCTCGAGTGGAAGTTTCAACCCAGAGTCGGACAGCTTCGAGAGCCGTCCGACCTTCTATATCGGGCAGCATGATTCCGCCCGCGTCGAGGTGCTCACAGACGACCAGTACACCCAGGTCTTGAACAGTGGAGTAAGTGCACCCCAAACCGCATCCAGACCAGGCCTGACCAGAAACAGTTTCGCTTCGTCACGGCACCCATCACGAACAAACACTTCTTTGACCGCGTGGTAGATTTGCACAAATGCTACCTCGAGGAGCGGGAGCAATGGGCCCAACAACGGTCCTCGATAGACGGCCAGCGTGCGGACTCGAATCCGTCCCTCCCCGGACCTGTTGTGCCAACTTTGACCGACAAGGACACCTCGCTGTCCCCAAGCAACTACATCGGCTCCCTTGCTGTGTACTTCAGCCCCTGGATCGATCTATGCTCCGATGACCCGCACATCTCGAGCCTCTCGCGTCAGGTCTTGAACCTCGAAGCTGCGTATGCCAACTTCTGTGGTGCCAGGACTATCGTCATCCCCGGCCCGCGTCAGGATGAGAGCAGCCGCGGCATTGCCCAGTACGCTCGCGCCATCCGAGAGGCCATGCAGGTGGCGAACCGGGCCAATGTTATTATCCACATGCCCATGTACCGGGAGCCTGGTTTGGAGGAGAAAGCGGAAACGCTCTCTTCTATCTTCAAGCCGACCGCGGAGCAGAAATCAGAGGCTAAGAAGGAAATCGACCTGTTCAGCGCCTGGGATTCTTGGAACACCATCAGATCCGTCTGCAACTACTCTATGAGGCTGTTTGTTGGTAGGTCCAATTTCACACATTGGGGAGATGATGAACCGCACTGTGTTCGCATGCTGACTTGCACCCAGCTCTTCGGATTCCCCGCCGTGTGCCCGAGAAGACCCTCCAGGAGCGGTGGTTTGCCGAGCCACTCCATTACTTGACGATTGGTCGGGACATCTTCCAGCCTAACAAGGCTGGGCATCCGTCGCTGAGCAGACACCACCAGGACCTGATCAACCGCTACATGCGGCTGAGAAGCATCCCATGGCTGGTATTGTGCGATGTTGGTCCCCGCCCCGAGGAGCTAACTGCCCTCCCCAACCAGGCAGATACGGACTTTCCATCTCTGGCTGAGGTGGCTACGGCTCTCAAGGAGAAGCGGAGACCGCACCTGCCAGCTACCAACGCGCACGTTGGTTACATGAAGTACTTGGAGCGCCAGCAGCCCCCGTTCTCGCCAATGGAGACGCCTGCCCTCACAAGCTTCCAGGATTGGCTGCAGCCGCCTCTGCAGCCCCTGGCTGACAATCTCGAGTCTGCCACATACGAGGTGTTTGAGGGCGATCCGGTCAAGTACGACCAGTATGAGAAGGCCATTACCGAAGCCATGCGGGAGTGGAAGGAGCTCAAGAAACCCACCTCGGCGGGGCCCGCCTCTGGTGATCTGGTGGTTACGGTTGCCGGAGCTGGCCGCGGGCCCCTGGTCACTCGTGCTCTGCGTGCCGCCAAAAGCACCCAGACGCCCATCCAAATCTGGGCGCTGGAGAAGAACCAGGACGCCTACGTGTACTTGCTTCGGAAGAACAAGATGGAGTGGGACAACAAGGTGACTCTTGTCAAGACCGACATGCGCGGCTGGGAGGGCCCTCGCCTCAAGGGCCAGGAGGACTCCATCGGCAAAGTCGACATCCTCATTACGGAACTGCTGGGATCATTTGGAGACAATGAGCTGTCGCCCGAGTGCCTTGACGGTATCCAACACCACCTTGCCCGCCCGCACGGCATCTCGATCCCGCACTCGTACACGGCTCACTTGAGCCCCATCTCGACACCCCGCCTCTTCGCCGACATCAGCTCCCGCGTGGTCGGCGACCCGAATGCGTTCGAAACCCCCTGGGTTGTCCACCTCTTCGCCATCGACTACGTCGCCCAAAAGGTCCCTGGGCACCCGCGGTTCCAACAGACCTGGGAGTTTGTCCATCCCGTGTTGATTCTACGCGCAGACGAATTCGCAGCGGAACACGGCAAGGCGGCCCGCTATGTTACGGGAGGCGTGGGCAGCGTGTCCGGGGCGAGCGGGACCAACGAGCACAACGCGCGGCACTGCCATCTGACGTTTGTGTGCCCCACGCGCGGTGTGATTCACGGCCTGGCGGGCTTCTTCGAGTCGGTGCTGTACGCGTCTCAGAAGGAAGGGTCTAAGAAGGAGCCGGTCGAGATCAGCATCCTGCCGGATCAGATCGACCGGAAGAGCAAGGATATGGTTTCTTGGTTCCCCATTTTCTTCCCGCTCAAGGCATGTTTTTATTCTTTTCCCCGACCGCTGGTCAGAGAGGCTGTGTTACTAACAGTGCCTAGAAACCGCTTTACTTCCCCCAGGACACGGAGCTCGAGGTCAGCATGTGGCGGCAGACGGACGACGGCAAGGTGTGGTACGAGTGGCTGGTGGAGGTGTATGCCTGGGTTGGGCCGAACACGCGGATCAAGGTTGGAGCGTCGGACTTGCACAGCAGCCGCAAGGTTGCCTGTTTGATGTAGGGGCTTGGATTCAGCTAGCCGACTGGGTGGCTGTCAACGGCCCCCTTGTATGCTTGTTAGCCTCGGAGGGATGACCGCACCGGACCCGTCGAGCAGCAAAAGGAAGTGCAACGTGGGATAACACAGAGCATGGTCATTCCACGGCAAGTCGTTTTTCCCGGACATTGCTGCCCCTTCCTTGTCCTTTCCCACGTCGATTCCCCCGGGTCCTGGGATGGCGCATCATGTCATGTCATGTAATGTATCTCGGCCCCTCCTCCTGGGGGATGTCGTGGTCCCTCCCAGGTTGTCGGTCTCCAAACACCAATTTGTCCTGTCCCACCCTGGTCCCCGTCGTTTTCCACCGCCTCCTTCTTTCTCTTTCCAACCTCGCATCCCTCAACCCTCCATCTTTGTGTCTCGGTCCCCTTCCCCGCCCTTATCCGCGGCCGTCACGTACAGCACATTGTTGCACCTGTTGTGTTTGGTGTCAGCTTTGCCGCCACCTGACCTCCTCGTAAAAAGGGGGAGGGGAAAACAGGACGGGGGGGTGGGTAAGTAGCTTCATACCTTATCAACACCTGCCCCAGCGCGCCCGTAAACTTGCGGTCGATGAACTCTTCCGTGTTGCTCAGCTGGATGTTCATGTAGCTGTCGATGCTCTGTTGTGCCGGCACACGTAGGTGGTCAGTTGTTGTTTCTCTTGGTTGGCATGTAATCCAATGCCCGTCCCAATGTCCATCCGGCCCTTCTCCCACCCTCATCCAGCCCAACTCAGCCCAGCCCGACCCAAACAACAAGAGGTTTTCCCTCCGCGAGAGATGGTGTCAAGACCGGATTGTTGACCTGGGTTGTCTGGTCTGCTTGGGCATGGGGGAGGATAGAGAGACGGGAAGAGAAGGCGAAACAGAAAGGTAGGAAAGGGAGGGGTGGGGAGGGAGCGAAGTAGGAAAAACAAAGCCCAGACATACCACCAGTCTCCCCTTGTACTCGGTCTCGCCCCACTTCAGACGCACGACGACGTCCTTGTTGACCAGGTCCTGGAGGAAGGGCCGCGGGTTGACGGGGACAAAACTCATTTTTGCTGTCCTCTCTAGGTTATCGAGATTATGGATATGGGTGGTGTGTGATCGATGCGCGGCGAAGGGCTTGCGAAGGGTGGGTTAGGTAGATCGTAAGTCGGAGCTGGGCGATGGATGGCTGCGTTGGTCTTGATTTTGGTTCGATGCGCGGGCCTTGCTTGGGCGGTGCTTAATCGGCGGTTTGGTGGTGTTGGTGGATGTGGCTTTTGAAGGGGTGGGGGGGCACCTGTCGTCTGGTCGCTTTCGGCGGCGCTTGGGGGTTCAGGCGCAAAGGTGAGTTTGCGACGAGACGCGATACGCGGGTGTGGTGGTTTGGAGCTTGGTCGTCGTGCTGGGCGGCAGTCCAGGCTGGGGAATTTTTGGCTTGGCAGAGCTCAGCGGGCAGGCAACAGAACCAGCTGGTGTCAGGTGACTACAGCTGGCAGAATCTGTGTGAGAGAAATAGAGAGCGAGTCTCAAGACAACCTAAGGGATCAATTGTTGATATGCAAGTATCTTTGGTTAGTCTCTTCTTCAAGGAGCATCATTGCATGTGGTGTTCCTGCCAGGAATGAAGCAGTGATGATAACTTTGGGGTCCAGATTTGTCCAACACTCCTCCCAGGGCCCATCTGCCAAGTAACCAAATCCCAAGGTAACCAAATCCCAGCAGTAAACATAAAGGAGAATCCCAAACCTATGTACTGTCCAATGATTCCGACCCAGTCCCAATAAACCCTTGCTCGCTGGCTATGCGTGTGGACAGACATTAGTCGGTGTGATGGGGGTGTACCTCCGTAGTGATGTAAACATATAACGCGCCTGAATCCAACAAGTAACGCCAATAAAACTCCCAAATCATGGAGATAATCCTCCGCCGGCAGCCAAGCCCAATGTGATGTGAACCAACCCAAACCAAACCTCAACTTTCTCCTGCGGTGCGGCGATCGCACCGGCCGCACCGGCCCGACCCGAAGATCACATAAAACCGAAACCCTCCGTAACGTCGACCTTACCGGGCGGCCCAAAACCGGACCCCAATCCCATAAAAACCAATATAACCCTCTGAGCGCGCCCCTAAAGCCAGGGCATCGGCATAGTCCCCCCACGGGCCTGCCTGTCCGTCCAGCCGCTGCTATGCGACTCAGGCGACGCCCTGTCCCTCAGCGAAGGGGGCTCGCTCGGTGCCGCCAGCTCAGCGGCCAGATACCCAACCAGCACCTCGCTGTCTCCTCTGCCGGCGGTCCGGCGGAACTGCGCCGATTCCATGACTGGCGACATCGACAGGTGTCGTTTTGAGACCGACATTGACGGCCGTCGCGACGGCCGGGTGTCGTCTGGGAGCTCATAGAGCGGCGACACGGTGCGGGAGGGCTTTTGGACCATGTACTGGTCCTTGGGCGGTACTGGAGGGGCTTGTGAGGAGGGTGGACGAGATGGTTGGTGGTCCTGGGATGATAATGATCGCTTTTTCCTCCGCCAGCGCAGGAAGAAGAAGAGACCTATTGCGCTGGCGAGCAGCAGGGCTGCTACTGCGGAGCCGACGCCGATGCCGATTGCTGCGCGGGTGCTGACGCCCCCCGAAGATGGGGACGAGGTCTGGGTGGGGACGGGGATGGGCGGGGGAGATGTTTTGGTGACGACTGAGAGTCCCTGTTTTTAAAGATGTGTCAGTTGAGCAGCTTCCCGCGTTGGCTATGGCTTGCATTGAACTAACGGAGTCGTCGGTTTTCGGCGCCGGTGTTGGATCGCCGGATTGGAACCGGACCTGGATTCCAAAGGCCGTGATCCCGTTGGCCGTCTCAGAAACGACCGTTGCGGTGCCGATTTTGCCGTCCGTCACGACGGTCACACCGAGGACTGCCAATGCTGCTGTCCATGTAGTCGTGCATCCTAATGAGGGTTGGCCCAGAGTGGCCGAAGCGAGGCAAGTGTAGTTGAAGTTACTGAACCAATGACCAGGTGTTTAGTTTGGTGTTCTCATATCTTGCGGGCAAATACCCCGACCGAATGGAACCTACGTGGGACAGCAGATGACGGCCGTCTCGGTCGCAGCGCTCACTGACGCGAGACTTGAGCATGCCGACGTGTACCCGTACGGACACCAGCCGGGCGAGTAGTAATTCGCTGGCGCGGGATCGTAGGCGCTGGGGAAGCAGTCGGAGCCTAAGGTGAAAAGGGGCCCCTCGACATAACTCGAGTCGGTTCCAGACTGAATTTGGTAGAGCTGTGGGGTGGTGGTCGTGCAACTCGACGGGGCCCGGAATGTTGTTGTCAGGGGGCCGACGGCTGTCATTGTTGAGCCGTCCCAGGCATCGGGCTATCGCCGTTGCTAAACCATCAACACCCGGCGGCTGTTGGCCCGAGAGATACAACTTTTCAGTGGTCGCTGTGTCGGGCTCGGGATGCAGTGACGAAAGGAAATTCACATGAGGATTGGAATGTTTGCAGCGAGACCCAAGCCAACGGCGCAAATTTCCGCAGGATCGGGTGCTGGGCACCGCCAGGGGGTTTCCGGGCCTGGGGGATGCACGCCACATTTTCACTGTGGTCGCGGCGTGAGCCCACTCCTTCGCTTGTTGGGATCCAGAAGCGGCGCTGTGCTGTCTCGAAGCTCGTGCAGGAACATTTGTTGAGCTAGTCCCGGAGGGGAGTAAGACATGTTTTGGCGCGCACACAAGCCTGTTGTCTCGGCCTCGAAAGTCGTTCGTCGGGGCCTGGCCGCCGTGCTTCCTGCAGCGCGCTTGGACTGAACAGGATTGACAGCGGCAATCGCACCAATGATGCACACCAAGGTTGCAGCCAACAGTTGCAATGCGTTGCCGCGACCGCGCTCTCTGCTGTGGAAGAAGCCAACAGTTACCAGGGAAGTTCCACACGAAGATGGACGCTCGATATCGTCACCCGGCTCCCCGGTACGGAGCCGTCGACGGCAGGGCAATGCTATCTTTTGGGCCAAGGTGGAAGATGTGCTGGCGAGCTGAGCTTGGGGCTGGTGAAGCGGGCCGAAGCTGGACCATCGATGCCAGCGAGCGGAGTTACCGTTACTTATTAACTGCCGCTAAGCAGTGTTGATTAACTGCATCCAGCTTCGCCGCTTGCCTGCCCTCGAGCGAAGAAGATGAAGGGGTCTTCTCGCTCCCACAGTATCGCGGACATTGAGAGTGCTGATCTCGGATTAAGAGAGACAGGACAGGGACCTTCGTCACCCCCGACCTTGCAGCCCTGCAGGGCCAACAGGTCGAGGCATGTCGATCATCGGTTGGGTCTGCGAAGGATCCAAAGCGGAAACCTGCTGGACGCCATGTTTGGACGCGCAATGGAGTTGCCGGCTCTGGTCCACCGACTCGAAAAGAGAGTTGCAGGGATTGGGCTCAAACGTCTCGGTTACACCCAATATTGTTGTCGTGCAAAATCCTGTTGCTCGCATGTTGCAAGCCCGTGACGGGAAGATAATGGCATGAAGACTTCCAATCCAAGTTGCGTTGCAAAAGGGAAAAACCGAGCCTCGGCGGTTTTCGCAGACGAGAGAGTGGAAACCAGCGGGAACGTCGTCAAGGGCTGGGCTCCACTTGATGATCCCTGCAGAGGGTCAACATCTGGCCGCAGCAAGGTCCACTTTCCAAACCGCATCCAACACAAAGCACCTCACCATCACGAACTCGACGAGCTCTTGCCTGACCTCTCCTCTTCGAAGGCAATAATATATTTCAGCTACCCCGATGTGGGAAAGATGGTTTCCTTATTTCTTTACTTTTTTCAAAAATTGAAGGGGGGACAAAACATAAGGAAGAGGCGTCCATGGGAAATACTCGGGATCCAGGCTTACGGCGTAAAGTTGCAGATACAAGAATGGGCATTTCCTTCCTTGACGGATGTTTGGTCGCAGTATCTGCCTGAGGCTTTCCGAAAATTGCAAATGCGAAAGCAGGCACGACTTCTTGTCATGATTGTGCGTCAGGGTTGCCCCGGTACCTCCCTTCCATATCATCAAACTCAGGTGGTTAAGGTACCCCAAAACCACCCTGCTTTGCCGTCCAACATTTCAACCTCCCAACTTCCAAGTGACCTCCAACATCGCATAATTTTTATTGTTCTTCAAGATATCCCCTCTCCAATCCCATTGTTCGTTATTACGGACAACATTACACACTGACCTAGCCATCGACGCCATGGCTGCCCTATCGACTGTCCTCGCGCTGCTTGTGCGCGCCGTCTTGGCCGGGTCTGGCAACGAGCGCGTGTGGTCAGCCACCACATAGGTCATGTACGGTGACCACACGCCGCTCGCCTTGTCGGATCCAGTGACTCTCACTCCCCTCGGAGCACTTCAGATGCACAGCCAGGGTGTCTCCTTTCGCAACCGGTACCTGCGGCCATCGCATCACGACGAGCACGTTGGCATCGTCGGCATCGAACCCGAGACCACAGACAACTCACAGCTCAATGTCGAGGCGTCCACCGACCGCTGCTCCTCAGCGAGCGCCTTCGCATTCATGCAAGGCCTCTACCCGCCGTTACCACCATCGCCACATACACCTTGCGGCTCCGACTTCTCGAGCCATGGCCACGTTGCCAACAGCTCGGTTCCCAGCCACCCCCTGTGCGGTTACCAGTTCCCTACCATTAGGACTATCGCACCTACGGACCCGGATTCGATTTGGTATACGCACCATCCACGTTTCTTGCAAGGGGTGGCCGCTGACGGTCTCACATCGTAGGATTCGTGGTCACGACCACTGCATCAATCATGAAAAGTCCACCCTCATGTTTCCCAGCAACAAGATGGCCGACGACATTCACCATAGCAGCAAATTGTTTTACAGCAGTCTCTGGGACAGAGTGTTTTACGAGGCATTCCCCCGCTCACAGGCCACCTTCTACAACGCCCACGAGCTGTACGACTACGCTGCGTATCGCTGGACTCGCGACAACAGGACTCGCTCGGAAATGACCTTGGCCGACCTACAGAAGCTGCAGCACCTCGCTTGGCAAGAGCAAACACTTAAACACGCAGGGCTCTCCGGTTCTGAAAATTCTCCAGACGACTGGACCACCTCGATCGCCGGCCGCACGCTCTCCTCTCGGGTCGCACACCTGTTTGCCGAGAACATCGAGTCTCACGGCGAGCGGAACAAACTGAATGTCGCATTTACCTCGCATGAGCCGTTTCTGGGTTTCTTTGCTTTGACAAACCTCGCCGGCGGTGGCTCCCACAATGTGTTCTCACGGCTCCCCGAGGCGGGCGCAACCCTGACTTTTGAACTGTTCTCTATCAACTCTGAGGATGACGACTCTGAGAATGACGACTCTGAGAGTGACGACTTCGACGTCGACGGTGACGACTCTGAGGGTGACGACTGTGAGGATGACGAGACAGCACTTCCTCTAAATAACAACAAACCAACAACTTCCGTCAACCAAGCGGCCTCCAACAAGGTCGAGACCACCACCAAACCCTACAGTCACAGAACCCGCCGTGACGCCAACCATCACCCCCACCACAGCAACCAGACCACCACCAACCCCCTCCGAAACGTCATTATCCTACGCCCTCAACCCACCTACCCGCCCACCACCAACCTCTACGTCCGCGTCCTCTACCAAAACCCCCCACCACCCTCCGCCTCCTTCTCGACCACATCCTCAAATCAACTTGCCCTACACCGCCTCTCCCCCACAACCTCTACCATCACAACGCACACCACCATGCCATTCAAACACTTCAACGACACAATGTGGAGCATCGGCATCGCCAACTCGACGGCATGGTGCAGCGTGTGCGGGGGCGACAACGACGTGCCCTTCTGCCACGGCGCGGCGCCGCGGCCCAAACACGGGCACCATGTCCTGGCGATCGTGCTCGGCGGCGCGGCGGTCGCGATCGCCGTCGTCGTCGTCGTGATCATCATCGGTCTTGTGTTGTGAGTCGTTCGGGGGAGAGAGTGGGGGCTGGAGGTGCAGGTTTGGATTACTGAGTGAGCGTTGGGGGTCACCGGTGAGGGTTGGGTATGGGGAGGAGGGGGGGGGGGGGGGGGGGGTTAAGGTGTGGTGAGTGGAAGTGTGAGGGGGGAATGCTGCTGGAGGGTGGTCGGTTGGTTGGTCCTCACGGGGTTGGTCAGACAGACCCTGCAAAATGTGGGTGGTAACGTATCGTTTGGCCAGTATCGTAACTCCAAGTATTCTTGTCTGGTAGAAATACGCTTCAACTGACTGACCATCCTGTCCCGAGCTGGCTGTGGTTTTGGTAACGGTACTTGTTCTGACTGCCCCTTAACATCGCTTCATCCCGTAGCGGCTCTTTTTTCCTATCGCCCTCGAGAATCATCCCTCCCACACTTGAAACATGATATAAATGCCAAACAAACTTCCCTGGATCCCAATATTACCACCATGTCCTATACAATGGTACTCAGTGTAAATATCACATGCCGCCCTCTGCCCCAAATCGCTTGAGATACCATGTTTACAACCATGTACAATGCCGCCGTTCTATACAAGGAACCTCTGCATATTCCCTGTTGTGTTTGATGCCTTGAAGGCTGTGTTGTGCAACATCAAGTTCGAAGAAGCCGATGGAGCGTGGCGGCAACACATGTGTTGCTGAGGTGGCAACAAAGAAGAGGAGGGAAACGGGAACAAGCTTTGGTATTTAACAGAGGAGGAAGGTTGGACGATGGATGCAATCCATCTGTTTGTCTTGCCTTATCTTTGTGCGGTCAATAAAGAGACCCTCCTCGATACAGGAGGGATGCGGGAAAATGGCAAAAGCTCACCGTCTATCCCTCCTCCTTAGGATAGCCGGCTACGAAACCCTGAAGAGGGTTTAACAAAGTTTTTTTTGTCCCCGGGGCTGAGCTCGAACTGGCGACCTCTCGGTGCATGACCGAGAGTTTTTCGCCACGAGTTTGGAGCCCCGGGGATTTTTGGCGGCCACCCTTGAAGACCACTTGGCCAACTTGGGGGTGGCCGCCGTTGGAAGTGTGTGGCGCGGAACTTGTATATCAATGCCTGGTCGCTTGCTTGCACACTGTTCCGGACAGGTGTTGGTTGGGCGATTGGTTGCGATCTGCTGCACAATCTCTGCCAACAATTTGGTGCGAGTTGGGGATGAGTGAGTTGCGCCAGCTCATCCCAAGTCGCCGCTCGCACCAGGCTGTGATTGTTTACAACCGTGTAAGGGCGATGACGCGGTGGCTGTCGGCGGGCCACCAGAGGCTTGACGGCTTGTGATGCTTGACTTGGAAATCAAGAGTTGGGTGACAAGGCTGTTCGACCACCTCATCACCCGCATTGTCCTTCTGCGCGCTCGTCGCATACAAAGGCTTCTCGTCTGGAAGAGGAAGTGAGCCCTTGTCGATGGAAAGTGTACCACCTGCGCCGTGCTTCTTCCAGCGGTGTTTTAACCGATCTCTCAGCGCATATGACTGGTCTCTTGCGTGGTCCTGGAGATTCCGGAGTTGCTTGTAGCCCTGCTTGAACTCTGAGAGGGAGTTCCGCAGATTCGCCGACGTACAAGACGGCTCCAATGACTCGCTCACCGACGGGGAACGGACGGAACTCCTACTTTTTGAGGCCGTCGACAAAGTCAGGGTACGGCGCGGACAGGCCTTTGTTGAAGCCAAGGTACCTGGGTAGGGCAGGTAAATGGGCGGTTGCATGATACCAAAGGCAGCGCTCAGCCACATCGCTCTTTACTTCCCGATTGCTTTAGCATCAAAACATTCATTAGAGGCAAACATGACCAACGCCTGATGATACAATAACAAACGACGTTTCCGCCAAAAAATGATGTCCGAAGCAGTCCCCAGGCCAATACTCAATCCCAAGAAACGCAATATCATAATCCATAACCCCAAAGTCACCCACGCTCATGCTTTAACCCAGTCCTTTGCCGTGAACCCGAAAGAAATCCTCCCTCCCAAACCCATAATATGACATCCCACCGCAACCGTGCACCGTTCGTCCCCTCTGACACCTGATTGTAAACCCAGGATTTCCACCGCCCGAGGCATCATGGCCGAATGTAGACCATCTTGTGATCTTCCTTGTTGGGTCATGCCGGATCTCGCGTGTCCTGTTTCGTGGCTTCCTTCATGACGACCACGTCCTGCCAAAACAGATTCCCGCGACACGGTTCAATTCTTCTCCGTCTTCCGGGACCGTGCCAACCAAGCGGATCTCCTTTGCCCATGGAACCAGACAATAATGCTCTCTCCTTCGGTGATGCCCCGGATATCGAGCCAAGTCCCAACGCCGACGTCACAGACATAGACGGCTTCCTTGTCTGGATCCTGCTCTTTCTCATCGGGGAAGGGGAAGAGAGTCGTCTCGGTTGTCTGGATAACGGCTGGGACAGAGTCAAGTCGGCAGAGATCACGCAGGTCCTCTGGTGTTTTGAGAAAGCTATCGCCACCGATAACGATGGGCGATCGTATTTCTGGCTTCGTTGCGTTGTACGCTGGGGCCGCTTGCCACGCCCCGGGTGCCCATTTGCTTCGTTCGACCTTCCGGCGTTGTTCCACCTCGGCTTTGGCGATAATGCGCCGTAAATCAGGATGTAGTGTCTTCATTTTTGCTTTGGTCGTTGAAGATATTAAGATTGGTGAGCGAGGCGCAAAGTGAGGTGAAGAGTGGAGGGTGGAGAGTGGAATGGAGATGGGCGGTTGCGGATTGTGGAGTATGACTCGTTGTGGCAAAAAAGGGAGACCCGCTCTCGTGACCCACGTCGCAGGACAATGGAACCCGGGCAGGTACCTAACCTGACCCAGCCCCGCCCAGGGACCCGGTCGGTGGAAGTTTATTATTCCATTCCGCAGTACCAACCAAAAAAGTCCATAGAAGTACCTGTCAGGGTATCTAAAGCATAGGATTACATGAAAGGTACATGAATACATGTGCATGTGCCTTGACAGGGAAGCCCGAGCCCTGGCGCTAAATTCGAGCTTGGCCATCCCCGCCATGTCTGCAGCCGCTGGAAGCGCGCGTCTGAATGACAGGCCCCCTCTGCGACCCTCTAACCTCGAACTCGCTGAGTGAAAGGACTTGTGAAAGGTAAGGTACTCCAGTGCAATCTCAATAATTGCCGTGTTTGGTCGGACAGCGGCTGTGACAGTGATCTCGAAGCCGACAAACCGGGCAACAACAATGGCCACCTCGAAGTTCCCTGCATGGGCTTGCCCGCCCCATGGTGAGGGGTGGCGGCAATTTGGCTATCAGTTGAGGCTCCAGGCACCCATCACAACTACCTAAACGCCCGGATGGCGCCAGCAGAAACAAATTGGCCCGGATACTGCGGCCCAGGAGAATTGCTCTCGGCCTATCATCGTGTCGCAGCCGCATTTTCTTCGAACTCGAGACTTCTGTTGGAACTTGGAAGGTGGCTAAGTGGGTGGGAAGGCGCTGAATGCGGCCTGCGCTTGAGAAAGCCTCCCCTGGTCCACGTCAGAGGTGCAGTTGTGCCTCCTCAGTGACTTGACCTGGCGTTGGCGCCCAAACCCAACGACAAGGCTGGCGATGTGTTGGCCCCATATATCCTGATGGTCCTCTTGATCAGCGACGATTGCGCCGAGCCTCTAACAACCTGCTGTCTTACTCTTCCCAGGCGTACTCTCTTGCTTTTTGCTATCGCTGTCGCCCATCCCTTGCCGGAACAAGCGCAGACATGGCATTGTCTTTCGGTGTGGAGATCGAACTCCTCGTGTCCTCACGCGACACTCCCGGTTTTCTGGGATACCTGAACCAGATGGGCTGGGACCCCCGTGTTGACTCAGTTGACCCTCCACGCGGATTCCCGGGCTCCTACCAGATCCTCGACAAAAAAGCCCGAAACAGATACGCTATGAGATTCGCGATTGCGGCGGTATTGAATTCGGTCGGTATCCCGGCGTCTCCAAAGGAGATTGCAGACTACCAGAGTTGGACAATACTCGACGAAGACCTGGATGAGATCCCGGGTTACTGTAAGTTGTTTATTGCCGTTGACGTGAAAATAAGGTGCTTGAACCCGCTGACTCTTATTATGCTCCCCCAGGGAGGATAGAGATCGTTTCAAGAGTACTCTCGACTGACATCGACTGGCTTGGGGAGATCCGGGCTGTGTTCGAGGCTCTCGATGACAACTGCCGGTTGCTATTGACGACCGGATGCGCGATGCATGTCCATGTCTCCCCGTACGAGGCAAGATATACTGCCCAGCAGTTGAGAGGAATCTGCAAAGGACTGTGCTACTTTGACGACGCGATCACTAGAGTCATGCCTGCGGAACGCAAGGACAACCCATGGGCTGATTCCAATGTTGCGGGCTCCGGGGCCAAGGTCAACCAGAAGCTGAGAAGAGCCTACAGTCTGGTACCCACCAAGTCGTGGGCACACCTCTTCAAGATGCTGGACAAGGTAACGCCAAATTATGTCCACGACCAACTCGCTGGAGACCACATAAATCGCAGGTATCTGTCTTGGAATTTCGGGAATGTCACCCGACCTTGCGGCACCATTGAGTTCAGACGCCCGCCAGGAGTTGCCTCCGCAGCGGAGGCGGGGCATTGGGCCGCATTCACTCTGGGGTTTGTGGCCATGGCAATGGCGACAGATTGGTCGCCTCTCACATCGTCCAACACCCTTGGCTCGGTTGCCGAGCTACGAGATTTTGTCAACCAGGGGCTTCTACTGCTGGGACCTCGGACCTCCAACGCCCTCGCACGCCGAATTGCCGAGGACCCCTCCCCAGCGCCTCAGCTCACACCCGCTGAGCTAGACGCCATTGAGCGGAAGATGAAAGCCAAGGAACAAGTCATGAGCCCCTTCGTTGAGAAGGTAAAAGCCCCTCCTCCAGCTGTTTTTGTTGGGAACATTGGCTGATATTTTTCCAGGCTAGTTCGCGACCAAATACCCCTACGCTTGGAACTATCAATTACCCGTGACTGACTGACGAATGTTTTTTTTGGGGGGTTTCTCATGCCATGTCGACAACCACGACCACTTGGAGTTGCGAATTTTGGGTGCTTGCGGGAGGTTGGGTGAAGGAAGAAAGGGTCTAGCAAGGGAAGCGTCGTTTCTCGTTTCTCGTTTCTTGGTTCTTGGTTTGGGGTAAATTGTAGCGGAAGTGCCTCTAGTAACTACTCTCATCTTTTTCCACTCCTGTTGGAGATCTCACACCTTGGAGGGCCGAGCGGAGACCTCACCTTTTTTTCTTTATTCCTACCTCCCATCTGTCGCAAGCTGACAGCTGTCAGACTTACAGATGTCACCGAACAAGTCACAGTGATACCAGGATGTGTGAATCACGTCCATGGTATCGAATTATCTGATACACAGCCCGTGGCTCGCCACCACAAACATGCAGACGACTTGACCGAGCGAGACACCCACAGTAACGTTATCTATTTAAATACCTAACCAAGCAAACCTTCACACTTGGAAATGGTCTAGAATCTAGGACGTTTCTCCTGATTCCGATGTGTGGGCCACGCAAATGAAGAGAACAGCTGACATGCCGGCGTAAGTTGGAATCCATCCAGGACCACGGGAGGTACTGTGCCTTGTGGGAGTTACCAATCTGTGTGGTACTTTGTTGGAATGTCATCACAGGTTTTTATTTGTTTATTGATTTTATCTATTTGGCTGATATGCCATTCTTCATAGCACCTTGGAGAGCTTGGGAAGCCTTCCAGATTGCTTCCAAGATCAGAGAGAATCCACTGTTGTGGGTCCACCTGATCAGCCCCAGGGTCTTAGCGTGGTTTTAGCACGCGTGCACAACCTTAAAAGCTAGGCGGCGAATGAGAACCAGCGGTGAGTTTGGCGGCAGGCATCCACTGCCGGTGCCGGCTAACACGTCATCAGGCCAAACGACAGCAAGGCTTCCTTCGGCTTCTTTGCTTTGGGAAAGGACTCTCAACAACGAGTATTCCCTCGCCATGTCTCAAGCCAAAACCGAAGAAATTTCAGTACTTTGTGCTACCTCGGCTTCTTTCTCCGCATCGACCTAGATTAACTTCACAATCGCGGTGCCCCTGTCTCTATGTCGCCGCCATAGCGAATAAATATCACAGGCGGTGTGTCGCTGGTTTTTGTGTCGCTGCCTGCGCTTGGTTTTTGGTGGAACAATTCTCCCTTCTTGAGAACGTCGGGTCCATACCTTAGCCACACCTTAGGTATTTTACACAACCCCAACAGCTTCCTTCAACGCTATCTTCACCATCATCTCTCCCTTTACACAATAGCCACCACACAGATCCCAAAACCTTCCTCTCTCACTAACACCCCCACCGCCAGCCTTCCCCAGCAACGCCCACCATGACTTCCCCCCCTCCCCCAACACCACCACAATCACCACCACCCAACGCCCACACCCTCCACCCACCCTGCCGCCTCGCCCCGATCCCCCCCTCAGAACCAATCAAAGGCCTCGAAAACATCCCCCCAATCCACGCCCAATTCTTCTACGCCTCGCCCATCCCAATCGACGACCCCCTCTCGGCAGCGACCATCGTCGGCTCCAGCGACGCCGCCAAGGCCTCCAAGCACCCGCTGCGGCCATTCTCAGCCGGAGACAACGCCGCCCTCGAGCGTGCGTGGCACGGCCTCGCCTCGGACCGCGACCGCCGCAACCATGCCCACGCCGCGAGCCGCCGTCGGCGAAGCCCCAGCCCGGCGCTGGCACGCGAGAATGCTGAGAAGCTGGCTGGGATTGTTGCGGGGCTTGCGGCGAAGCATCGCGAGAAGCATGAGAGGGAGGGGATGGGGCCTGCCGGGGTTGTTGCTGTTGCTGCTGGGGCCGGTGGTGGTGGCGCGGGGCTGGGAGGGGGGATGGGGTTGGGGCTTGGGTCGGCTGCCTCGCCGGACCTGGGAGGTGTGTCGGTGTGCTGTGCCGAGCTGGAGATTGATGCGTCGGCTGAGCTGCGGAGGGAGTTTTGTGCCGTGACGAGGAGGAGGCAGCGGGTTCTGGATCAGGATCGCGTGCTGGAGGGGGTTATGGCGCAGTTGGCCAGGTTGAGGATGGAGGCGGAGGGGATAAAGCCTGGCCCGGAGGTGGGGTTGTTGGGGACCAGCCCGGCTGTGCAGATTGTGGGGAGTGTTGGTTCGAGGTCGTCGGCCGTGTCTGCTGATGGAGTGGTTCTCTCGTCGAGTCTCCCCGTTGGGGGGTTCATGACGGCACGGCCGCCGGTGCTGGATGATGGGATTTCCGGGAAGCCGTTTGTGCGGGTTGACCCGACGCCGAGGTCGAACAGGTCGTCAGGCGTGGCTACCCCGGACGAAAGAGCGCTAAAGACTCTGCTCCGGGGCAGGGCTGAGAGCAGTGCCAGAGCCGATAGCCGGGCGTCGGCGCGCGTGCGGCCGGCTACAGAACGGCTGGAGGATTCGGTCGAGGTGCCTGTGGGAATCTCGAGACTGCACATGGTATCGCTCCCTGTGCTCCAAATGAAGCCGATCTACTGGTCTCCGGTGAACGACATTGCCACCGTGTTGAGGGCTACGTGGTTTTACAGGTAGGCCTTTTTTTTCCCCTTGCTGGGGTGGACTCCTGCGGCTAATAATCGTCTAGGGATACCATGGTTCCGGTTGAACCCATGGTTGCAAACCAACTGGAGGCAGGATACCGCGAGCTGCGGCCGTGGACTGAAACGTGGGCCGACGAGCTCAAGTCCGCTCTAGACGTCGGTGCTCTTGGCGAGGAGAAGGTGTCTCATCGTCTTTGGCCAGAGGTTCCCGATAAACGGCCCAAGAACAAAGACGACTCGCCCGAGGAACCGCCAATATCTAACGACCCTTACTGCGCTGCGAGGTGCTTCCGTGGGGAAGCCGCTACTGAAGGAACGCTGGAGCCTGTCCATTCTGAACGAGACACGGCGATGCCCCCTCCCGAGTCCCGGATGTATTCCAAAGCCCATGTCATCTACAAGGATGGCTCCACTGCGTTCTTGCTCAAGCCCAGCCAGAAGCCGTCGGCTTACTACGGCCGGAAACCTCTATCCAAGATCATGAAAGGCGTGACCGTGGGACTTCCTGTTGTCCGGGGATTCGACCGCGAGTCGTGGGAGAAGGTGCATGAGAAGCGGGCAGCGGGGCGTCACAAGACCACGGCGACGGAGACGCCAGCGGCGGAACTACGCCAAACTGCCGAGCAGGGTGGCTGCCCGGCCTGCCAACTCGAAAAGGACCGCGGACAAGTCACCGACCTGGTTCTGATTGCCCACGGCATTGGCCAGAAGCTATCCGAGCGCGTGGAAAGCTTCCATTTCACCCATGCTGTGAACGCCTTCCGACGAGACATCAATATCGAGCTCGAGTCTCCGACGGTCAAGTCTGTCCTGCGGTCCGACCAGAACGGTATCATGGTGTTGCCCGTCAACTGGCGCCATCTTCTCACCTTCGAAGACGGCAACGCCAGCGAGGAGGACAAGGCGGCCTATTCGCCGGAGGGATTCACGCTCAAGGATATCGAGCCCCACACGATTCCCGCCGTGCGAAGCATGATCTCGGACGTCATGTTCGATATCCCCTTTTACATGTCACATCTCAAACCGAAGATGATAGCCGCCCTTGTCGGCGAGGCAAACCGCGTTTACCGCCTCTGGTGCACAAACAACCCAGGGTTTTCCGAGAAGGGGCGTGTCCACTTGATCGCGCACTCCCTCGGTAGCGCGATGGCAATCGAGATCCTATCAAAACAGCCCACCCGGGTCCCACGCCCAATCGACCTCTCCAGCCCAACCCCCGACACGCGCTTCTTCGAGTTCGACACGACCAACCTCTTCCTCCTGGGCAGTCCGGCGGGGTTCTTCCTCCTCCTCGAGCGCGGCCAGCTCGTCCCCCGCCGAGGCCGGCTCAAACCGGGCGCCGACGCCGCCGACACGGTGGCCAAGGATCTGGTCGGCGACGTCGGCCTGTTCGGGTGCATCGCCGTTGACAACATCTACAACATCCTCGCCAAGGAAGACCCCATCGCCTACCTGCTCAACGGCACCATCGACCCGGTCTACGCGGCTGGCCTTAAGGTAGCCTACGTCCCGAGCATCAACACCTCCTTCCTGAAATCCGTCGGCGACGCCGTCCGCGGGCTGGCGGGCGCGGCGCCCACAGCAACCACAGCATCAGCGACCCTGACAGGCACCGGCGGGGACCCGCACGGGTCAAAAACCTCAATAACACGCCTGCCGTCGCAGCTGGAACTCGAGGTGCATGACTTCACGCGCGAGGAGATTGCCGAGCGCAAGGCGTTCCTGCTCAACGACAATGGGCAGATCGATTACTTCCTCCGGTCGGGCGGCGGGCCGCTCGAGATCCAGTACCTCAACATGCTGAGCGCGCATAGCAGCTACTGGACGAACCAGGATCTGATCAGGTTGTTGTGTCTGGAGATTGGGCGCGTGCCGGGCAGGGGGCATGCGCTGCCTTCGATGAGGGCGGTGAAGGTTAAGGGGCGGTTTGGGGGGGTGAGTCATTGATTTGGGGGGTTTGGGGGGGGTAGGAAGGGGTGTGTTTTGTTTGTTTCCTCGGGTATTAGCATGGAGTTTGTTTGTTTGAGTATAGCATGGTGTTGGGCAGTTGGCAGCGGGCTTAGGCACATAGATTGGCGGTGGTGTTTTGGAGATTGGGATGGTTTGTCTTGTTTTGCTTCCACGCACATCGCGGGCTGTGTGGTTTGTAGACGTTGGGTCGGGTGGCAAGGCTTATTCATCATCATTGATATCCTTGGAATAGAATACATAACAATCATCACCATCATCATCATCATCACAGTCGCCGTGTGTCCTGTTACCAGCGGGATTCAGTCCCTGATCATCGTGAGTTGTGTCACCGCTGACGGTGACTGACAGGCAGTGCTGGTTGCGTGCGGTAAAGAGAATCTAGAAAAGAGAGAGACTACAAAAAGCTACGCACAAAAAATGAGTCGAAGTCGTGGCCTGACTTCCGCACGATCCACACTTCTTAGTTCCATAAGAACCCGCTCTTGTGGTTAACCGCTGCATCACTCTCCGACTCGGCGCCGGGGGTTGATAGGGGAAGTTGTTTGCTGGGATTATGAGGCTTAGTGATTAGGAAGAGCACAGTGTGAGAGTGTGTGAACTGGGAGCTGAAAATGTTGTGTGAAGAGTTGGGTGGAAAAGGGGCGGGGGGCTGTGTGTTGCTGGTGTTGTTGCTATGGGAAGTTGGGGCAGTTTTCTGACCTTTACTCGTCACCTGTTTGACGTTTAGTTAGATACGGTTGTATCTATGACCATGGCTCATACATCGCCAATATCTAGCGATGTTTGTCATGCTCATGCTACTGTCTGAGCCGCTGATGTCCGTCTCAGGGGTAATCTCAGGAGTATTCTCAGGGGTATCAGCCATCCCGAGTAAACAAACCCCAGTGACTGCATTGCAAGTTACTCGACATCAAACTAGGTTGACTGGAATCTGGGGTTATCTGCACAAGGCCCTCGTGGCCGTGAAACAGAACCAATATGTCAGATACAACCTCCGGGAGCCCCTTTTCTGTCCGGGCAGTATGGGACAGGCAAAACGACACCGTCCTCAAACAAATCCAGCCCCGTAATGTCACCTCAACTTGCAAAGTTCCTCGGGTTCTCTCTCTTTCTCCGTGTTTCACTCAGTATTCGTACGACCCGCCCCATCTCAGTCCTCACCCTGTGCGCATGTGTGTAACCCCCTGATCCCCGAGGCTGTGTGCAAGACTCACTCTGGGGAAACACGGCATCGTGATGACAACCTAGAACGGGAATCTTTATGGATAATGGTTGCCTAACTAGTGCTCACTGCCAAAAGTGCCGTGATACCCGGACCAGCAGACCAGATTCCCTACCCCTTTTGCGATATGACTGTGTCCATGGGCTTGCGTACCTGGTGGAGAGCCGGATTATTTTCTGACCCGGAACGCTATTATGTGTGGTCTAGTCCGGAAACAGCGGAAAACGCAGCAAAAACCACCTCGGAGGTTATTGTCCCCACCAAGGTCGTGTATACCTAGGTTTGTTCTCCTTCCACATATGATGCCGCGCGTCACATATCCCAACCACCACCCAAGTGGATGCAGACAGCACTATGCAGCACGTGTGAACCGAGAGTGGACTACGCAATCGAGGCAGTAAACAATATAAAGTAAAATTCGCGAAGGATCGTTGCTAGCTCTGAATCCTGCGTATCACATCCCAGAGCTGCGGGAGAGAAAGGGGCTCAGGAAAAGGACCGGTCTCTTCATGTCGGGGTAGTATGCAGCTCAGACGCACAAACGCCAAATGGCTCGTCCCGAGGAAGGATTGCAAACGCAGTAAGTGCCGAGATTGGGTACAGAGGACGGCGATGGTACCGAAGACGGAAGGATTTCCGTGACGTTGAGCCACTCCTTCTCGACTACCCCTTCGTTCTGGGCGGCCATTGGCGGAGGGTGTAACAACGGCATGCTCATAACCAACCTCTACAGGTGTAAGTGTGTGCGTGGTGGATTACCGTGGCGTGTGTTTGACAGTCAGATATGTCCAATTCAGACTCCATGCTGAGAAACGGCCCCCACGTCATAGACTACTCGGCTCCTACCCAGACAACACCGGACACTCTAATATGGGAAGTTCCGCAACTTGCGTAGGTAGGTCGTCAAACTTGGTGATGTGAAATCCTTCAGCAGGGGGGGTTGAGACGTGACAGTGGGTGTGGCTGTATCTGCTCGTCCCTGGCATGCACCAGGTAGGGAGTTTTGTTGTCCTCAAAGCGGCTCACCCAACTCGGATTCTTGCATCACCTGACAAAACCGAGCAAGGTCTGGTCAGATCGGCGACCTGGCCCCCCCCCCCAGTCCGGCGATAAACACTCTCTTTCCTCCGGTCCGGGGTCAGCCCTCGGACTGGGACTCGGGATTTGTCAGTCCTCTCAAACCGGGCAAACAAGGTAGCAAGCTGCAAGGTATGCACGAAAACACACCTCACCAAGAGAGACCAGGGTGAGTAACTTTTAAACACCTGGTCCGAGATTCTCCCGCCCTGCCCCGAGCCCAAACCAAAATTCAGGGATAAATCCTAAGTCAGGGGTTTAACCCCCGGTTCGACCCCCGGCCTCCAGGTCGACAACCTGTCATCCAAGGTGTGTCAGAAGTTTAAAATCCCCGGCAGACCGGGGTGAGGCAACGTGGGCAAAGAGGGAAAAGTTGGAACGAGCAAAAAAAAATGCAAATCGGCGGCAGATTTGTCTCCCATCAACCGTCACCAGACCACCAGGGGATACCCAACGCAGACGAAATGAAATGTGCATGGCAATATGAGGCTATTCCAAATGGGCCCCCTTGCATGTTCGATATTAGCCAGCCAGGCAGCCACCAAAACCACCAAAGATGTCGCCAACAACACCAAAGCAACAACAGCGACAACGACGGCGACGGCAACAACCCGGCAGCAAGCAATTCACCCAAAACCCCTGTCCACGCGGGGTCTTCTCCCAAGACCAACCGGGCGCATTAAGACATCAACCAAAATGACAAGGAAAACAACCAAAGAGAAGAAACAAGGGGCAGAGTTTAACATCTCCCCCTTACTAATAACCCCCCTGCCTGGGACACGGACGACGACAACAAACCAAACACCCCCCAACTAACTCTATAGCGTTAGCCAGCGAAACAAGGGGAACGCATGAAAGAACCTTCTCCACGCCGGTCCCGAGGCCAACTTCATCGGCGCCGGGCCTCCGGTTCGGGTTCGGGCGTCTGTGGGCGTCACGTTTTTGCCCTGCCCCGTTCCCTCGGGGCCGGTTTCATTTAGTTTAAACTGACACACAGACACAACGTTAGAACAAGGGGAACGTCCTGAAACAAAACCAAGGAAGGATTCTGTTCATCTGGCCTTGACACTTCCAGACTGATGCACTGCCGGACTGACGACGCATCGTGACCGACGCAGCGACGCATCTACTACAGGAGTAGTAGATTGACGCATCCGGATTGAACGAACCCCCAGATTGAGGTATGTACCCTGGTCCGACGCACCTACAGACTTGACTGCCTCGATCGTTAGTCAACATTGCCTTGTAGTTTGTCATGTCCGCGCAACCTTCCTTACCTTAGCCAGTCAGTCAGTCCCCGGCCAGCCAGCAGCGTAGATCCCCTCACTCTGTTCCTGTCACGGCGATACAGAACAGCAGGTTCAGGGGACAGTTCAGTCCAGAGATGCGTTCCACTGCACACCTCCCATCTCCACCCCCGTCACCTCCCATCTCATCTCACCCACCAACCCCCATGCATTTCATCATCTCACCATCCCCATCTCCAACCCCATCCCCGCCGCACGCCACCAAACCAAACCACCCCATACCACGCCACGCGATGCAGCGCGGTGCGGTGCGGCGCAAACGCCATGTGCCATGCGACAAGCGGGCCTGCTGCACGCACACAACTGCCGGCCCTGTGTCCAGTACACACGCGGCGCAGCGGCGCCAGGCACAGGCACAGGGCGCGGGAGCGGCCCAAGGCCCGAACGGAGCCGCCCCGCCCCGCTGTTGCGCCGTTGCCGTTGCCGTCGGGCTGTTTCTTTTTCTTCTTTTTTCTTTTCTTTTTGTATTTGCTGTTGCTGCAAGCAGGGGGTAGGTACCCGGCTTAGCGCATACCTGAAGCAGCGGTAAGTCAGGTACACTAGGTACGGAATGTATGTGGCTGTCGAACGGAGCGGGGGGAAGGCCGTTGGTTGAAGAGTTGCTCCGGCAGGGACGTGCAACAGCTGGGTACATACCAGACCTGGCCGGGCCTTGCCAAGGTGAGGTAGGTAGTGTTGCGCCGAGACTCCGGTCCGGGAGGACAGGTGATGATGACGACGACGACGGTTCAATGACCAATGTGTGCGCCGACCTGGTGGGCGCGCTGTCCAGTGCTGAAACCTCCTTACACTCTTGCGTATATTGTCCACATGATAATGCGCATTTCCGGCAGCAGGGAGATAATCAAGAAGCGGGCGTGAACACATAACAGTTTAACGTTGGCCACCCATGCGGGCACGATCCTTCAGGTTGGTCAACATGCCCTGTCGGCAGGCCTGGCCTGGGGACTGGGGACTGCTGGAATGGCCCACCCGCCGGCCGGCTCGCAGGCATGTATTCCGCCTGGTTGGACGGCGACCTGTTTGTCTGGTCCAGCCAGGCTAAATCCCGACGAGCGCGTCCGTTGGGCAAGTACCCCGTATACGCTTCATGACATCACCGAACGTGTTGGTGCCTGCCTACTCCCTCGGTGAAGGGGCTGGATAGATTGGACGAGGAGATTGAACCAGACCAGGGCGACGAACCAGAACCCATTTCCTCCCCCAAAGCATGATCCATCCCCCCCGCGTGCACCCTGTACAGAATGCAAAGCAACGTTGGTTTTTTCCTGGGTCTTGAATCCGTTGGACTGGTCCTTGGGAACCTCCCGCGCAGGCCGCGCCCCAGGCCCCCCAGGCGGGGGTGCAACCTCAGAGTGTCAGGCGGCTGTCTGGCCAATCGCCGGGCCGACCTCCTCCCTCTGCTGACGTGACGGGGGCCACACCATACCTTATCCCAACCGGCATCGACTGGATCACCGTTATTTGGCCCCCAAAAAAGTCAGACCGAGATGTAACTTTATGCCTGGGCCCTGTGTCTGCTCAGACGTCTGGTAGGTCGTACTGCATGCAGTATGTAAGGGTATGTGTTCCCTCCTCCCCGCTCACTAAGCGGGTGTACTTGGCACCCCCTTTTTTCGGGGCGGGCCTGCCGACGATGATAGCCCTACCTGTTACTCCAGCACACGTGTATGTACACGTCGACTCCGCTGGGAGCTGATGCAGATCCAAAGGATAGGGGGCCGGCAGGTAATCGAAATTGTCACCTGCATGTGTGACGCAGGCAGGCTGACGATGGCCGCGGATGCGACCCAAGGATCTGACGCGAGCTGCATGCGTCCTGTAGGCCATGGCAGGACCCGCCGGACGGTCAACTCGAACACCGCGGCAAGAGGAAGGTGACATTTGCCGCGGTCTTTAGACAACACAAAGTCCGGGCAGGCATGGGCTGATCGCGGCAAGACCCGGCGGACCGCCGCGGAGTTTGTTGGTTCACCTGCGTGTCCCAGTTCGTCAGCAATGTTTTCCATACATCTGTGGGTGGCAGTTACCAGGTCTTCCGCAATTACGCTGCACTCCACGTGAAGCGTGCAATTTGGTTTTTACACGAGTCATGAGCGAGAGTCCATAACCCATGTTGCGTGCTGTGACTGAGGCTTTGAGCCCACGTTTGCTCACGTTAGCGTCTGACCGTGGGCGGGCCGCCCAGAGAAGATCTTCTCCAGTTTTCCCCCGGGCCCCCTTGTGCTGTTGACGGCGGGCTTCAGCAGCGGCCGTTGGATCGCTCGCACGGTCGTTGGGGTCTCGGGGAGAAGATGGGAGCTGTCTGAACAGAGTTAGACTGTCA
Organism: Chaetomiaceae sp. PYS4301M; assembly: GCA_023628425.1. NCBI lineage: Eukaryota > Fungi > Ascomycota > Sordariomycetes > Sordariales > Chaetomiaceae > Chaetomiaceae sp. PYS4301M. The sequence goes on along the minus strand of JAMAKR010000008.1, from coordinate 822,756 downwards.
AACCACAGAACCCCCTTGTTCCCTCCCCCACCCCATGTCGGGGTCGGGCCTCATCTCTTGACCCGCAAGCCGCGAAATGGCCTGATTGGCCTCGCAGACGGCAGTGACGCTCGCTTGTCGACGTTGACCGGTTGCCGCGTGCTGGCCCATTGGCCCTCTTCCGACCGGGATGTCCCGGCAGCCCTGCCGAGATTGCCTTCTCTCTTTTCTTTCTGCGCGTCTTGACTGTGTAATAACTGAGCTGAGTCTTCCAGTGCGTCGCACAAACTTGCGCGCAGAATACGCTCACGTCAGTGGAGGGGTAAAATGCGAGGGACGTGACATCGGGTTTTTGGGATTCGGGTTCAGTTTGAGTTTGGCTCGTTGCTGCTGCTGCTGCTGTGCGACATTGGACCGTCGCCGGCATCCACGTAGGGCTTAGGATGGCTGCAGCTGAGTGGCTCATAAACGCGACGCGATGCTGGGCCATTCGGTCTAACGTTATGTCTTGGTGCGGTCGTTAGTTCCAGAAGTGAGACAGTGAATGATGAACTTGTCGAGCCGCTTACCAAAGCAATCTGTAACCCCCCAATCCCCCCAATTTGCAACGCCATTTGTCCGTGTCCTTCGGGGGACCAATAGCTCTCGTAAGTGCAGGTCTTGTGAGAGAGCATCAGATGCACGATGTTGCTCGATTCTGTCTAGTTTCGTCCGGATAAGCCGCTTTCCGGGCTGGCGATCCCGCCTCGCCGTTGGTAGGTAGGTTTTGGTTGCCTTGTGCTCGGTCAGTGCTGCAATGTATTTTTTTTCTACAACGGTTGTGGTACTGTATGCTCATGTGAAGGTTGGAAAACAACGAGCGAAGGGATGATCCATGCAGTGGATATATTAAAGATTCGGGCCCAAGGCAGCTGCCTGCAGCACCCGACGGGATCCACGAGCAAAATGGAAGGAACCGTTCGATGCAGATTCCGCAACAGAAAACACAGACTGGGTGAACCCTGCAGTCAGGTACCCGAGACGCGGCCGGCAAATGAGATGCCATGAGATGAACGTGACAGCCCAACCCAACACCAACAACCTACACCGAATCACGAAAAGAAAAACTCGGCAATTGCCGATGCTCGTGCTCTTGCACCAACAACAAACCCGAAGATCCGTGTTGGTCTGTAAATCTCTTGAGAATGGAGCCGCGGATAAAATAAAAGGACAAGACCCATCACACGTGTAGGGTACAGTACATTACCACAGTACAAAGTATTCCGTACACCGTGCATCAGGTAAGCACGTTGGCGCCAGCGCGGACGTTCTCCATTCCCATCTCGTTTCATGGCCCAGTGGAGTACAGGATCGAGCATCCTGCGGGATTTTGGAGATTCCGGGAAGGTGGACAACAACCTGGAAGCAGAACTGGAGCAAGCGGGAGAGTGTCGTCCTGCCCGCGGTGGAGTGGAGCAGACAGAGCCTGGACATTTGTTTGTGGGTTCGGTGGGTTCGGTGGGTTCGGTGGATTCTGTGGAACAGAGGCCCGTCCCATCTCTGTGAGATCTGATCCACTTTTCGTTTGGCTTCCAGACTCAACCTGCCTTGTTGAAGATGCGAGCAAGGAGGAGTGGATTTGTCATGATGGAATGAGGAACTTTCGTCAGGTTGTTCGAGTGTAAGGTAGTGTATGTAGACTTCTTATTTTGTTTACTAATGCCGTTCTTTGCGGGGTCTACATGTGTATTCGCAACAGGATACTTTCCATCCTCCCACACTCGAATCCCGGAAACTCGATGTAAAGAAAATAAAAATAAAAAAATAAACAGGAAATTTGTTGCAGACACATCGAAGCCGCCCATAGCCTGAAATCGACGTCTCTCGAGCCCGGATGCCTGCCCTCCCAATCTATAACCAAACACCGTCTCCGTTGCCCAGGAGTTGCCTAGTTTGCCGCCGTAGTCGCACACATTATTCATACAGAGTCTGTAAAGGAATGAAAGCCAACCCTCCAAAAGCCAGTCCCGTGCCCCTCGACGCCTCCCTGGTATCTAACGAGAGAATGTTGTTGAATGAAAGAAAATATATGACCAATCAGAGAAATTCCGCCCCGTGTTTTGTGTTTTTTTTTTTTTTTTGTTTTGTGTATCGCTTTGGAAGTTTCGAGTCCTCACCGCCCCCATGCGTGGTCACCGGCGCCGAGATGCTCCCGCGGTCGCATCGACGGGGGCATCGTGCCGAGCATGCTGGAGCCGCAGAGCGGGGGGATGGCCATGGGCGGCAGGCCGCCGGGCGGTGTGATCATGTGTCCCATCGGCGCCATGGGCCGCGCGCTGGGGTGCATGCCGTCGTAAGAAGACTCGGCGCGGAGATCCAGAGTGCCAATGTCAAATCGCTTGGAGCAGCCATCTTCCATGTGCCTGAAGGAAAAAAGAAGTTAGCAAAACTGTCATCAGGTGTAAAGGTAATTATAGAGTCAACTCACCTCCTCAGAGTGTCTTTGCGCGCAAACATGCGGCTGCAGTAGTCGCACTTGTGCGAGCGCTCCCGGAGGTGCACGCTCTGGTGGTGGCGTTGGAGGTCCGTCTTGCGCACAAACTTCTTGTTGCAGTCCGACACCTGGCACGGGAACGGATACTCGCGCTTGTCGTCGTGCGTCTCCATGTGCGCCTTGAAGTTGTAGCTGCGGCTGAACAGCTTGCCGCAGCCCTTGACCTCGCACTGGAAGTTGGCTTCCTCCTTGGTGGTCAGGCGCCGCGGAGCCCGCTTGGTCCGAGTCACCCGGTACTGGCGCCTCGCGTCGTGCAGGAATGCCGCAGTCGGCGGCGGCGGAGGCGGCCCAGGGTAGTAGTGCTCCGGCTCCAGGGGTTGGTACTCGGGCTTGTGCCATGTTGTCGACCCGCCATCCGACAGGTAGCCAGCCGAAGTGCCGTGGGTGTACGGGCCGCTGTCGGAATGGTACGAAGTGTGAATCGATCTCGGCGAAGGGTAGTGCGATGCCTCGGAGCTCTGGCTGTAGTCCGAAGCCGTCTCCATCTTGACCCGCGGCGTCATTGGAGCCGGCGTGTATGGCGTCCTCATCGCAGGCGACCTGGGCGCAGACCCGGTGGGCGGAGGCGTCGAGGCATGGATAGACGGCGGGTGGCTAGCGGAATGTGCGTGATAGACGTCGTGGCCATACGGGTAGCTCCCGAAGGCATCGTAGTCGCCGGAGAGAATGTTAGGCATCCCAGATGCGGACGAGACGGGGTGGAGGACGGTTGTGCTGTTCCAGTCTGCGTGGCCCATCGAATCGAGGGGCGGGAGAGAGAGCTCTGAGTCCATGGGTGGGGTTACGCAGGACTGGTCGCCATATATCGAAGAGATCTTGTATTGCTGCTCCACCAGGCCGGGCGAGGGGTAGTCAAGCGAGGACCTTTCTGAGGGGCAGTAGGTGTTGGCGGGGGAGGACGGGGACCTTGTGAGGGCGGGCGGTGGTGTTTGCTCCATGGTGGTTGGAGTTTGTTGGTCGGGAGATGGGGGGAGGCGCGGCCTATTTATTCGGGTGTGTAAGATGGGGGGCGAGAACAAGGCTGGCGGCGCAGGAGGGTTGTTGGTGCTGCCCTGGCGGAAAGGGGTCTGGGGTCCGATTGGTGCTTAAGCGCGTCGAAGCTCCGTGAGGAGTAGGACGAGGGAGGCGGCCTTTGATATACTGTGTAGCGGACGGCCGAGAGAGTGGTCGTCGAACCTTTCCAGATGTGAGCCAAGCACGGCAGCGTCAAAGATAAAAGCAAGGCAAGGAAAGAATCTCGGGTTGATTCGAGGTGAATCTGCGACAAGCCTGCGGGATCGGAAGGATGAGTGTGCTTGACAGGGCAGACAGCCAGGGTATCTTATAAGATTTGTGAAAAAGAAGAACCTGGGAGATTTCTGCCTGGCTAATAATGGAGTATCTTCTCACACGCGTGCTCTCAGCGACTGGGGGCCAGAGAGATGCATCTTGGAGACTCAGAACCTGACTGGGGCAGGGCAGGGAAAGGGGGGGGGTGCGCAACTAGCGACGCATGTTGCCATGGGGGGGGATGGACGAGGGTCAGCACCAACCCTGGAGCTGTGATGACAAGGCTGGCCGGCGCCAGCCTGATGAGGAAGGATCTGGTTGAGCAGCCATCGGCAACACACGCGATCAGGTTAGTGCGTGGTGGTGCTGCGGACCCGGGGAGGTGCGGCAGGGCAGGGGCCAGAGAGAGGGGGTGTGTTGACAGGGGCTCCCACTCGGAAAAAATAGGTGATTGGGAGGAAAATAGAAACGCTACACCACGCTGGGGACAGTGCATCGTCAGGTGCAGGGGGGCTCTAAAAGTAGCCGGGGTAGGGGAGAGGAGCCCCCGTCCCCCTGCGAAGACACCCTGGTTCAAGCAGGTCCATGGCCGCGGTGGGGCATTCCACCCCTCCCCCCCCTGGTTCCCAAGCAATGTCTCCCCTGGGCAAGAGTTGAGAGATCTTGTACCGGCAGGCTTTTGTCACACCGGAACCGACTGTAGCACCCAACCCAGGTGCGAGTGTCCCGAGACGTCGCTGCTGCAACCCGCGGCGGATTTGGTTCGGGCGTCTTGCAGACTAACGTAACTTTCTCGGCAGCCGGGAGCTGGAGTCGAAAGCCTGTGACCGCACGCTTGGAAGCGCAGAGGCTGGCATAATGTGCAGCCACCCCGAGCCACGAGGCAGGCCTTGTCACCGATTCGCTGCTGAACGCCTCTGCTGAAGGCGTGCTGTGTAATCTGTATCCGTAAAGCGATGGGAAACCGGACCGCCCGCGGCGGAGACTTTTCCTACGGCGATCCATGGCCACGACACCCCGCAGCTCGAATCTGGGGGGTGCGCAAGTACACTGCACAATACGTGTAGTCCGTTCATGCTGGTGTCATGGCCGTCTGGACTGGCCAGCGACCCAAGAGAAAGGTCGCTGGGACGGGGGACCAGGGCCAGCGCGGTTGGCTGCACCCGACCGTCCTTCGCACCGGGACACGCCAGGTACGGTGTGATACATCAGATTCCCCCTCTGGTCGGAGGTACCATGCTGGTAACGAACGGCCAGCGAGTGGTGTGGGGGAGGCGAATGCTCCCGCACATCTCGCACCGTGAGTGGCCCGACTCGCTGACCATCCAGAGCCGGCACATACACTCATGTATTCCGTATTGTACGTCCCTCATGCTGCTCGCTGTGCTGTGACTCGGGACAGCGGACGTCATGTCCGAGGCATCCGCCGCCTGGAGGGCCTCGGTGTGCATGGGATGGGAAAACTTGGAAAGTCGTGACGCGAGGACGAGGGCAGATCCGTCCTCAAGCTGGGGTGGTGAGTGTATGTGACGGATATCTGTAAGATACCGATGTACCTCTTGGGGGGGTATTTTTGGCCCCCAATTTCTCGGCCCCGATCGCTGGGTGATTTTCGCCGGAGCGAGCCCAGCAAAATTGCGCAGGAGGAATGCGCTAGCGATGCATCATTGGGTATTTGTAATGTGCCAGCTTGGCGTCTTTCGGAAGGTCGCAAAAAACAAATAACTTGCGGGAAAATGTTTTTGTTGCGATGAGCGTTGATCGATGAACTCGAAGTCGGCCATGGAAATGAGGTGATGGCGGGGTGGAATTTGGCAGCAACAAGCAACAGCAGCAAGGGACGCGGGAGCAAGATCGGGAAGAGCTGCGGGATGGCCCCACAACCCGACATGAGATTGGGCAGCTTTACGGAACCCCACGACCCTGCACAAGCCACATGCAAAGCAAATCGTCGTCTTGCCGTTTGCTCGCCATTGCGTTCTGCACCGACAGTTGAATGCGTACGGAGCACTCCGTAATCTCACCTTTTTCGACACCGAGGGTGCATATCATCGCATGGACCGCATATAAAGTTTATCAACATCAATATCGGCCCCAACGCGGCGTCACCCTCGCAGTCCCTGCACATGCACCTTTGAATCTGGCCTGGGCGCACTGACCAGGAGGTTGCCGTTGATCGGTGCGCAAGATGCCAGAGGCCAGGGCTGCGGCTTGTACCCACCATGCGGAGGGGCTAGGGTCTGCTTCGGTGCCGTTTGGCCCGCCGTTCCCGCTTCCGCGGCCGTTTGTTCCTGGACGGCGTTTCGGGGGCGCCGTTGGCCGGACCATGCCCCTCTCCCGCTGGGCGGACTTGGTCAGATGTCATGTTTTGTGACGCAGCGACTCAGATCTTACATCATGGAAGATGTCAGTCATCTTCCACTCAGTCATCTGCCGCTCTGGCGTGTTGTGACGAGGTTGAGGGACGAACCCGGAATACAGTCCGCTGATTGGCTTTCCAGACGCAAAATGTGAGTCGCAGGGCAGACCAATGGCGATGTTCCACTTCGGCCCCGCAGGACATGCCCCACCAAACCCCACAGCCCCGAGATGCAACCGTCGGCCGCCAGGCAGCAACTTTTTGCAGATCCCTGGGGGTTGCTCAATCGGGATCACACTGCTTGGCGACGACAGGTACCACAGGATGTAATTCCGTACCATGTAACCACCATGTCTGTGTGGAAACCTCCATGAAAACACAGCCCAGAGAAACCTGGATCCCTCCACCAGGCTTCAAGGTTGTAAATGAAAATGAAATAAGAGCATCCCTGGCATCGAAACTTCTGTCAGTTTAGGCACCTTGCCTGCCTGAGCTATTTGGTGTTAATTACACAGCATTGTATGACCCACACAGAGAAGAAACCCACCGGCAGCTGAGATTACATCCATTGCAACTTGGAACCATTCTCACACCTTCGATTGACTCTGATGGATCAGCGGAGTCAAGCAAACTCAGCCACTCGCACGGTGAGAGACTGGAGTTGAAGGAATTCCTGTGCATGCATTCCGGTTGCGAACCTGAAACACGGCAGTCTGTGGCGTCGGCGGGCGTCGTGCGGCGCTGCAACACCCAGAATCCGGGTGTGTGGAGCGATGTCGTCGGCTGTGCCGGCGACCCCTGGGCGGGAGAGACCAGCCGCGTCTGCGTCTGCGTCTGCATCTGCGTCTGCAGCATCCAGAACCACCGGGCAGGCGCAGGCGGATAGCTTGGCATCAAACGCAGCGGCGGTTGACAGTCGTGAGCTTGCTTCCCGACATGGCAACACGCACACGTAGGATTCCAAATATGGACCTTCATGCACGACACTTCAATTTGAAACATTTGAAATCCCCAGAGGGTGTGTACCTGATTCCTATCCCCATTGACCATGTTTTCGTACTCACATGAGCGGTGTTTTGTGTTTAACGGACTGCTGTCTGCAGCTCCGGGATCGCGTTAGCTCAGGAAGGAGAACGACTTGACATTCCCACCAGCGAGAACGGGACCAATGGGTTGGAGGACCTCGGCCTTAATTTCAGCTCACACACTCCATGCACATACACACGGACGCCATATCATCACAATCATGGGTTCCGAGAGTCAACCCTCAAACGATGAGTTTACAGTTTACACTACTCCGTACTGTGTCCTCCGTACACAGGATCACCAGCCATTTGCTGCTTTGCATCGATTCTCCATCGCTGGTGGCTCTCGCCCCGCTCATCACCAGAGGATCTGAGATCAACGAACGTTAGCGCGAAAACCCAATTCCACTCTGATCTTCCGCGTCCTTCGCCTCGCGCGCCTAGCCCCACCTCTCCCCCACGCAACAAAATCTGCTTGATGAACTCCACAGCACCCGGTTTTCCCCGCCAAGCTCGGTGTGCTCTCCCGGAGCTGGGCAACGACCATCTGAGGCGTATTGTCTTATCAGTCGCTTGTTTGGGCACACCAACGATACACCGCGGAGTACTCGATGCCTGTCAGCTCCAGGCAGTCTCAATTCTCTTCGCTCTCGGAACTAAACATTTCCCAACGGTTTGTGTTTGCTGCGCCCCACGACCTTAAATCCTCCCCAGCGAGCGGGGACCTCGAACGTCATGTCCAGCCCTGGTTGGCAAGGGTCTCGACGGTACCTAGGAACGCGCGCCGGTTGGCCAACGCAAACAGCCGTGGGTCAAGCTGCGTCGCACTGGGGATTCTCCCAAGATTGACCAGCAGCAAAATGCGCACGCTCCCTGAGCTCACATTACCTACCTTGGCACGGTAACGTTAACGGTACGGCACATGGTGATAGCTACTGGTGGCTATCAGTATCCGTCCACCAATCCCCAAGCAGGAAAAGAGTTTTCCATCCTTTTCCCGGTCGGTTCAGAGTCGACGTGAGCCCGCTCACACGTGCCAACAGGCTTCCAGAGCTTCTGCTCACCTGCGTTTGCCAAGAAGTCAACCGAGAGCCATCCTGACCTCAGCCATCCAGACACTCTGACCACCATCTGGGTATCCAATCGAGAGATGTGACCGAGAGAGAGGCATCTGTCAAAGCCCCTGGCGGGATTGGACGCCACCAAGCCCAGCGCGGATAACGATAGTCGGTCGCGTTATCTGTAATTGCGTACTCGGGCCGCCGATTCCGATTCTCTGAAATCAATGCTAACCTAGAACCCCAGTATCCCGGATTCCACAAGACCCCTCCGAACACTACATAGTAGAAAAAACAACTACAGATTACTGTGGCACTGCTCCGTACAGCTGGCGGATCAAGCCCAGTGCACGTGTCGTCTAAGAACCCGTCGGATTGGGCTGATCAATAGTGTCAACGACTGACCAATATTACACATTGCGACCTGCGTACGGAATTGAATTACAGGTTACATCTCCACTAATACACCCAACCAAGACACCATCAACACCCACTGGCACACAACGTTACACTTCTTTTCCCATGTGAGGGCGGGCGCCAAGCGTCCTCAGGTATTTACCCCTCTTTACTCTTCACGCAGGTGTCAAACTCCCATCCAGCAGCACCGCCACCCCGAAACACCCGCGGATCTGGGCGGTGATCTCCAGAAACAAGCGAGCGAAGCGCACGGCAGCATCCCATCAGCTTGCGAACATGGGCGGGCTGCGGGAACCAAACTGGAAAGCCTGGCTAGCGCGGAAGATGAAACAGCCGAGCAGAAGCCATCGCGCCATCACTTGCTGGCTTGGCCTGCCTTTCCCACTTTGGGCCGAGGGTCGATGGCGTTTATCTCGCGCTAGCTGCGTTAGACGCACGAGCATTTCCGAAAGCAGGGGAGGGGTGCAGGACAAAGGAGACGATGTCACGCACATCGGCCCCCAAACGAGCGATTTTGCCCAAATATAACTCGAACGTTGATTGGAGGGCGGCTAACTCATCCCACGCTCCCAAGCAACACCCGACCATCGATACAGATGTACACTCAACTATTTCCGTTTTCTGCAGCATGTCAGCACGAGCGTGTGGCTGATGCTGCAATGGACTTGTTTCAGGAAACATCACCATCACCAACACAAGGTTACAGTCACATGCGAGGAATTAGCGTCCTGACTTGGAGTCTTGCAGCAAGTATCGACCACGCCGACGAATGATGGTGGTCGTGGAGGTGGTGATGATGATGATGACGGCGATGAGAAGAGAGTCTTGGAGGTGTGGGCCTCGCGGTTCGTTGCTTCGCCGCCACCATGTTTGAAACACTCGATATGCGGGTTAATTAGCTTGGATTTGTCTGGAATCAGACGCAGCACTGCATCGACTTCGGCGTTAGGCACACCCCATTTTCCTCAACCCCCTTCTTTAGTGATCAGCATATGCACAACCGTCGCGGCGGCCCGCCAGCACGGCCCAAGTCTTGTTGACGTCCCACATGACAACACGACCTGCAGCACGGACGCAACTCAAAATCCAACTCTCCCAATGATGTTACCGCAGGAGGTAAGTGAGAGCGAAACGACGACTGACTAAACCACCCACCACAATGGTGCAACCCAGCCTATCGGCATCAGCCCGTCCTCACGACAACAACTCAACCCACCTCAGCTCAGCTCAGCTCCTGCACCCAGTGTTTCGGAAGTCCACCAACATCACCATCGAAGTAAATCTCGGACCAATCTGTCCCACCTCGCAACAGAAACCTGTCTATCTTTAACTCGCAAAACGGAAATCGGCACTGAACTTTCAAGCTGAACATCCCGAAACACTCCTCTTGCCAACAACAAGAGCCTGTCTAGGTAGCAAAGGTAAACAGCGGAGTAGCAAGGCGGGTATATCACATCACATCACATCAGATAGTTCATCAACTTCATCAACAGGCGTCAAGCACAGAGAGGAGTGAGGGACACGAGACCAACCGCAATCTATTTTTGTCTTGACTACTCCCCCGACGCAAAGGGGGAAAAGGAGCTAGCTATCCAGTAGCCTAACCTCTCGGTCAGGAATCTCCACTGTCAATATCGTGTTGGTTATCGTGGTTGTGTCTTGTCCAGTAGGTGCAGTGTATCATCAAGAACGGGAGCCGGAGCCGGAGCCGGAGCCGGGGTCGGGCGGGGGCGCTGTAGTGTATTGCACTGCACTGCGCATGTTGTCCTGGACCCTTCATCACCGAAGAGACAAACCAAGTAAAAAGAATGTAGCTGCCTGGCTGCCCCAAGGCTGGGGACCCATCCACCTGCATAAAAAAAGCTGCAGACCAAGAACCCAGCTTGCTTACCTCAGGTTGCCAAGTAAAGGTCTCTTAGGTCCCTTAGGTCAGGTAGGGCTGGACAGGACAAGACATGGGAAGCGGAAGACCTCCCGTAGGTCGCCAAGCTTGCTAGGTACCTCAGGGTATTGTGTCGACACACACACCGGACCTGACCTGATGTGACATGACCTTCCGAGGGAGTGGGGTAGAGGGGTAGGTAGACAAACCAAAAAAAAAAAGGTTGTTGACTTCAACAAACTCCAAAAGCTTCTCCCCGCATCGGCCCTGTTCCCATCCCCCATCCCATCCCATCCAAGGATGTTTCAGATCGTTCCCGCACACAACATCCCTGAGCGACCCCACTTAGGCGGCCCATCACCCAACCCTAGCTCGCCCAAGTGCCGTGCAAACGGAAGCTAGCAGCACAGCCACAGCAGAAATCTGGCTGCCTGGGACCAACCGACCGCAGGCCACACAGCAACCTTGACGTCGGGCCTATCAGACAAGAGAGATTGGGTCCGGCAGAGGACGGGGTTTATTCTGGTACTACCAAATGGAAGCCAAGGTGCCGAGAGTTATGTCAACATGTCACCTACCTACTTTGTACTCTAAACCAGCCAGGGCATGGGCTGGAAAAGCTGGAAGAAGGAACAGATACCCAGCGTTTCCCCAATCCTCTCTGCTCGCGTGGCAGAGCGAGCCATGGTGACCCATCCTTGTCCTTTTCCCATGGATGGGATTCGGTCAATTGGAGTTAGCTGGGGGGGTGTATAGTTAGCATTACCGCGAAGGATCGAGGAAGAGAATTGGGGATTGGCCAATGGGCAGGTCGTTTATGAACTTTGCCCACATTGGGAAACTTCCCTTCCACCCAGCCCCAACCCCCAAGCCCCCTGGCAACATCTGTTAAGTCGGTGCCTGCGGCTAATCTATGATCTGCACCAGGAGCCAGGGGCAGTGTGGCTTAAACAGCCGCCAACAAGCGCAACCGGTCGAGGTCGTCCCGGGGCATTGGCGAATCGGAGAGCATGGGAGATCACCGTTGACGGGCGGGATGGGAGAGCGGTGTAATGTTTGATGGGATGGGGGCTGAATCGATGCGAGAGAGTGTGAGAGTCAGCGAGAGAGAGCCGGGCCCAACTGCCACGGTCGGCAACCCACCCCATCTGTTCCTTCTGTCTTCACGGCCAGGCTTGTTGGGGAGAGGTACCGAGCGGGAAGGGATTGTTCGTGCCGCCATGCCATGCCATGCCCATACGTATTCCGCATTCTGCGATCGCCAACACCCCTGACCGATGCCATCAGGGAGTGCCGGACAGGGCGAGTGTGATATATTGCTGCTCGGTTTGCTCGGTTTGCCCGGCGGAGCGTCGCAGCAGGAATCCAACCTTGTCCGGTCCTCGCAAAGTGAGGACCGCGAGATAATTGACCACGAGGGGGTATGACTACACTCCGCAGGACATAGGACCGAGACATGGAGGGCCCCTATCGGGTCCTTGAGGACCGGAGTGCACACTCCCGGCGCCATGGCAACGGGCGAGAGATTGCGTACAACCTCTGGAGTCCGACCCGGCGGCATCACCGGAACACCCATCGCTCTGTCTCGCTCGCCCTCCCTTTCTCAGCCGCACCCCTGCTTTCGTCGTTGGGTCTCGGGGGAGTCTTCTGGAAGGCTTCCACGCGTACTCCACGCCGTCAGCGCGCAAATCGCACTTGCTGAAACCCCTCTGCTGGCCAGTAGTAGGCCCGAACCACATGTCAGACTCCAGGACCTGACGCTCTCGTACGACGAGCTGGAAATGAGATGGACACCTCCGGCAGCTCGTGTTGAGTTTGTTGGGTTAAGGTTACACACCCCATGCGCGCCAGCGGCGTCCACATGAGCGGATGGGCGGGCAAGCTGCAGAGCGGCGCGGAGAGGGGCGTGAGATCTTGAGCTTCTCGTCAGGAGAGCCTTACTCCTGCTCGGCATGTTCTGAAACACGCGATCCTCTCGAATCCTGCCTTTAGCTGCGAGACTCCCGTCGGTGGAGTGGAGTGCTGGACTCCAGCTTGTGCTAAAAACAGTTCCCATCTGAAACAAGATGGGGAACAACCTCGCCTACCTCATCGCTCCGGCTGTTGCTGCGTCGTTCTTGCTGCATCCTGATGGATGCGCACAGCGACGGCAGCCAACCCGCCAACTCCCAATGTCGAGGAAGCCCAAGACATCCAGACTCACCGTTCCCCCCCATTCCATGGGCCCGGGACGCGAGCGGATGACGCCCACCATGTCGGGCGGCCACCCAACCCACGTGGAAGCCCGGCCGGGCCCGGAGAAGAGTTGGCGGCACACCGGGGCACAACGGCACAACGGGCACAGAGGGCCGATGTGGCCATTTCCCGTCGGCGCGAAGCGAAAGCACACACTCAACTCCCCGCCAGCTGATTCAAAACACGGCCAACACCGCCGTCCGCCACCCACGCCGCTCGTCAAGTCGGCCCCCCCAAACCCCGCGGCCTTGCCCGGGCACCCCGCCGTGTGACAAAGCTCCGGTCGGCCTGGCCATCGGGTCCATCATCCCAACGCGGAGGCATGTGCATGGCAGCCCAGACAGAACTGTGATGACGACGCGACGGAAGAACCGCGCAGCGTCGATCGAAGGGTTGCTTGCGACTTCTGGAAGGTTTCCACGGCAGAAGCGAGACGCGACGGCTGCACCGGGTCCGTCCTGCTTGTCAGAGTCGCATCCTCGGTCTCTCGGCGGGATGCACGGCATCGAACGTGCAGCGTGGTTGGTGGAAGGGGTGGGAGGGGGGGATCGGTATTACCGTTGACTTGGGCCCAGTATGGAATATCGTATCCGACTTGCGTTGGTGCATTTGGTGCTGTGTCAGGTCGCCATCGGGGTGGGGTGAGATACTGGAGAGTGGTCAGTTGCACGAGGCACGGGCAGTTTGATAGCTGTACACGACTGAGACATTCGGCCTGGACGTAGGTGATCCGCGCGAGACTGCGCGTGCGCGCATTCTTGCTTGGGTGATGTTTGTAGAGTTGGTTGGAGGGCGATGGCCAACGCGCGTGTTGATGCGTGGATGAGGACCATTTCGATGAAAGTTGGCGTGGTGGATGAATTGGTTGTTGAGCTTAGGTGTGGAAGTGAGAGCGGACCGCCCCGCTGGCAACGGCAGTTGCCGTCCATTTCTCCTTTTCCACAGGGTCCAGAGTAAGCTCAGCTTTACGAACATTGAACTGGGTGGCTGGGGATCTAGGGAAGGCGTCAATGTGGTGAATGTGAAAAACTTACCTACCTTAGGTACTTCCTTCCATGAGCATCTTATTTCACCACCGATTTGGTAAACATTGGGTTTGCTCAAATGCTTTCCTCTCAAAAATGGTAACAAAATATCATCGTCGTATGGTGGTGTGCCCAGGAGATGCGGGACTCGACGTCATTGTTGTGGCCTTGGGACATTGGGGCTTTGGCGACAGGATTGGGGGTGGTGTGTTAGGCACATGTGCAGATATCTGAAGGAAGTTTGCCTGTTGGCATCTATGCCAACCTCGGGTGTGTATTCCGTACTTCGTATCCGTACATAAATTCCATTTCGAGTTGCTGTCACCATGGCATTCGACGTCACCGAACCGCGACTCATGCAAACCCCGTATTGCGTACATACCGAACTTACCTAGCCGGACCTCGAGAATAACTGTCCAAAGCGACAGCTCTGGCTACTACTACCTTGGATCAGAAGCAGACAGCACGACAGCCACCGAAGTCATGACGACGTCTAAGCCCGCAACCAACACCATCATCAAGCAGCAGGAAGAGGTGAAGAAGAGTCTACCCTGGGCCGATAAACAGGACTTCGACGACGCTTCAAGGAATCTCATCGGCACTTGCAAGCCCAACACCGTCACCAATGCCGATGGCCGTCTTGTGTGGAATAACGATGCGTACGACTTCCTCGAAGCAGACCCCCCCAACGAGGCCAACCCCAGCCTGTGGCGTCAGTCCCAACTTACCGCCACAAACGGGCTCTTCCGCGTTGTCGACGGCATCTACCAGGTACGGGGCCTCGACATCTCCAATACCACCTTCATCGAAGGCAAGGAGGGCGTCATTGTCATTGACCCCCTCACATCACGCGAGACCGGAGCAGCCGCACTTCAGCTCTACTACAACCACCGGGGCCCAAAACCCATCAAGGCCATCATCTACACCCATTCCCACGTGGATCACTTTGGTGGCGTCAAGGGGATGGTCACTCAAGACGACGTCGACTCGGGAAAGGTAGCCATCATCGCCCCCGAGGGCTTCCTCGAGCACGCCGTGGCCGAGAATGTGTATACAGGCCGCGCCATGAACCGCCGTGCGGCCTACATGTACGGGACTGGCCTCAGCCGCGGAAGTAGAGGTCAGATCGGCGTCGGGCTCGGACAGATTGTCTCCACCGGAGAGATCACGTTGATAGCGCCGACCGACACTGTCACGACGACGGGGGAGACAAGAACCATTGACGGCGTCCTCATGGAGTTCCAGATGGCGCCCGACACGGAAGCGCCTTCTGAGATGCTCATATACTTCCCCAGCCACAAAGCACTGTGTGCTGCCGAGGATGCTACCCATACCTTCCACAACCTGTTGACCCTGCGTGGCGCCGTGGTGCGCGACCCGCATGGCTGGGCCAAGTACCTTACCGAGACGATCGACCTGTTTGGGGGCAGGACCGAGGTGGTGTTCGCCTCACACCACTGGCCCGTCTGGGACGCCGACCGTGTTGTGGAGTTTCTTAGCCGACAGCGGGACCTGTATGCATACGTGCACGACCAGACGCTGCGCATGCTAAACCAGGGACTTACGGGGCCTGAGATCGCCGAGAAAATGGTCTTGCCGCCAGCTCTGGAGCAAACGTGGAGCACCCGCGGCTACTACGGCTCAATCAACCGTATGTCAGACACATCTCATTCTCTTTATACTATGGAGTTTGTCTCAGAGCCACTTGGCTCCCGGGTTCAACGAACTAGCTCCCGACATCCCAGAGCAAGAAAGGAATAGCTAACAGCGTCAGCCAGACAACGTCAAAGCCATCTACCAGCGCTACCTAGGCTGGTTCGACGGCAACCCAGCCCACCTGTGGGAACACATCCCCGAGGAGCGCGCCAAACGCTACGTCGCCCTGATCGGCGGCATCGACAAAACCGTCACAGCCGGCCAGCAGGCGTTCAACAGCGGCGACTACCGCTGGGCGGCCGAGCTCCTCAACCACGCCGTCTTCGCAGAGCCCGACAACAAACCAGCGCGGAACTTACTGGCAGACACGTACGAGCAGCTGGGCTACGGCGCGGAAAACGGCACTTGGCGCAATTTTTTCCTCTCCGGAGCGACAGAGCTGCGCGCGGGCAGCAACTTTGGCGCGCCCACCGCCACGGGGTCGGCGGATGTCATCTCGCAGCTCACGCCCGAGATGCTGTTTGACTCGCTTGCTATTCAGATCAACGGCCCGAAGGCCTGGGACGTGAAGGTTGTCATTGATGTGGTTGTTACGGATAGGGAGACGCGGTACCGTTTGTGGCTCTCCAATGGCGTTCTTGTGTATACTAAGGCGCCGCAGGCGGGGGGTGCTGATGTGAAGATGACGGCGACGAACCGTGCTTTGACGGCTATCGCGGTGTACCGGCTTGACTTGGAGAAGCTGAGGGAGGCTGGGGTGGTGATTGAGGGAGATGGCGGTGCGCTGGAACGGCTGGGTGCGCTTCTTGACCCGGGCGACAGTAACTTTAATATCGTCACGCCATAAGGGGGGTTAGGGAAGGCTTCTCTTGGCGGTTTTGGTTCCTGAATTTGTCTGAGATTCTTCGTCAAAGATAATGAGAATATCAATACAGTAGGGTATGTATTCGGGCATCAAGGAGGTAGGAATTGCAGTTCCTCGGCACTCTCCCCCCCAACATCGGGCAGCTGCACAGTGCGAGAGCGACTCAGATTCGGCCAGCTCGGGGTCGCTACCCTCGCTACCCTAGGTGAAAAAGAATTAGATACGGAATATATTACCAAGTGTGCTCAAAGCTTCAAAAAGAGGCCAAAAACAGCAAAACAGTGAGTATCATTGACTGGCGGTCTGGCAGCCAAATTTTGATGATGCGAGTGGGTGCGGGAGGCACTGTGCTTGGTTGCCAAGATGTCAGAGGGGCGGCTTGGCGAGAGTGGGGCATTCCAGCTTGTTCCAACTTCAAGTCGCGGTGTCAATGTCACAGGCAGCAACGCCACGTGATTCTCCTGCCAGTTTCAACTTTCCATCATTACAAACAACGACGGCGCTCCGGTTTTCGATCTCACCAAGGCAGTAATAACAGGCTGTTGCCTCGAGAAGATACGGCTGCGGTACACCTATCTAGGATAGAAAGAAAATAGGGCAGCCGGGTGCGCGAGTGCGTGCTCGAGTCGGGGCAGGGACTGAAGTTTCACTAAACTTACATTAAACTTGGTCTCCAAAACCCAGATTCGGGACAGGTCCAACCGGCAAACGCGCACCTGCATCTGCCACGGCCCCGGGTGCGGATCGAGGCAATCGAGGGGGCACCCCGTACAGGCCCCGACAGAAATATCCATTTGAGATTTTGCAAGTCAGCAACAAAACATCGCCCCCGATCCAAGATTCTCTTCGTTGTTCGTCCAGAGCGTAGACGGCCAAGATGGAGTTCAACATCGAGTAAGCCGACAGGATTGTCACATCCCATCACATCCGCATCGCCAACCGCTGCTAATGAGGTTGACAACGACAGTGATCTGCCCGTTCTCTTCCCGTATCCCCGCATCTACCCAGGCAGGTTCTTCTGATGTTTCTTGTGCTTCTTTTTTGCCCCGGTTTGCTGTCCCAGGGTGCTAACATGCTACTAGAGCAATATGCGTAGGTCTGAACCCAACATGTGCGGCTGCCAGACCTGACTGACGGATGGACGACGTGGAATGCCCTCTTCAGCTACATGGTGGACTTGAAGAGTAAGTTGTGTGGCAAATTGACGATGGACGGGCCGAAAATCTCGCTGACCTGCACCAGAGACACTCGATGCCGGGGGAAACTGTGTGCTAGAGATGCCTTCGGGCACGGGGAAGACGGTCACCTTGCTGTCCCTCATTGTCGCCTACCAGCAGTACTACCCCTCACATCGCAAGCTCATATACTGCTCCCGTATGCAACCGTTCCATCTTCAAGACTCAACCCTGTCTTGGTCCC
Organism: Chaetomiaceae sp. PYS4301M; assembly: GCA_023628425.1. Lineage (NCBI taxonomy): Eukaryota > Fungi > Ascomycota > Sordariomycetes > Sordariales > Chaetomiaceae > Chaetomiaceae sp. PYS4301M. Next base: position 805,034 of record JAMAKR010000008.1, on the reverse strand, counting down.
TTGGCTGATCAGAAGCTCCAGGTACAATGTCCGAGATTGAAAAGGCTCTCGTGGAGCTCAAGGCCCTCATGAAGTTCCGGACAGAACGCCTTGGATATGAGGAGGAATTCAGAGGCCTTGGCCTGACAAGTCGCAAGAACCTTTGTCTGCACCCGTCAGTCAAGCGGGAAAAGAGCGGTAACGTCGTAGATGCGCGCTGCCGGAGTCTGACAGCCGGCTTCGTCAAGGCGAAGAAGGAAAAGGGGGAGGATGTCGACGTCTGCGTTTACCACGACGTGAGCTCCCACCATGCCGCAACCTATGGTCCGCTGCGTGTGCTCACATCCTCTCCAGAATCTCGACCTTCTCGAGCCCCACAACCTCATCCCCAACGGCATCTGGACGCTGGATGGGCTGTTGCAATACGGCGAGCAACACAAGCAGTGCCCATACTTCACAGCCCGACGGATGGTGTGTCTTCTTTGTTATGTTTCTTCCTGCTACTGAAACTGACCCATCAACAGATGCAATTCTGCAACGTCATCATCTACTCGTACCACTACCTTCTGGACCCCAAGATTGCCGAGAGAGTCTCAAAAGATCTGTCCAAGGACTGCATTGTTGTCTTCGACGAAGCCCACAACATTGACAACGTCTGCATCGAGTCTCTCAGCACGGACATCACCGAGGATTCGTTGAGGAGAGCCACCAGGGGCGCCCAGAGCCTGGAGAACAAGATCAACGAGATGAGAGATTCCGACCAGCAGAAGCTGCAGGACGAGTACGAGAAGCTCGTCGAGGGGCTCCGGGGCACCGACGACGGTCGAGAGGAGGACTCGTTCATGGCTAATCCCAGTGAGTCTGCCAACATGTTGATGTGAGGTTCCATCCATGCAGCCGTTGCTGATGATGTCTCTTCCTAGTTCTGCCGGACGATCTGCTCAAGGAGGCTGTTCCCGGCAACATCCGGCGAGCAGAGCACTTTGTTGCATTCCTCCGAAGGTTCATCGAATATCTCAAGGTCCGTCCTACACCCAGCTGCTCCCTTCAACACATTTGCTGACCGTCTTCAGACCAGGATGAAAGTCCGCCAAGTGATATCCGAGACGCCGCCATCCTTCCTCGCTCACCTCAAGGAATACACCTTCATCGAAAAGAAGCCCCTACGGTTCTGCGCTGAGCGGCTGACTTCGTTGGTGAGGACACTCGAGCTCACCAACATCGAGGACTATCAGCCCCTGCAAGAAGTTGCCACATTCGCGACCCTCGTCTCAACCTACGAGAAAGGGTTCCTCCTGATCCTCGAACCATACGAATCCGACACGGCCGAAGTCCCCAACCCGGTGCTACACTTCACCTGCCTGGACGCGGCCATCGCCATCAAGCCAGTCTTTGACCGGTTCAGCTCCGTCGTCATCACGTCCGGCACGATCTCGCCGCTGGAGATCTACCCCAAGATGCTCGACTTCCCCACCGTCGTCCAAGAGTCATACAGCATGACCCTGGCCAGGCGGTCGTTCCTACCCATGATTGTGACGCGGGGAAGCGACCAGGCGTCCATCTCGACGAGCTTCCAGGTCCGCAACGAGCCGAGCGTGGTGAGAAACTACGGCAGCCTCCTGACCGAGTTCGCCAAGATCACCCCGGACGGCATGGTAGTCTTCTTCCCCTCGTACCTCTACATGGAGTCCATCATCAGCATGTGGCAGGGCATGGGCATCCTCGACGAGGTCTGGAAGTACAAGCTCATCCTGGTCGAGACGCCCGACGCGCAGGAGACGTCGCTCGCGCTCGAGACGTACCGCACGGCGTGCTGCAACGGGCGCGGCGCCGTGCTGCTCTGCGTCGCGCGCGGCAAGGTGTCGGAGGGCATCGACTTTGACCATCAGTACGGGCGCACGGTGCTGTGCATCGGCGTGCCGTTCCAGTACACCGAGTCGCGCATCCTCAAGGCGCGGCTCGAGTTCCTGCGTGAGACGTACCGCATCCGCGAGAACGACTTCCTCTCGTTCGACGCCATGCGCCACGCCGCCCAGTGCCTCGGCCGCGTGCTCCGCGGCAAGGACGACTACGGCCTCATGGTCCTCGCCGACCGCCGCTTCCAGAAGAAGCGCGCCCAGCTGCCCAAGTGGATCAACCAGGCCCTGCTCGACGCCGACACCAACCTGAGCACCGACATGGCCGTCAGCAGCGCCCGCCGCTTCCTCCGCACCATGGCCCAGCCCTTCCGCGCCAGGGACCAGGAGGGCATTAGTACGTGGAGCATGGCCGACCTGAGGAAGCACCAGGAAAAGATGGGCGAGGACCGCATCCAGGAGCTGCAGGCGCAGCGGGACATGGAGGCGAACGCCCTGCAGACGGCGCAGGCGGCGGTGGCGGTTGGCGATGGCGGGCGGGTGAGCGATTATGAGATGGACGAGGACGACGAGGCCGAGATGATGGCGCTGGATCATTGACCACTGAGTAATTGATTGCGATGTGGATTTCTGGGCACAGGGTGGGACTCCTTGTCTACAGTGTAGAGTCTGTTACGTGCCAAATATCATCTCGTAGACCAAAGCACCGAGTCCGTGGCTCTGTCTGCCACGGGAGCAGGCGTCAAATCGGCAGAATGGAGCATAAAAAATACAAGTGCACACAAATTGCTCACGCCCGGATGCTTGGAAGTTGGGTTTATAATAGACATTTTGAGTCAATGAATGATTATCGTGAGACATGTTCGCATCCGAGAACACAACACCAAGGGCAGAGATGGGCCCTGCTATAGGGCCAGTGGATCAATGCTCTCTACGACATCATCATGATGCTACCTGTGTTTATTCACCCCATGCCGCCCCCCACCCTCTCTTAAACTAGCCCAGTCACAGCGGGGTATTCTTTGCCTGCGTCCAGAAGTTATCCATCTTCCGATGCGACAGGAACTCCCTAGCCTCGCCGTCCGTCTCGCACACCTTGCTCCCCCACTTCTTAAACGCCGGGGCCTTAGTCTCGCCCTCAAACACCAGCACGCACTTGTTGGCCGACAGGTCCTTCAGCTGGCCCTTGTCATCCTCGCCCTTGAGCCAGTCCCGGGCGGCCGATGCGGGCGTAGACGACCCGACAGCGGTGGTGGTGGCGTCCTTCTCGCGCGAGGGCAGCGACTCGGTCCAGTCGATGCGGCGCAGCATGAGCTTCTTGTAGTTGTTGATGCTGTGCTCACCGCCCTCGACGATGACGAGGCAGAACTTGGGGTGCATGATGCAGACGCCGCTGAGGCCGTTCTGGGTGGCGTTGATGCTGATTTTGTAGCGGTGCTGGCCGTTGACGAGGCTGGCGATCTTGAAGACGAGCACGTGGATGCCCTTGGCCGCGTCCTTGGCTTGGTTGGCTGCGAGTTTCTCGTGCCGTTGCTCCTTGGTCAGCTTGCGCTCCTCGTTGCCCTGCATGTGCTTGTCGAAGCGCGCCGCGATCTCGCGGTTGACGCGCGCCTCGACTGCCGTCGGGTCCTTGACCGCCTCCTCGCCGAGGACGCGCATCAGGTTGGACTTTTTGACCTTGGGGGGCGGCGCGGGCTCAAGACCGAGCCTGATCTTGGCTTGCTTTTCTTTGAGCTCCATCATGCGCCTCTGCCGCCGGAGTTTCTGCTGCTCTTTGGGTGTCAGGTACATGGGCTTCGGCTCGGGAGCCAGCTTGTCCTGTGGCGGCTCGATGGCGACGGGGTGTTGGATGTACACCGTCACGATGCTGTCGGGCGTCGATATCTTGAGGGACTGCGGAACGGCGCTGTAGTCCTTGCCATCGATGAGCCCTTCGTCCCACCACTCCAGCTCGGGAGGCGCCTCGACCAGGAACGCCTTCTCAACTGCCCGATCTTCTTCCAACCCTGCCTTGCGTGCCTGCTCGGCGATCCTCCTCTTCATGTCCTCGAGCGCGGCCTGCCTCCGCAACGCGTTGGCCTGCTGGATGTATTTTCCCTTCTGGTTGAAGATAAGCTGCCTTGACTCTCTTGCCTTGCCCGTAGGCGCATTGCTGGTATCGAGATACGGGTTTGTCCGGGGTCCATCTTGCGTTGCAAAGGGCTTCCCCCTGGCGGCGGTCTTTGCATCTGGTGTAGAGCGCTGTCCCACAGATGTGCGGAGCGAATCGCTCGGCTTGATGGGCGCGCTGAGATCGGCGAGGGCGGGGTGGAGAGGCGTATTCAGACCGCCCTTGGCCTTAGCGGTGCCGACGGCGGCGGCAACACGGGCTTTGAGGGCGGCCATCCTGTCGGCAGCCGACTCTGGTTTTTGAATTCTCGAGGCTGCGTCATGGCGGGGACCGAGGCCGCCGGGTTGTTGGTTCCGATCCATCGTCAGAGCATGCGCCGGGGTTGCGATCGAGCCGACGCTGCGATTCTGCCGAAGCAATGGGTAGGGAGTGAAGGAGGCAGTCGAGGATGCAGTGCCGAGGTGGTGTTCCGGACGAAGATGCAATCGAATGCAGGAATGCTGGGTCTTTTCCTCGTAAAGGAAAAATGAAAGTCAGCTTCGCGGCGATGCTGGGTCGTGGTGGTATAGGTATGTCGTGTCGTGTCGTGTCGTGCCGTGTTTGTCCAGCGATGATGGGGAGATGCGCAAAACAAGCGGACGTGGTGGAAGCCTGGGCTGTTGATGCAACCAAAGATAAACGTTAGCGCTGAACGAACAGGATGGCAGCTTGGCTTGGCACTCTCAGCCCCCGGTCACCTCGCTGAATGCTGTTTGTTGCTGGTGTCAATGCTGGCTCAGGCTGGATACCGGCTGATGCCCCACCCTCCTGCTGGTGGGGTTTTGCCTGGCCTCACCGCCAAAAAATATTCTCGTCGAAGCTTTCGTCTACAACTCCCCACCAATCACCGATCTCAAGGCTGCGATTGAGAGAAGTCCGTTTGTCGCGACTCGGATTTTCCGATTTTGGACCTCGCAACCCGCGCCCGGAGATCCAACAATTCTCCAACAATTTCCAACAATTCTTCCACCACGAGGGAAGAGACTGCAATGCCGAATTGCTAGGTCAAAGAGGTTGATTCTCTGTCCGCCTGCCCAGCATGAATATCGCACAACCCGTGGGCTCGGCGCTGGAAAGCGTCGAGTTCACTTTCCTCTCGGCGACTGAGATCAAGTCCATGTCTGTGAAGCGGATCGAGAATGACAGCACCTTCGACAACCTTCTCAACCCGGTGCCTGGCGGTCTCTATGACCCGGCTCTGGGGTCGTGGGGCGATTCTCTGTAAGACGATTCTCAATGTTCCGACTGTTCCGACCCGATTCAAGGGGAAACCGGGCCGGCGGGCAGCGAGGGAACGCAGACTGACGCTGTTCGCAGATGCCGGACATGCAACTTGAACCAGGCCCAGTGCCCGGGACACCCGGGCCACATCGAACTCCCCGTGCCAGTCTACCACCCGGTCTTCATGGACCAAGCCTACCGCCTGCTCCGAGCCCAGTGCGTCTACTGCCACCGCTTCCGCCTGCCGCGTCACGAAGTCCACAAGTACATCTGCATGTTTCGGCTGTTGCAGGTCGGGCTCCTCCACGAGGCGCAAATGATCGAGTCCTTCTCCGTCAGTGATCTTGGAGAGCAGCTCAGGAAACTGACGCTGTCCGACGTTCCCAACGTGGAGGAGGATGAGGCAGAAGAGGAGGGAAACAATCTGCACGACGGCACCATGCGTGCGAGGGAGACATATGTGCGCCAGGTTTTGCGGGAGCACAGGCTCAAGGTCAATATCGGCGACATCCGGAAAGGCAAACACGAGGGTGCTGCTGAGATGAGGCGCTCCCTCGTGAAGGAGTTCCTTGCCCAAATGGTAAAGGAGAAGCGGTGCAGAAGCTGCGACGGCATCTCGCCTGTGTACCGCAAGGACCGCTGGGTCAAGATCTTCGAGCGCGACCTGAACGAAAAGGAGAAGGCAGCCATGGCTCAGGCCGGGAGGAAACGGACCGACGCGCTTGCCCTCGGTCGCAAGGCCAAGAAGCACGACGATCTCACGCCTGACGAGGGGATTGCTGACGTCGATTCTTTGTCTGAAGACTCCGAGGAGCGCGACAGCGAGGGCGACGGTGAGGAACTTGACGAGAACGGCGATGTGGTTATGGCAGATGGCCCGGCCAAGGCACCACGGAGCAAGGCCAAGACCACCAAATCAGCCAAACCGGCGCAGCGGTACCTGAGCACGATGGAGGTCCACAAGCGTCTCGAGATGCTCTTCCAAAAGGAGCAGGAGCTGCTGTCGCTGCTCTACAACTCCAAGCCCCGTCCCAGGAATTCGCAACCCCTCACAGCCGACATGTTCTTCGTCTCGACCCTTCTAGTCCCCCCTAACCGTTACCGTCCAGAGGTAAGTTGCTGGCCTAACTTTGGGGACCCTCGCCAATCACAAACTAACTCGACCTGAACAGGCGCGCATGGGCGACTCTCAAATCTCGGAAGCGCAACAAAACAGCCTCTACAAACTGATCCTGAGAAGTGCTTCTCTGGTAGCCCAGATCTCGCGGGAGATCAGCGGCGGTAACAAGGAGGCCGCAGACGAGGGCAGGCGAACAAGGGATATGAGCTCGCTGTACCAGGCATGGACAGAACTGCAGGATGCCGTCAACTCGCTAATCGACCGCGACAAGAACCCGGTCCAGGGCGCAGCCGCCAAGCGGAACGAGGAAGGCATCAAGCAGAAACTCGAGAAGAAGGAGGGTCTGTTCAGGAAGAACATGATGGGCAAGCGTGTCAACTTCGCTGCCAGAAGTGTCATCTCTCCAGACCCGAATATCGAGACGAACGAGATTGGTGTCCCTCCTGTTTTCGCCAAGAAGCTCACATACCCGGAGCCGGTGACGAGCCACAACTTCAAGGATCTTCAACAAGCTGTCATCAACGGTGTCGACAAATGGCCTGGTGCCGCTGCGATCGAGAATGAGAACGGCCAGATCGTCAACCTGCGGAACAAGTCACTCGAGGACCGTGTCTCGCTCGCCAATCAGCTCCTTGCGCCGACCGGCAATAACTTCAGCGGCCAGCGTAACAAGAAGGTCCATCGCCATCTGACCAACGGCGATGTGGTTCTGATGAACCGGCAGCCGACACTCCACAAGCCCTCCATCATGGGCCACAGAGTGCGAGTCCTGCCGGGCGAGAAGACGATCCGCATGCACTACGCCAACTGCAATACCTACAATGCCGACTTTGACGGTGACGAGATGAACATGCATTTCCCACAGAACGAGGTCGCGCGAGTCGAGGCGCTCCAGCTGGCCGACACAGACCACCAGTACATTTCCGGGACGGCCGGAAGCCCCTTGCGTGGTCTGATTCAGGATCATTTGTCCGTTTCCGTGGCCCTGTGCAACAAGGATGTCTTCCTCGACCAAGGCGCCTACCAGCAGCTTATCTACGCCGCTCTCAGGCCAGAGAGCGGGCATATCACGGGCGAGAAGATCGAGCTCGTCCCTCCAGCCATCATCAAGCCGGCCGCCCGCTGGACAGGCAAACAAGTCATCACGACGATCCTCAAAAACATCAGACCCGCCGACTGCGGCGACCTGTGGATGAACGGCTCTGCCAAGATCAAGGCCCGCAGCTGGGGCGAAGACTCGGAGGAGGACAAGGTGATGTTCCGTGACGGCGAATTTGTCTGCGGTATTCTCGACAAGTCGCAGCTGGGTCCGAGCGATGGGGGCTTCATCCATGCGGTGCACGAAGTCTACGGCCCTTCCGTTGCAGGCAAACTTCTCAGCAGCATGGGACGGCTATTGACTCGGTACTTGGCCATGATTGCCTTTACTTGCGGCATGGACGATCTTCGCATGACGCCGCAAGGAGAGAAAGATCGCAAGGAGACGATCAAGGCCGCGGCATACATCGGTCAGGAGGTGGCGGCCAAGTACGTCTCGCTCGGAGAGCAGAAGCCGACCAAGGACGACCCTCTGCTGCTGGAACGTCTCGAGGAGGTGCTCAGAGACGACAAGAAGCAGGAGGGCCTGGAGCTGCTGACCAGTCAGGAATGCGCCAAGCTTTCGACTGAGATCACCAAGCTGTGTCTGCCGGCTGGTCTCGAGAAGCAGTTCCCTAAGAACCACATGCAGTCTATGACCATCTCCGGTGCCAAGGGTAGTCCCGTCAACGCCAACCTCATCTCGTGCAACCTGGGCCAGCAGGTGCTGGAAGGTCGCCGTGTCCCCGTCATGGTGAGCGGCAAGACCTTGCCCAGTTTCAAGCCGTTCGATACCGACGTGAGGGCGGGTGGTTACATCGTGCAGCGCTTCTTGACGGGTATCCGCCCGCAGGAGTACTACTTCCATCACATGGCCGGTCGCGAGGGTCTGATCGATACGGCCGTCAAGACATCACGCTCCGGCTACCTCCAGAGGTGTCTTATCAAGGGCATGGAGGGTCTGAGAGTCTCGTACGATTCCTCCGTCAGAGACTCGGATGGCCAGGTTGTGCAGTTCCTGTTCGGAGAGGATGGCATCGACATTGCGAAGCAAAAGTACCTCAACGACTTCGAGTTTGTTCTGCGCAACCTCGACTCGCAGCTGCCGCAGATTAGGTACCACGAGCCCGGGACGCAGGCGCTGTTCGAACACAAGGACGAGGTTATTAAGCGGATGAAGAGCGCCATTCGCTCCGGCAGCAGCCGCAGCCCCCTCGATCCGGTGGCCTCGGAGCTCGACCCGAGCGCCTTCGCGTTCGCGACTTCGGAGACCTTCTTCAACAAGATGATGGACTACGTCAAGGCCAACAAGGACGGCCTTATCAAGGACAAGAAGGGGTCAGACAGCCAAAAGGGCCAGATCGCTCGCAAGACGGCCGAGAAGATCCTCGCCGCCAAGTACATCCGCTCGCTGGTCGAGCCCGGAGAGGCCGTGGGCATCGTCGCCGGACAGTCGGTCGGCGAGCCGTCGACGCAGATGACACTGAACACGTTCCATTTGGCGGGTCACTCGGCCAAGAACGTGACACTGGGTATCCCGCGTCTCCGCGAAATCCTGATGACGGCCAGTTCCAAGATCTCGACGCCGTCCATGACACTGGTGCTCAACGAGGAGCTCTCAGAGGAGGACGGCGCGCAGTTCGCCAAGTCCATCAGCGTCCTTCCGCTTGCGCACGTCACCAAGGAGGCGGTCGTGCGGGAGCGTGTCGGACGCGGCGTCGGGCACGCGCTGGCCAAGTCGTTCGAGATCAGGCTGCGCTTCTTCGAGGCCGAGGAGTACGAGAAGATGTATGCTATTGACATTGCTGATGTGCTCGGCACGGTGGAGAAGAAGTTCATCCCGCTGCTCTCGGTGCTCACGAGGAAGGAGATCAAGAAGAAGATGAAGGACAACAGCAACAGCGCGGCCACCCCCGAGATCGGTGTCAAGTCGGGCGCCGTCGAGTTCGCGCCCAGCGGCGCGGAGCGGGAGGGCGCGGCGGCTGACGACGACGATGACGACGACGAGGGGGACGACGACGCCACCAGCGCCAAGCAACGGGCCAACCGGTCCGAAGCCGTCTCGTACGGACCCAACGACGACGAAGACGACCGCATCCAGAGCCAGCTGCAGCGCGACACGGACGACGTGGAAGAGGGCGAGGAGCGGCTCAACTTTGTCGACGAGGCGTACGGCGGCAGCCCGGAGCCCGAGGACGCGCTGGGCGACAAGACGGACGAGGAGCGGTCGCGGTCGCGCGAGGCGCGCATCAAGACCAAGAACGAGCACGTCGCGCGGTTCCGGTGCGACGAGGTCGGCGGCGAGTGGGTCGAGTTCACGCTCGAGTTCGACGCGTCAATCCCCAAGATCCTCATGCTCAGCCTGGTGCAGGAGGCGGTCAAGAAGTCGGTCATCCAGCAGATCCACCAGATTGGCAACGCCGCGTTCGAGCCCAAGAAGAAGAAGGACGACGCCACGGGCCAGGAGCACATCGTCGAGATGCTCGTCCACACCGACGGCGCCAACCTGCGCGCCATGCAGCAGTACGGCGACTACATCAACCCCAACCGGATCTCCACCAACGACATCGCCCAGGTGCTCGAGGTGTACGGCGTCGAGGCCTGCCGCAGCAACATCGTGCAGGAGCTCGGCGGCGTCTTCAGCGGTCACGGTATCGCGGTGGATCCGCGCCATCTGAACCTCATTGCCGACTTTATGACCAGGTGAGTTTTTTTTTTTTGTTGAGTTGATTAGTGATCACGCCCGATGACTGACGCGGCATGTCACAACAGAAACGGCGGGTTCTCGCCCTTCAACCGAATCGGCCTGACTGGCAACGTCAGCCCCTTTACCAAGATGAGTTACGGTACGTTGTTGTCCTTGTTTCATCCTTCTCCAGCTCGGCATGGGTCGAGTTTGGGTTGGTTGAGTCGGTTTGGTTTAATGTGCCAAGCAACAAGCAAGCTGACAATGTCTTTTTGTGTGTGTAACAGAAACTACCGTCGCTTTCCTCAAGGATGCGGTGCTCGACGGCGACTGGGACAGCCTCGCGACGCCGTCGAGCAGGCTGGTGGTTGGCAAGCTTGGGACCATGGGCACGGGCTCGTTTGACGTGCTTACCAAGGTGCCGACGGAGCACAGGGTTGCTGCGTTTTAGAGTTTGGACTGGTGTGTCAGTGGAAGAGGATGGTTGCTCGAAAGGTAGACAGATGGGTAACAGTTAGAGTGGACGGTTGTTAGATCATTGAGGGGGGTGTGGGTTGTCTGTCTGGCTGTGTAAGTAAAGAAGGTGGCTACTATGAGGGGGTAAATGCCCCGGTTGTGTTGTGGTGTGGTTGAGCATGTAATGTAACTACAGCTACGGGACGGATATCGAATCATCAGGATGTTTTGCTCTGGCTTGCAATGCAGTCGTCCCCTCTGTAACCAACTTGAAGTCCCAAGTGGTGCACAGTGTATGTACATGTATAATACCAGGGTCATCCGCCATCGTCACTGTGCCTGTTCTCGAATGCCGCCAGGTGGGTCCCTGTTCGATTTCCCCACATTCTGAGGCGGGGTTGTTGAGGACTTGGCATGCACTGCCCTGGCCTGGATGATGGACCCGGTTCCCAGTCCTCGGCTTCGCCACTTCGGTGTTTGTTGAACGAGACCTTACACAGTCACAACCTGGAGGGCAGTTGAGTGCTCAGGACAAGCGGGAAGCAACTCAACCTATCCCTTCTCAGGTACCTGTAATTGTTGGGGTTGCCTCCTTGTTTCTCCAAGGGCGTGTTGTGTCTGCACGCCTTTTGGTGTATTGCCCGACGGTCGAGAGGGTTGAGAGGGTCATGAGGGGTGAAAGGTGGGAAGTGTGTGACATGGACCTCGGTTGGCGACCTTCCCCCATCTTACTCCAACCTCTCCTCTTGTCTTGACGGTTTGGGGAATGGATTGACTAGTAGGCCAGGTAGAAACACTGCCATAAGTTTAACTAGTCGATGTTTCCCCTTCTTGCCATTTCTTCTTTTTGTTTCTGGTGTCGGTGACATAAAGGAGCCAAACCCCGCCTTACTCAACCCGTCAATTCCAATTACCGTCATTTGGATTTTGAGAAACTCCCGTCCTGCTCTCATCACCATCACCACCATCACCACCATCACCACCATCATCTTCAGACCTGAAGTCAACCCATCAACATCAACACCATGGCCCGTCCCAAGATCACGCTCTATGTCGACACAGTCAGCCCGTTTGCCTATGTGGCCTACCGCATTTTGAGGGTGTGTTTTTCTTCCCTTCTTTTGCCCTGCCTTGACCCGATTCATGATGGGAGGACGGTGTCTGACTTACATGTCCCACACACAACAGCATGACGAGGTCTTCAAGGGGTGCGATATCACGTACGTGCCCATCTTTCTTGGTGGCTTGATGAACAAGGTGAGTTTTCCCTTTTTTTCCTCTCCAGCTCTTACTTTTAAGTCGGATGGAGACTCAGTCGTTTGCAGTGCGGAAACACGCCGCCGATCAGGATCAAGAGTACGTCCATCCTCCATCCCCCTTTCCATCTCCCCCCCACCCCACTCGCCCACTCGCCCACTCACCCTCTCCTCTAAAAAACAACAGACAAAGACACATGGATCAACAACGAACGCCTCCGCTGGGCGCGGCACTTTGCGATCCCCATGACGACACCGCTGCCGCCCGACTTCCCGGCGCCGAGCCTGCCCGTGGTGCGCGCGCTGGCCGCCATCTCGGCCGCCGATGCCGCGGACGGCAAGCAGACCCGCCTGATCCAGGCCCTCGACGCCCTCTTCTCGCAGCACTGGGAGCACGCCGTCGCGACGCACCGGCCCGAGGTGCTAAGGGAGGCGTTGACGGGCTTGTTTGGTGCGGAGGAGGCTGAGAAGAGTGCGTTTTCACTCTCTACTTCTTCCTTTTAACTTCTTCCTTCTTGATTCTTTTTTTTTTTCGGTTTTAAGAAAGGAAGAAAGGAACGCTAACACGTCCCTCTCAAAAATAGTCCTCACCGCAGCAAACTCAACAGCCAAGCCCCTCCTGATCAGCAACACAGACCAGGCCTTTGACGCCGGCGCCTTCGGCCTGCCCTGGATGGTGTGCACCAACGCGCAGGGCCAGACCGAAGGCTTCTTCGGCGTCGACCACCTCGGCCAGGTCGCCCAGTTCCTCGGCTTGGCGCCACCCACTACCGCTGCCAGCAGCAAGGGGTGGCGGGCTTTGCTTTGAGTCTGAGTCGGCGTCTTGAGTCTGAGCCTTGGGATCGGTTTCATCTTTCATCGTTGGATTGAAGGCTCAAGAAAAGATGGGCTGGGTGGGTGGCAGGACCCTGCTGCTGCTGCTGCTGCTGCTGCTTCTGCTGTGCATTTACATCTTCTGTACAGAGTATGCATGTGGTGTATGTACATACTTGATAGCGGGCGGCCATTGAGGTTGCGTCCCTGCTGCCGCTGTTGCTGCTGCTGCTGCTGCTGCACCGCATGCAAAGAATGCAGGGACAGGAGAGGCGGGACTGCAGAGCAAGTTGACGGGCAGCAAATGTAAATACATGCATCATACATACATGATAACTACGGAATTTTCACCCTCATTCAGACAGAAGGAGTATTGTTGCGTGTGGTGGTTGAACGTCTCCTCAACAAGCGATAAACAATCGCGACGCGACATGGGTAAGGACTCCATCCTCCGCTGGTTCCTGGGAATCACCGGGGTGCAGTGGGGAGCAGCAAGGGGTGTCGCGCAAGACTCCACCTCCAAGAGGACCACCCAGGGTTCGCGATGCGCATTGTTTTGATGTCGCGCCAGGCGCGTCGCGTCAACAGAGTCGCTTGGAATCAGGCAGCGGCTCATTCATTCAGAGTTGTCGACAGAGTCGCGGGTCACAAATGACATAGAAGGCAGTGTTGGTCATAAAATCAACGTCGATATTAGCAGCATGCCTTGCCGCCGTGTAAGTGTACAGCCCCTAGCGAAAACCCATCGCAATCAAAAACGCCGGTATCCCTTTGTGCCGTGAAGTGCCCTTCATCCAGAGCGTCCCAAATGAGAAAGTCATGACCACCCAAACCCCAAGCTAGCAAAGACCAAAAAGACCATGCTTAGTTGCGCTCACCACGGAGGCGACGAGCGAGCTGGATATCCTTCTGCAGAGTTTGTTAGCAGTCTGTAATCATGTGCGCGACTCGGTGCGACTCAGAGAGTTGTTTGCGTGGCAAAAACGTACCGACTGGATAGTGACACGCTTGGCGTGGATGGCGCAGAGGTTGGTGTCCTCGAAGAGGGAGACGAGGTAAGACTCGACCGACTCCTGGAGGGCGCCGATGGCAGAGCTCTGGAAGCGGAGGTCGGACTTGAAGTCCTGGGCGATTTCGCGGACCTGGTTGCGTGATGCGTTAGCGCGTTGTTGATGTCAGGAAGGTATGCGCGATTGCGCAGGTCGCGTTGACGCGACCAGAGTCAAAACTTACCAGGCGCTGGAAGGGGAGCTTGCGGATGAGAAGCTCGGTCGACTTCTGGTAGCGACGAATCTCACGGAGAGCGACGGTACCGGGCTTGTAGCGGTGGGGCTTCTTGACACCGCCGGTCGAGGGAGCCGACTTGCGGGCAGCCTTGGAGGCAAGCTGCTTGCGCGGGGCCTTGCCACCGGTGGACTTGCGAGCGGTCTGCTTAGTGCGGGCCATTGTATTTGATGATGTGGGATTGATGGGTATGTGTTGTTTTGATGATGGGGTGCAAAACCGCGATGGGGTTGATGATTTGAGAATGTGGAGAGTGGTGTGAGTTGAAAGGGGAAAGAAAGCGGTGGGGGGTGCGAGGTTTAAGTAGGCAGGGCGGGGGCAGTCACGTTGCCGGCTGATTAAAGTGGGCGGGCTTTTTTGCTTTGGATTGATTGTCGCTGCCTTTTTTCGCTGATGCGCAGCCAAAAAACCGGGGTCTGTTGCAAGGGAAAATGGGTCGGTTTCTTGCAAGCCAAAACGCGCTTGATTTTGGGTGGGAATTTGGGCGTAAAAAGCTGGGTGTCAGCCGGTCCGAATTTCTATTGGCCCAAAATGCTGATGCAGGCGACGCAGGGGCCAGCTGGCAATAATGTGGGGTCGACTCGCCTTGCCGCTTGCCGCAACCGTCTGGAGCCAACCGCAGCCTGGGTACGAAAGTACGTACTTTTTGGCTGGATCTGGAATTCGAGATTCCCCAAACATGGGCCAAAAGCTGCAAGGGAATATCCAGAATGTGATGTACTACGTAATTATGGGAGGCCCTGCTTGCGGATCCGATGGAGGAGGGACGAAGACGAGGATGCGGAGTGACAGAAAGCAACTGCAGGGACCGGCGCAAGAGGTGACAGATGTTCTTTGCTGCGCAGGATGCACTTTGCAAGTGGTCACTTCAACATGGACGCCCAACAGCATTATGGTCCTGCGATGCAGTCGTCTGCTGCAGGATTCAACAACTCTCAGAGTGTTTTGTATTTGTCCCTAGAAATCCCATTTTACCGTTTAACTGTGGCCACCCAAGAGAGAGGGGAGAACAAAGCCACCGTCCACTGCATGAATGTCTGGGTTGTGACACAGCGAGAAACCTTGGGTCTCAAAACTTCATGGGGATCCATGGACAAGATTACACAGTCAGCATGGAAACTACTCGGCACGCCAATGCCCCTCTAGGACCCGAGACGAGAGAGGAGCAAGAGCTGGAGTCACAGCTGATATCAAGATCTACCGCCCCCGCATCGCCTCGTAGCCTCGTAGGGCAGAGCGAACTCAGCGGAGGACGGTGACTCCCCGGAGGAGGAACCCGGTCCACATGTGAGGAAGGTACCACGGTACGTAACGAAATGCCCAGAGCATCCAGGCTCCTGGGATGTGACGGCACCAGCTCAGTCTGCTATGGGATAATGGGAACAAAGAATGGCTCTGGCATCAGGATGCAGGGAACGCGTGACAGAAGGGCGTGGCGGAATGCTTGGGAGAAGGGGCCCGCTGCGGTCGGCCCGGTCCAGACAGGGCGGGAAGAGACATCGCCAGGCTCCCTGTAAAAATCAAACCCGTTCTAGCGGCATTTTTCCCTCTTGGAATTAAATCGGTACGTATCCTGATTTGGGCAGCCAGCCAGTCAAAAATCGGCACGCGCTGGAAAATGGCAACGTGTGGTGTTGAGGTGGGGCATTCCGCCGCGCAGCACAGGCAGAGTTGTGTTCCACGGCATCCCTGCACCTGGCGGGCATGGGAAACGCGTTCCCAAAATCAGCTGCAGGGGTGCGAAAAAACAGCGCCAAGATCAGTCTGATCTCTGATTGCATTTGCAGCCGCGATTGATGCCGCGCTGGGCATTGCCACATTTAAAGCCCGCTCCTCTTCCCCACGTTTCCTCCAACCTTCCCTCATCACTCGTACTCACCACCCACAACCACAACAGCTGTCGCACATCGTCAGCCTCACTTTACCCAACCACACATCTTCCATCTCACTCTACATCCATCATCATGACTGGACGTAAGTTACAATACCCTCATGCATCTCGCTTGCATGTCACCAACAACAACACGGATGCTGACCATCCCCATCTACAGGCGGCAAGGGCGGCAAGGGCCTCGGCAAGGGCGGTGCCAAGCGTCATCGCAAGATTCTTCGCGACAACATCCAGGGTATCACCAAGCCCGCTATCCGCCGTCTGGCGCGTCGTGGCGGTGTCAAGCGTATCTCTGCCAGTATGTTTCCCCTCTTCCAGACCTCATCTCCACCTGAACGCGTCTCTCTAACGCGTCTTCTTCTTCAGTGATCTACGAGGAGACCCGCGGTGTGCTCAAGTCCTTCCTGGAGGGTGTCATCCGTGACGCCGTCACCTACACGGAGCACGCCAAGCGCAAGACGGTCACGTCGCTCGACGTCGTCTACGCCCTCAAGCGGCAAGGCCGCACCCTCTACGGCTTCGGCGGCTAAATGCCTTGCCTCTTCCGTCGCCGACGACCTTGATGACATTTCAGCGCGCACTTTTCTCACAACACAAACAAACAAACAACACTTTTTACAACAACTCGACACATCGGTTTATGGGCTGGACACTGCGATGAGTTTTTCATGGGGGCAAATGGGTTCTTTTTTCTCTTTTTTCGGTGTCTTGTCTGGGTTCTAGTGTACCATAGGAGGGAGGGGGGCGGTCAAACAACAACAAACAACATGGGTTGTTTTAGTATGGGTGGACATACCAAAGCATAATTGATGCTGCCCTTCCTGCTTTGCTGCAGGGGGTGCTCTTGATCAAATCTTTTGTGTGCCTGCTTGCGCGTTTCGTGACCCTTGACGCGTCGAGGCTGTTGTTTACCATGTCGAGTGGAGTGACGCGTGTGGTGGATGAAGGGACTCTGGTGTGGGTCGCAGCGCTTCCGGGGGTGGCCACTGTTGCGTTCCCTCATCCGGTCGGTATCGTGATGCTGGTAGGTTTGTACGGGACATGTTCACGCTCTCCAGGACACACTGACGAGTGAGATGCCAAGTATTGAAGCCCGGACAATGTGTAGAATCAGCATAGTTGTGTTTCCATCAGTCAAGTCCTCGACGCCCAACCTGTATCCGAGCTACTGCTCCTGCAGTAATTATCGAATGGCGAGAATTGGTACCTATGTACCTATGGTGCTGTCGCGAATAATTGGTATCATGGCCCGTTTGCCAACTCCTCCGTGCTTTTGAGTGTCCATCCCCGAAACCCCTCGAATTCCAACCTGAAGTCATGAACCCGTCCGGAACTGCATGTCATTTAGAAACAAACTCCCCTCCATACACCACTTTCTTGATTGCCATTAGAAACGCCTAGTTGTTTTGTCAGCTCCCATCCCGCATACGAACCACACCCAGAACAACGCTTCAACTTCATATTCTCCGACAGCCCAATGGACTATGCAACATTCACAAACTTCCCCTGCTTATTCCAAAGTCCGAACTCGTCACCCTAGCCGAGACTGAGTCAATATCGGTATTAGTTGAAGGGCTCTGGTGAAGGTGATGATGTTATCTATTATGTTTCTGTGTGTGAAATTAGGTACTGTGGTGCAGCTAGTGAAGTGAAACTCGGGTTCTGCCTCGACGGAATTGACATGGATGGATTCAAACTGAACTGGTCATCGAGCTGTTCTTGTACGAGTCTGCAGGGCGTCACAAACAGACTGAGTTCTTGATGTCTTCGAGAGGGTATTGAATAATCAAAGGAGCAGTGTGGCGAGATGGAGAAAGGCATTCTCTCAGTCTCCCGGGATGCCTGGATACCTCACAATAATTAGGTACTCGAGGAGAGGGACATGGCTGTTGATGGCCGGAGAAATGTTGACACTTGCAACTGTCTGCCTGATTACTCCGTTGGCTCAGGGTTCCCAACCGACTTTTGTCACTACTTCTCGACAGACAAACCAGACCGGCAATAATTAGCTACCTAGGCTCGTGTTACTGTGTTTCTCAGGTTCCCCACGGCCACCCCAGTTGTTTCTCCTTGACAATGTACATGAACAACATGGTCTGGTCTGAGTCATTCTTACTATTAATTAACACAACGTGCGTAATATACCATGTAGGTAGAGGTTTCGGGAACTTGGAGAAGCATGGCAATCAAAAACAAACACCAGGGGGGGTTTTGCCAGAGGAGACACTAAGGATATATATTTGATTTTCATTATTCTTTTCATTCTTTCATTGGGTTGGGTTTGTGCTGGGTTGGAAAGGGGGTTGGGTTTGGGCTGGGTTGGAAAGGGGGTTGGGTCGGGTATGGTTTGGGTGGTGTTTGGATATCCCCCCCACCGGTTCGTTGACTAATACTACGAGGTAGATACCCCCATGGCACGTGTTGACGGCACCACATAAACAGGACAGACGTGGAATGGAACAGAAAGAGTGCGTGTATATTGCCACGAATCAGGGGAGGCTGATGTCAGCTCCCCGGCTAGTCCGAGGTAGCGTCCACCCCCAGAGCGGCCATGATCTTGGCGAGCCCCTGCAGCTCGCCCTCCATAGTACCGTACTTGTCGTGGTCGGCCCAGCCCACCGTATTGCCGCCGCCAAAGTCAAGCACCACAGCGTCGCCGTTGTCGTCGATGAGCACGTTGTCGGTCTTGATGTCGAGCCAGAGGATCCCAAAGCTGTGCAGCACGGCGACCGTGTCTCGGATCTGTGCTGCCCACTTCTGCCGGAGCGCCGTGGTAGCTTCGTGGGGCGCCTTGTCCAGCAGGACGCGGAGGCTGTGGTGCTTGTGGGGGATATGGGCCATGAGCATGCCAATGACGCCCACGTGGGACTGGACAATTCCTAAAGCAGAGATACACTGTAAATCTGCCATCCATGTCCACATATAAGACCAGGGACGGAGCACCTTTCAACTGGGGGATATTCAACTGGAGCCCACTGGCTCCGAGCTTGAGGTATATTCCAAGTTCTTTGCCTATAGTGTCCTCAAAGGGATGGAGAAGAGTCTTGTAAACGACCTCCTGCCCATCGACGGTAGCTCTCCAAACGCGGCTGCCCTGGAGACTCTGGATCAGGACAACCTGCTGTGCCTGGACAACTCGAAGATGTGTAGTGTTCACGTCAAGCCCCATTGCAGACAGCTTCTCCTCCGGAACGGATAGAGGGGATTTGGGGGTAGTGCGTCCTCGTGCAGTGGACGGGGCACCAGCTTGTTGTCCTCGGTAAGCACCTGGAGAGTGTAGGTCTAGGGGTAGAGGTAGCCGTGCAGCGTTTCCGGGGCGGCAGGCAGGGGAATTGGCGGTGCCAGGCGCTGCATGGCGGGGAGGCACGCGTCGATGATGAGGTTGGCGAGCTGCCGCTCGAGACGCTCGCTCTCGTTGATCCTTGCCTCGTCGTACTCGCCCCAGGTGAGCTCAGTCAGGCGCGTCAGGAACGGGCCTTCGATGGATTCATCAAACGGGTAGTCGTCGTCGACAAGGGTCATGCCGATGTCCTCGTCGTCGTAGTGAACTGCCGCAACCTCGAAGCGCACACGGTTGTACCGAAACCCGAAGACGAGCGTCCCGTCCTCGCCCATACGGCGTGCTCCAAAGAAGCGTGGCGGTCCAACCTCGAGGTTGGCCATGGTCGAAATTGGCTCGAAAGGGGTCGGGCAGGGTGAGCTGTTGGGGAAGGAGACAGACTGGGGGTGGGGGTTCAAAGGCAGACCAAGTCCCGAGGTTGGTACTCTCTCAGGCGACAGACTGGCCGCGCTGCTGCCTGTGGCCGGCCCGCGCAAACAAACGGAGAGGTATATTATGATTGGTCGAGACAGGAAGACTGCGGCCGTCCCGGGATCTCCGCGCGTCAAGGCCCCAACAGCGATTTGTTACCGTGATAATGATTGAAATGCTGTCGCCATTTCGTTGGTGAGATGGCCGTGGCTGGCGGTTGAGATCATCAACAGCCTCATTTCGGACGAGAGGCATGGTTCCCACTCTCGAGGGATAAGGCACGGCCACCGCATTTTCAACCTGCAGACTCGGCCAGACGAGTCCAGGACACTGCCCGGGCGACCTGCGAATAGACTCTAGGCTTGCGCCCTTGCTAGTTGTCATGTAAGGCATCCAGTCCATCTTGATTACCGCCGCGGTCACTAGTAGCTATGTGTTTACATTTCCAGGTACCACTATAATAATAGTATTACCCGGAACCAGCCTTTAACGATGCCTAGGGAAAGACCGGCCATCATTAGGTCCCCAGCATCATGAATGATTATATTGCGCCCCAGCCAGCCGCGTGATTCACACTTCTCAATATGCTCTCCTCCATGGTATTAGCTAGGTGCCGAGGCAGTTACTCGAAGCTGGGTGGTCACCACTGCACAACGACTCTATTCGAAGAGCTTCCGGCTGAGACCATCAAACATCGCAGTACCATTCAACATGGCACTCAATTCAGGTCAGAACCTATAGAACAGGAACAACACGAATAACGCTAATTACCTACCCAGCCTGCAAACGGCAGTTCTCATGTGAAACTGGCCGGCGCGCTGTGCAGCACCATCTCACATGTCCAGAACAACCACACACGAGTTGGGGGAGTGATAACCCCCCTGAGTCACAGCAACACTATCCTTGATCACCAGTCTCCTCGACAACACGGCCTGCCATGCAACAACACAAGCACCTTGCGTTCACTGGGTCAGGTAATAGCAAGCGACAACGCGGACGTTTGTCTCCGAACGACCTTGGCTATATTTAGCCAGCTCCGAACGAAACCCCGCGCTCTCATCAGGCACCACTGGCTCACACCGTGACCATGCAGTACACAGTCTCAGGGCTAGGCTCAAAAAAGGTCTCAAGCTCAGCGTTAGTTACCAGTCAAAGCGAGCGTCGCCCATATTCTCCCTCTCTCGCCAAGAAGCCGAACAAAGCTTCCAAGAGTTCGTGTTTTGGCCGTCTCCTGACCCCGACCAGCCAGACGGTCAAGCCACCGCGGGAATACGAGAGCCAGACCCCCATGGCTGCAGGTCTTGGCTGGTACTTTGCTTCTTAGCCGAGACGGAGGATGGCGGTCCAGCGTAGCATGATTGGACCGCCCGACGCTTTGCAGATTTCAAGCACGCCCAGACACCGGGGTGAAGCGGGAGGAATGTCAGCCCAGTGGGCAACTGAGGGATGGAGGGCTGAAAGAAAATATCACCCCGCAAGGACCCTGGCATGACTTGGCAACGACCCTGTGCAACAACACATCAATGCCTGCCATGAAGACAAAATGAGCTGGTGGTGGTCGCGGACTCGTCCGTCTTAAGAGAGACCGCATTCCCATTCCGTCTCCCGTCGGCCCAGTCCCTTCACCGTCGAAAACTGCTCGTCCAGGCATCCTCTCGTTCCCGACAGCAACCAAGAAACTGGAGAACAAGATGAAGTTCTCGTCGCTCGTTTTGGCAGGTATTGCCACCCTCGTGTAAGTCAAAGTGAAACAATCCACCTCATCCCCTCAGACCTACCTGTAAACATCATCACGTAACAAGGCGCACACACACATACATACCTTACTGACAACACTCTCCCCCCATCTACAGCCACCCGGCCATGAGTTCGCCCGCCTGCCCAGCCAAATCGAGCACGACAACAAAAACCTCATCCTCGACCGGCCTCCCAGCCTCGTGCACCTACCGCCCGACGGCCACCTTCTACGCGACGACGGGCTGTGCCATCAACTGCCCGACGCAGCAGCTCTGCATCGCAGACAGTAAGAACCCTCTCCTTCCCCCCCGATCCACCCGCCCTCCCACAGAAAAAAACGGGAGAAAGGGAAAAAAAAGATGAAAAAAAAAAGAGAAGAAAAGGCTAAGGGATGAAAAAAAACACAGATTTCGTCGTCCTTCCCTGCGGCTGTTCCAGGGCGGCCGTCAGCCCGACGACCGTCACCATCTGCGCGACACACTCCCCGTGCCTGCAGTGCAGCACCGGCTGGGGCATCGCCACCATCACCGACTCCAACTGCCCGCCTAGCCCGACGGCGCCTGCGCCGACCACTTAGGCACTTTAGGGGGGTTGGACTTAAGGGGTCTTGGTTTCTGCTTCGTTTCGAGTGAGGGTGTTGGTTTTGTGTGTTGTCGTTGCTGTTGTTGTTGGGGTCCGTAGAGCGGGGAGATCGATCGATCGTGGAGGAGGCGGGTCAGGGCCCCTTCAGGTGGGATCTCATCATCTCTTTGGTGTGCTGTCTGGGGGAGAGGTAATGATGGCGGAGGGGTTGGTCGGTTGCTTTGATGGGGGAAGCATGGCGTTGATGAGATGCGGGATATCGCTTGTTTACATGCACAAGTGTAAGCCAAGCCAAATTGCGAGATACCCTGATGCCAGCTTGGACTGTCCGTTAGTGTCAAGTGAATCAGATCCCAGATGGTGACTCTGTTTGGCAGCAGTTGAAGGGTCCCAAGGGTCCCTCCCCTCCTGTTTTGCCTCCCCCCGGATTTTCCAGCCCACAAATCCGATCCCAGCCTCCAATGAGCCCCGATCCCGTATTCCCCGACTCTCGCCGTCATTCTGCGCCTCAAGCCCCGACCCAGCACTGACGCATTCCCTTGAGCGGCGGTCCGATCCGAAGGCCAACCACGAGGCAAAGTACATAGTAGCGAGCGAGCGAGCTAGCGAACCGGACAATATCCTCCCTGTTGTTGTCAACCCCACCCCCGCAAACTCTAAAGACCACTGACGCCACAACGAGATTCAGGGTCTGTTTCCAGATGGCAGGGTGAACTCGGAACGCCCAGATCTTGCTGGTAGCGACCCGAGCCTCGTCTAGAACTGCCTATGAGCTCACGGATGAAGAATTGGCCACAGGGTGTCATGATCTCATGGATCGAGGGCCCCATCAGCCTCGCCGCATCATGCTAGCCTCGCCAGGCCTCGAATCCAGATCGGACAAGAACGGAACAAGGTCATGGGATCGCATGAGACGAAGGGAGAAAAGGAAATAAAGGAAAGACCGTGAAACCCGATGCGACGAACACTCGTTGTCGGTCTCGGTGCATCGTCATCCCTGCCACTGGGCCGGATGGTTCGACCAGAATGTACGAAATTGGAGGCGAGGTTTCCCATACACACGACAGCAAAGAAAGAAAGAAAGAGAAAGGAGAATAAAAACATCAAGAGAAAAAGGGGGGAAAAGAGAATCAAAAACAAGAGCAAAGAGAAAGAAAGAAAGAAAGAGCCCCGGGGTTCACAACCCCTTAAATATCGAGGGAATCTCTGCGACAGCCCGCGGGCTGATTTGCGGGTTTGGGCACTTTAAAGAAGACAAGACGCGCATCAGCGCGCGCTAGTCGCGTCGAAGGAACCAAAAGCGGAGTTTTCATAAATGGGCTGTGAGTTCTGGTTGGCGGGATGTCGTCCGGGTCTTCCTGATTCGGCAAGGGCACACGCCAGATCGGGCAGGGGTGGTGTTGTTTCGATTTTCGATGGGCGGAATTTGCTTTCCCATTCCACACCACCACCAATTCCTCCTCAGGGAACAGGTGTCGTTCCTGCTCGATTCTTGTTCTGTTTGCAACCCGGAATCAGATTCTTCTCCCTCTCCCAAAGCAAGCAAGTCACCCGCACTCCCCTCACCAAAAAAAAAAAAAAGATGTGACGGCCAGCATCGTGGCGAGCAGCACTCGAGAGCGTGCGCGCGAGTTGTCGCTTCTCGTATCCGTGATACTCTGGCCTTTTTTCACTCTCCAACGCGCACCCAGGTGACCAAAATTTATGGCCGCATCGAGTGATGCTTTCCATCGGTGTGTACCATCGTGAGGACAGACCAGACCAGACCAGCAGACCACGATGATGAACCCGCCAAGCCAAGCAGGATGATGCGTGGATCTCGGCGTGAAGCCCGAGATCGGCATTTGGGCGGGTGCAACGCAGCTGCGAACTGACACCGACTGCTCTTTTCTTTTCCCTTTCTAGTGTATCTGGATGATGGATCCCAGGAAAAGAAGGAAGATTCGAACCAGTGTTCGATGGAGCTCTTCGACTTCGAACTTTCCATGTTTCATCCCGGGACCGGATCCCCCCTCCGCAAGCCGCGGTCGGGCAATTGCGAGGTGGGATGTGGGATTTCCCGCTGGTGGGAAGGGGGACAAACCACAACGTGTAGGGCATGACAGATGGGGACATGACGTCCCCTCGCCACTCGTACCTGCACGCAGCGCCTGCCGGGCCATGCTGGCCGACTGAACCCTTTGACGCCAACGTCCCGTCGCTTGTGGCGTCCTGGCCGTTTGTGTTGTGTAACTTTTTCGATTCAGATCGAGGTCGGATTGGGCATGCGCCATGTGGCCATCTGGTTCTGCCAAACGAAACTGAGATCCGACAAAGCCAACTCCCTGGCCGGAATGGGACAAAGAGGGCCCTTCGACCCTGACATCATCATCAAACACGCGAGGACAGGCTGGTCCGGGACAACAAAAACGAACAACCTCGTGTTTGGCGGGAAACCCTCGAAACCCTCAAAACCTGGCCAAGGATGCGGGATGCGCGGTTTTGGACGAAAGCGGGCAGCCACGGGGCCCCGGGATGCGTCCAAGATATTTCCCCTGGCATTCGGCCTGGGGAATGGGGGAATCTCGGTGCAATTGGGGAAACATCGTGGGTGAAGAACCTGGACGAGGGGCGGTCTGGAGGTTGAAATATCATATCAACCACGAGCTGCGGTCAGCCGTCGTCGGACCCTGCAGGGATGCTTTTTGCTTTGGCAGCTCCGTTCCCTATCCACGGCGCCTCCACCGATCCACCGCTCGACGGAGCCGGCAGCGCAACTCGCCGTCAGGTCCGATGGGAACGGGCCGAATAACGTCACTCCACCGCTCATGATGATGACGACACAACGGCGCCCTGAGATCCATGCACGACGGGCCCGTCCGGTGGCAACCACCCAAGTGCCGTGATCCGCAGATCCACGGTGGACTGTTGTTAAGGCAGGCAGGGTGCTGCCGGTGGAGGCTGTACAGGGGAGTTTGACATGATCGTGGTGGCCACCTCTCTTTTTCAAGGGACTTTCGGGACTCGGTCGGGGTTAAGTTCCAGGCTGGCTTGGAAGGAAAAAGCGAGAACGATGGAGAAAGAGAAACGGGGGCCAAGGACGACCAAGGACCGGAGTGACTTGGAAGTTACCAGTCTCTTACCTGACCTTGGCTCAAAGGAGTATGTGCGCGCGTTAGGGGGTCCCGGCGGAAGTCGCAGTGTCAAAGTGTTGTTCGGAGCATCCACTTTCGGCAGCACCGGTATGGCCCGCCGTCTGCTCTTGCACCCTGCGAACCTCCAATGATGCCGGCCCCCCGTTTCGTCTCCTCCGAGTCGTCTCCTCGTACCTTCTTTCGCTCCGGGGTTTCGCATGTCCAGCTGATCACAAATCAAGGCCTACCTGGTAGTTTTTATCGTACGTGGGGCGCAGCCCGTTGGGAGCTCGTCCTTCCTCGGCCTGCTCCAGCTCTGTTCCCAGTCCCCTCGTCTTGGGTTTGGAATTTAACAGCGGCCGAGCCCATCTTGATTGTCATTGCTCTCACTTTCGTCTCTTTTTCTTCCCCAGCTTCCCCATCTTATGAATAAGCAACCATCAGTCTGTTGACTGTCTTTACCCACCACACCCACCACAACACAACCTAAACACTACCTTGAACATCGCCACTCTGAGACTGAGACCCCCTCCTCACCCAGCATGGCGTTCTCACGCTCGAACAAACCGTCCTCGGAGCATGACTCCCGAAAGCCAGAGGCGGCGGCCCCGTCGGCCGCCGACCTCGTCCACGAGCAGAAGATCACGGCCCTGGCCATCTTCCTCGGTGTGGTCGCCAGCATTGGTGGCTTCATGTTCGGTTATGTCAGGTAAGCTCTACCAGTCACCGGCGGTGACCGAGCCCCATTTTCTGTTGTCCAGGTCGGGCTGGGTGTTGACAATAACCCTTAGCGGTCAAATTTCAGGCTTCTTCGATATGGAGGACTACGCCCAGCGCTTCGGCGAGTACAACCCGCAGACGGGCGCCTATGAATTCGGCGCCGCTCGCCAGGGCGCCATTACGGGCCTCCTCCCCGCCGGCTGTCTCTTTGGTTCTCTGATCGCCGGTTACATTGCCGACAAGCTGGGCCGGCGCATGGCCATCTCGGTGTCGGCCCTCTTCTGCTGCGTCGGCAACATCATCGAGATCTCGTCGGAGACGTCGTGGGCGCAGTTCGCGGTCGGCCGGTTCGTGACGGGTATCGGCATCGGCTCGCTGTCGGTGGTGGTGCCCATGTACCAGTCGGAGTCGAGCCCGGCGCGGATACGCGGCGTGCTCATCTCGACGTACCAGCTCTTTATTACCCTCGGCATCTGGACGGCCGAGATGATCAACTACGGCACGCACAACATGGACAGCTCGGCGTCGTGGCGGATTCCCAACGGCCTGTCGTTCCTGTGGTCGCTGATCCTGGGCGCCGGCATCCTGGTGCTGCCCGAGTCGCCGCGCTACGCCTTCGGCAAGGGCCGCGAGGACGAGGCCCGCCGCACCATCGCGCGCCTGGCTGGCTTGGATACCGACGCGCCGTCGGTCAACCAACAAATTGACGACATCCGGGCCAAGTGCGAGGAGGAGCGGGCCGGCGCCGCCACGAGCTGGTACGAGATCTTCACAGGCCCGCGCATGCTGTACCGGACGCTGCTGGGTATCACGCTGCAGGCCGGGCAGCAGCTGACGGGCGCCAACTTCTTCTTCTACTACGGCACGACCATCTTCCGGGCCACGGGTCTGAGCGACAGCTACGTGACGCAGATTATCCTCGGGTCCGTCAACGTCTTTTGCACCTTTGGCGGCCTGTACGTGGTCAAGAAGTGCGGGCGGCGCAAGGCGCTCATGGCGGGCGCCGCGTGGATGATGGTGTGCTTCCTGGTCTACTCGTTTGTCGGCCACTTCAGCCTGGACCAGACCAACCCGGCCAACACGCCCGCGGCGGGCAACGTGCTGATTGTGTTTTCGTGCCTGTTCATCGCGGCATTTGCGACGACGTGGGGCCCCCTCGTGTGGGCGGTCGTGGCGGAGCTGTACCCGGCCCGGTACCGCGCGCCGGCGATGGCGATTGCCACGGCGAGCAACTGGCTGTGGAATTTCCTGATGAGCTTCTTCACGCGCTTCATCACGGACGCCATCGACTACCTGTACGGGCTGGTGTTTGCCGGGTGCTGCGCGGTCCTGGTGCTGATTGTCTTCTTCTTCCTTATTGAGAGCAAGGACCGCAGCCTCGAGGAGATTGACACGATGTACCTGCTGCACGTCAACCCCATCACGAGCAGCAAGTGGGACGACAAGCACAACAACAATACGTCCTCGGAGAGTGGCGACTCGAACGGTCGGCGGTATTCGGACCCGGACCACGGGGACCAGCATGTTGAGATTCCTTGAGGGACTCTAAGAGCAGAGCAAAGGGAAAGGAGTGGGATGAGTTGGGTTGTTTGAGTCGAAAAGGAGAAATAGAGGGTTGTGTGAGGGTCTAGAAGAGGGAGAGAGTATGTGTGGCCTGGCGTCATGGTGCTGCTCATTTTTATTTGTTACTGGGGGCATTTACATACAGGTTTTTGTCTGGTCTGTCATGTTGGTGGAGGGCGTGGGGGTGGGTTGGAAGCGTGTTTTGCTGGAGAAACACACGCACAACATAATACGTTTTAAAAGGGTGGTGGTGGTGGTTTGGTGTTTTATGGTTACGTTTGCTGGTTTTTGGGATTCTGGCATTCACACGACAAGTGTCTATTTTTTCGTTTTCGCCTTTCTTATTCTTCTTCTGCTGTTAGCCTGGGGCGCAGTGGAGGTTGTTGTGTGTTTGGTATGATACCATTAACTAAAGTAGAGGTAGAGAGACAGACGGAGAGACAGAGAGATGGAGAGAGGGAGGGAGGGGAGGAGAATGGGTTTGTTAGTTTTGCTACCGAGTAGCTGGACGCAATTGATGTTATTCTGTCATCGTCATTGTTGATGTTGTTGATGTCGTCTTTGAGTTGACGCTGTCTTGGGGTTATATCTCCTCCGGCTTACATTACATTGCATTAAGCTATTCCATGCACTCGATGAAGTGCGATGGGGTATAGTTATTCCAAGGCTGTATGTATATCTTCTCTCGATGTTGTGTATTTTGTCATTTTTCATTCTTCTTATCTGCCATATCTTCCATCACCATCACATATTTAGTATTTCAGACATGCATAATGTAAATGAAACGTGACAATGCAAAGCATAGGTGGACAGCACCGCCAAAAAACCGACTTTGACACTATTTTTTATTTTATTTTATTTTCTCTCTCGGCCAGGACCTGACGACGTTGCCAGCGTTGCATTTGCCACTTACACGCCGACCGGGACATCCCGGCCTTGCTTGGCGCCTGTGCAGCTGCTGGGTTCTGGAACCTGCCGAGTCAAACCCACTCACCTCCTGTCAACCATTGATGGATCAGATCAAGCAGCGTTGCAGTGATCGACGGTGGGTCTCGGCATATCTTTTTTTTCTTTCTTTTTTTTCTTCTTTTCACCGTTTCCGTTTTTATTTTTTTTTGATGGGACTTGCCCTGAATAGATTATTGATGTTCTGTGTGTGTTTGTGTTGTGTGTGCGGGAAGCGGATATGAGAAAGATTTATTTTTTCTCCTGGATTATGCTGTTGAATCTGGGTTTGACTGTGCTTGCCTGAGACGACGTCGAGTGGTCTCGGCTGTGGTCGCTCGCTTGCTCGGCGTTGGGGCGGTTTGTGTCGGTATCTATGTACAACCCACTACCTTCCTCAAAATAAACTTACACTCTCGGTAGCTTTTTTTGGTGCGGTTTCGCGCTTCTACTTTGTTTTGCCCCTCGCTTCCATTAGGCGGGATGGATGGATGGATATCGTCGATCCCGAGAATGAACATTGGCGGAGGGAAGGCGAGGAAAAGGAAATCTCTGCTCTCATTTTTTCTCTCTTCATGATAGACTGACGAATCGGTCTGGTCTGGCCCTACCGGAGATGCTTGACCACCGAGGGAGAATATATAACCCCTACTGAGTTCGTCCGGATGGTGAGGGTTTATGAAAAAGGCCCATGTTTGGTGTTTTAGAGTCCTCCGGCTGTCAACCCTCAAGCAGCTACCCCTGAATTTTTCTTTCTGGGCCATCCCTCCATCCTCGTCCCAAGTCAAGGACTCGGGATCCATCCGAACTCATATCCACAGCTTCCAGACACACACGCACACTCAGAAACGCGCACGACACGCGGCGGTACCCATATCTCGGCAACCGCCATACCCACCTGCGCAGTACCCACGGCCGGGTCTCAACGCCGGAGAAAGTCCTGCCAGACAGACAGGGTTGTGCCTATTTGCAATCTTTTCCCCTTATCAGTTCTGATTTTTTTGTTCGGAAGTCGCCGCCGGGGTGTTGATTTGGGTCTGACAGTGGTGGTTGCTTGCTGGTTCCAGATTGCTGCTGCTGTTGAGAGGGAGGGATCGAGCCCACACACAACTCACTCACTCACCTGTCCGCCCACTCATCGCCAACCCATCTGTCATCTCACTTACTCGATAGTTTCTTTCCGTTATCAGGCACCGCCTGCCTCTGCTCTGGAGTTTTGCTGATTTTTTCCCCCTCTGGTGGTCGTTGTGTTGGGGTGGGAAACTGACCAAGGGGGTTTTCTCCACACGGCGGTTGACTTTTTTTCTCTGACTCCCCCAGGGGGTCTCCAAACTTCTGACTCTTGTCGCTGCGGCGCTCCCACACTTTTTTTTTGCTGGTTTCCACTGTTTCCCCGTCTTTCCGGTCTGTCGGTTGTTCGGTTACTGTCTTGGGGTTATCGGCCAAGAAGTGTGTGCTGCTGCGGGCTATCGTCGTCGTCGCGCGGTATCGAATCGCAGCGCAGAGCAGAGCATAGGCAACCAAATCCCCCCTTTGCTGGTTGGGAGACTCCCTTTGACTCCTTCGACGCCTTGCGATCCATCTCTGCCCCGTCGAATCCTTCCCACGTCGAGACCCACAGGAAGCGAAAGCCACAAAGAGAAAGAAGGGCCGATGAGGGCCAACGAGGGATGGTCGGCCACGACCGGGGCCGACTACTCCTCCTCCAAGGAGGAGGTCGGTGTCGTCAGCGCGCCGGGCGGCATCTTCGGCGGCGACTTTGACGGCGTCGAGAAGGGGGCCAACAAGAAGAACAAGAAGGGCGACGCGAACAACAGCGATGCCGACTCGGCTAAGCTCGGCGAGCTGCAGCGGCAGCTGTCCGGCAGGCACCTCAACTTCATCGCCATCGGCGGCACCATCGGCACGGGCTTCTTCCTCGGCACCGGCACCGCGCTGGTCAAGGCCGGTCCGGGAGGGTGTCTCATCTCGTACATCTTTGTCGGGACCATCCTGTGGTCTGTGATGGTGTGTCTGGGCGAGATGGCGACGTATATCCCGACCGCGGGCGCTTTCTCGGCGTATGCGACGCGCTTCGTCGATGCGAGCCTTGGGTTTGCGGTTGGTTGGCTGTACTGGTTTGGCTGTGAGTTGTGCTCCTTTCTCTCGCACTCGAATCGCCCTGTTTGATGGTTGGGATGAGCTTGGACACTGACCACACGGGGAAACAGGGGCCATCACCTACGCGTTATCGCTCGTCGCGGCGGGCCTCATCATCCAGTACTGGAAGGCAGACGTCAACATCGGCATCCTGATCGCCGTCTTCTGGGTCGTCTTCACGCTCGTCAACTACCTCCCCGTCGGCATCTACGGCGAGCTCGAGATGTGGCTGTCGAGCCTCAAGGTCATCACCATCGCCGGCTTCATCATCTTCGCCATCTGCATCGCGGCCGGCGTCGGCCAGGAAGGCGTCCTGGGCTTCAAATACTGGCACAACCCGGGCTCGTTCAACGAGTATCTGGTGACGGGCGGGGTCGGCCAGTTCGTCGGGTTCTGGGCCGTCATGATCCAGGCGTCGGTCGCGTACCAGGGCGCCGAGCTGGTCGGCGTGGGCGCGGGCGAGGCGCGCGACCCGCGCAAGACGGTCCCCCAGGCGATCCGCGTCACGTACTGGGGTATCATGGGGCTGTTCGTCGTGACCATGTTCCTGATCACCATGATCGTGCCGTCGGACGACCCCAACCTGCTCAACGACTCGTCCAACGCGTCGGCGTCGCCGCTCGTCATCGCCGCCCACCGCGCCGGCGTCAAGGTGCTCCCGGACATCATCAACGCCGTGCTGCTGACGGCGGTACTGTCGGCGGCCAACTCCAACGTCTACTCGGGCAGCCGCGTGCTGGTGGCGCTCGCCGAGGAGGGCCAGGCGCCGGCCATCTTTAAGAGGACGAACCGGTTCGGCATCCCGACCTACGCCGTGGCGGGCACCGCCGCGTTCGGCCTGCTCGGCTTCCTCAACCTGTCGTCCGACGGCGGCAAGGTCTTCAACTGGCTGCTCAACATCAGCGGCGTCGCCGGCTTGACCACCTGGGCCAGCACCTGCCTGTCGCACCTCTTCTTCATGCGCGCCCTCAAGGCCCAGGGCATCCCGCGCTCCGAGCTGCCCTACGTGTCGCGCTTCCAGCCGTATACCGCCATCTACGGCCTGTTCTTCAACGTGCTGATTACCCTGACGCAGGGGTTCACCGTGTTTATCAACTGGAGCACGAGCGACTTCTTTGCGGCGTACATCAGCCTGATCTTGTTTGTCGTCTTGTGGGCTGGGCACAAGCTGTGGCACCGCCATCCGATGGTCGATCCGGCCATGGCGGATCTGGTCCGCGGCCGTTATGATCTGGCTGAGGAGCGGTCGGCGGCGGATGGGGGTGTATGATTGATCTGTGGGGGGAAAGAAAAAAAAAACAAAAAAAAAAAGAAGAAGAAGAAGAAAAGAGAGAAAAGTGGTGCTGTGTGGTGTGTTCTATGTAATGCAGTGATCGTGTTTGACCGTTCTCGTGGCTGCAGAGGAAAGAAGACGGCTTGCGGGAGGTGTCGGAACCGGGTGTTGTGTAGGTCCCGATATCGGCGGTCAGCAAAAAAAGGAGACGGCCGCTAAGGTGTACTTGTTTGTGTATGATATAACGGCATGGATGATAGCAGGAGTACCCTTGTTTGTTTTTTTAATGGTACACTTTGTATGGTTGCTTCCTTGTGTAAACGACATGACTTTCACCCTCGCCCTCGCCGTCACACTCACCCCTCAGAGGACCATGTTCCAGCTGACCTTCTTGCCCCTCATCATGGCCAGCACGCCGACGGGCAGGAACTGCTTGTCGACCAGGCTGAGCCCACCAAAGTCCTCGAGCAGCTCCCTGGCGTAGAGCTGCAGGAACCACTTCTTCTCGGCATCGAGCCGCACGCTGTCGGCCAGGAACTCCTTGAGCCCGCTCACCACCTCCTTGCTCAGCGCAATCTCCTCCGTCGCCGGCACGCTGACGAGCTTCTCAAACGTCGCGAAGAACTTGTCGCTGTGCCGCTCGCGGAACCGGGTGAACTCGTCCAGCGGCATAAACACCTTCATGTTCTCCTCCGTGACGGCCGGCGTCTTGCCCGAGCTGTTGGCGGGGAAGGTGCTGAGCAGCCGGCGGCGCAGGGTTGTCTCGTTGTAGCCCTCGAACCGTTTCTTGGCCTCCAGGTACTGGTCGCGCTCCCGCTTGAGGAAGTCGTCGATGATGTCTTCGGGTGTCCCGGTGATCTTGTTGCGCACCAGGAACAGCCCCACGAAGGGGTTCCGGAGGCCCAGGCCGCCGAGCTGTTCGGGCAGGTAGACGAAGGAATCGGGCAGGCCTGAGACGCCGAATCGCTCCGAGATCATGTTTTTGACTGGTTTGGTGTGGAGTGGTTAGTCAAGTCCAGAACAGAGTCCAGAAAGAAAGGGTCAGGGCCGTGTTGGTGGGTGAAGGTGACTTACCGTGTTCGACGACGCTTCCCTCCTTGCCGTCAGAGCCGGGGAACAGCCTCCGCAACATGTTCTGGTACGTGTTGAGCACCTCGTCGACGTGCTCCCGCCCGAAGCAGTAGGCGGGCTCGCCAAACGTGTGGCTGAAGAAGCGGCCGATGCAGCTGTTCCATGTCTGGACCCACGAGAGCACGCTCTTGCAGTCGGCCAGCTGCTTCTTGAGCTGGTCAACGTGCGCCACGACGAGCTTCTGATCGATGACCCATTTTCCGGTCTCGGGGTGAAGACTCAGGAAGCCGATCTTGACTGTTCCGGACGGCAACGTCTTGGCAATGGTTGCGTCTCGCTTGGATGACCCGGGGAGGTAGACGGACCCGGTCTTGGCCCTGTTGAAGTCGAGACCAAAGACTTTGGCGAACGACTCCATGCAGGTCCATGCCTGGGCGCTCCTCTGGGGCTCGCCCACGAGCCAAATGTCGTCGTGCAGCCGGTACAGCAGAATGCCGGTCTCCCGGTTGACGGCAAGATCCATGAAGAACAGCAGGAGTTCTCCGGTGAACTTCTCGGAGGAGTGAGCCATCGGGACACCTCTCTTGCGGGGGCGCGGGCCCAGCTGCGGACGGTCGTCGGAGGCGGCGTCGAGGTTCAGGGGAGACTCGAGGTACTTCTTGAAGAAGTCGATCCAGTCCTGGCCGAAGCCGATGTAGCGCATGACGGCAAAGACAGTGCTGTGCGAGAGGCCGGTTGCGTACCATTGCAGGTCGGTTTGGACCAGGGCAACGCCACTGCCGGGTGCTGTCCGCGTATCGTACGTGACGTTCCGGAGGCGATGGGCAATCAGCTCGGCGGTCAGATGACGCAGGAGCTGCTGCTTGATGCCGGAGCGCTTCTGTGGAGAGGTGTGGACATCAGAGTTGTCGCTATCGTTGCTCTGGCTATCGTCGTCGTCGTCATAGTTGTTGTCCCCATCGAAGAGCGAGGTCTCGGTGGCAGGGAGCTGCGAGAGGAAGAACTTGCCGAAGTAGTCTCTTTTGCGCTGGCGTTCAATGGTATCGGAATCTCTCACGAAGGTGTTCAGGTAGTACTGGCGCCTGTCCAGATCATCGGCCGACGGCGCCATGTGGCCCTCGAGGTCCCTGGAGCACACCACCTCCATGAAGTCCCTGAGCGCCGGTTTAAGCAGGTTGCACAACCTGATGCCGATATACTGAACAAAGATCATCTGCAGAATGTCGTCGTCGGCCCAGACGCGGTACTTGCCGTTCAGTCCGCGGCGTGGCATGACGCGGATGCCGTCCTTGCCAGCGTTCCACTGCCACCGCTTCAAGTCGGAGAAGCGCATATTCAGCACATCGGCAATTTCGGACTTGGCGACTTCGCTCTCGAGGAAGTCGCGCAGGATGGCCTGCTTCTCGTCGCTCAGGATGTCCTCGGTCAGGAGGCCCTTGATGCAGCTGGTGAGAGAGTCCTCAGTGAATGGAGCCGTCTCGGACATGAAGTTGTTGCTGTCCTTGGCAATCTTCTTGCGCAGCTTCTCAAGCTCCGTCTGGCTCGCTTCATCGGGGAACAGTTGGTCGAGGAAGCGCCGGATCTCGGCTTCGTCGGTCTCGAGAGGTTCAAAGACGACAGATTCGAACTTGTCGACCAGTTCACCCAAGCGCTGGCGCTGGCGCTCAATCAGCTCGAACGAGTCGTTGTCCGGATCGTCGGCCGAGACGGGGAGCGTCTCGTCGACGGGCTGGTCCATCCACTCTACAAAACACAGTCCGTCAGAACTCGGCCTCCAGAGGCAGGCGGGGCATGAGGACTCTTCGAGGGCGGCATACCAGTCAACAGACGCGAGTACAGAAGCGCCATGTCCAGCTTGCGGCTCTGGACGTCGAGCTTGGCGCGGAGCTGGCTGTTGAAGCTGGCCAGCTTGGAGTTGGGGATCGAGGCATCGTAGCGCGACTGGTCCAGCCAGCGCTGGAGATTGTCGAGGCCGGCGTCCTTGGAAGCGGCCGGGTAGAGCTCCCTGACGGCCTTGAGGAGACAGGCCAGACGGTCCCTCTCGTCGGCGGCGGCGTCGGCCTGGGCGACATACTCGCTCTTCCGGGCCTCGTAGGACTTGTGGCGCGAGTCCAGCTCGTGGATCTTGCTGAGCGTGATGCTCTGCAGCGTGCTGGAGAGGACCGACTTGGGGGATGCCATAGTGGAAGAAGGGATGTCAGTCACTGGTGCAATCCGATTCGGTGTTCACGTCAATAAGGCAACGTTGCTGTGGTGGTGACTTGGGATGATGGTCAAATGGCGATGTCGGGTGAGGTATGCGTTTGTATTCGTGGGTTGTTGTTCCAGACCAGAGATTATCAAATCCCATCGACGCCCCCAGCTGCTTTTATCTTCAATGTTTCATCTCTTCAAAGCCAGAAGATGACCCGAAAAAAAGCAAAAAGCGAGAAGCCAAGATTCAGCCCCAGGCAGAACGACCACGGGGTGAACATGGGGGTGCCATGGCACTCATCCACATGGCAATGGATGGAGGAGCCAAGAGGGACCTGTTTGACTTGTCGTTTGCTGGCTCACGATGCAGGGCAGCAATGCGTGGAGAGGGGAAAGGAGGATCTGCCGTTGATGACCTGTCAATGCCTGTCGATGCCTGTCGATGCCTGTCGATGCCTGTCGATGCCTGTCGATGCCTGCAGCACGGCACCCTGATGCCTGTGCCAAGCCCGAGTCTGGGCTCTTCCGAGAGGGTGGCTGCATCTGGGGAAGGCAGCAGCCGGTGGGGCTGAGAGTTTTGGGGATAGCTTCACTCTTTGGCTTTCCGAATCGCTGGGGGGCGACTGTGATTCATACAAATTCGCATTGCTTGCCAAAACGGAGCGATCTTTTCCATCGGAATCTGAAACTTACACAAAGGAAAAATAAAATGAAAATTATTATTTATTACGGACGAATATGACCCGGCCGATGGCTTGTTGAACAGGCTGTTGCTGTGAACCGTCCTTTGACGAAGCCAAAATTTATGTGAGAGCGGTGAAGCTGGGGACAGGAGCTGTCCCTTGCAGGTCAAGACGCCAAGCAGCCCAGTAAGCACAGGCCAGGTGGTGGGGTGATGAAGACTGCCCCGCCCCACCACATTCCGCTTGCAACCTGCAACCACAACCCCACCATCCCAAGGTCCGACTGCGGCTGTCTGTCGCTGTCAGAAACTCAATTCGTACATCCCCCAGACCCAAGAAGAGCAGGGCATCATCAGGGGGTGGGTGCGTTGTTGGCAACCTGCGAGCAACCATCCGATGGTGTTTTATGTTTCTCAGTCCCCAGTTAGGACCTCCCGAGTTTTGGACACCCGACGCAACACGCAACACGCAAAACAATATCTTGGGCGCTGGACTCGTCGAGTACCTCGGTCAATGGCAAACAAATTCCCTGAACCTACCCAAGTTACACGCAGTACACAACATTGAAGCATCCTGTGTTAATGAGCAGAGTAATACTGCTTCTAGAATAATCTGGGCTCGATGCTGACTGCTGAACGTTGTGTCTTGAAATGGCTGCTTCGTAATTCCCACCTCGTAGCTGACTGACAGATGCTGCCGGCCGGGGTATCCGCTTAAGTTTTTTTCCCCACGGCAGCAGAGCTCCCGTCATTTTCCTCAATTCGGCCACTGAAGAGTCAACCCCCACCCCCACCACACGTCAAAAAACCCACCACCGCCCTCGCTTCCGACGCCGGCCCCAGCCTGGGAACAACCTGGATCCTACACCACCCAACACCACCACCATCACCACCACCTCCTCCTCCACAGGCGCATGCTGGGCCCCAGTTGAGCCCGCACGCACAGTCCGACAATCATGGCGGCCGCCGGCGACTCGGATCCCACGCGGATCGCCATCCTCGGCAAGGAGAACATCGTCGTCGACCACGGCATCTGGCTGCGCTTTGTGACTCACGACCTCCTCGAGCACCTCCAGTCGTCCACCTACGTCCTCATCACCGACACGAACCTCTACCAGACCTACGTGCCCCCCTTCCAGGCCGTCTTCGACAAGGCCGCCCCGAAAGATGCCCGTCTGCTCACCTACGCCATCCCGCCCGGCGAGTACTCCAAGGGCCGCGAGACCAAGGCCGAGATCGAGGATTGGATGCTCTCGCAGGCATGCACCCGTGACACCGTCATTATCGCCCTTGGCGGCGGCGTTATTGGCGACATGATCGGCTACGTTGCCGCCACCTTCATGCGCGGCGTCCGCTTCGTCCAGGTGCCCACCACCCTGCTCGCCATGGTCGACTCGTCCATCGGCGGCAAGACGGCCATCGACGTGCCCATGGGCAAGAACCTGATCGGCGCCTTCTGGCAGCCCCAGCGCATCTACATCGACCTGGCCTTCCTCGAGACCCTCCCCGTGCGCGAGTTCATCAACGGCATGGCCGAGGTCATCAAGACGGCCGCCATCTGGAATGAGGCCGAGTTCACCGCCCTCGAAGAGAACGCCGCTGCCATCCTCGAGGCCATCCGCTCCAAGGCCTCGAGCCCCTCGGCCCGCCTCGCTCCTATCCGCCACATTCTCAAGCGCATCGTCTTGGGCTCGGCTCGTGTCAAGGCCGAGGTTGTCTCGTCTGACGAGCGCGAGGGCGGCCTTCGCAACCTCCTCAACTTTGGCCACTCTATCGGCCACGCCTACGAGGCCATCCTCGCGCCCCAGGTCCTGCACGGCGAGTGCGTCGCCATCGGCATGGTCAAGGAAGCCGAGCTCGCCCGCTTCCTCGGCGTCCTCCGCCCCGGCGCCGTGGCCCGCCTGACCAAGTGCATCGCGAGCTACGAGCTGCCCACCTCGGTGCACGACAAGCGCATCGCCCGCTTGTCGGCCAGCAAGGAGTGCCCTGTCGACGTGCTCCTCCAGAAGATGGCCGTCGACAAGAAGAATGAGGGCCGGAAGAAGAAGATTGTGCTGCTTTCCGCCATCGGCAAGACCTACGAGCCCAAGGCCACCGTCGTCGACGACCGCCCCATCCGGATCGTCTTGTCGCCGTCCATCCGGGTCACCCCGGGCGTCCCCAAGTCTCTCTCCGTCAGCGTGACCCCGCCCGGCTCCAAGAGCATTTCGAACCGCGCCCTGGTTCTCGCTGCCCTCGGAGAGGGCACCACGCGCATCCACGGGCTCCTCCACTCGGACGACACCCAGTTCATGCTCACTGCCATTGGCCAGCTCCAGGGCGCCACCTACTCTTGGGAGGACGCCGGAGAAGTCCTCGTCGTCAAGGGCAAGGGCGGCAAGCTGCAGGCCAGCAATGAGCCTCTGTACCTCGGCAATGCCGGCACCGCCTCGCGCTTCCTCACGTCGGTTGTGGCGCTCTGCTCGCCCACCACCGTGTCCTCCACCATCCTGACGGGCAACGCTAGGATGAAGGTGCGCCCCATCGGCCCGCTTGTCGATGCCCTGCGCGCCAACGGCGTGGCTGTCAAGTACCTTGAGAAGGAGAAGAGCCTGCCAGTCCAAGTAGATGCCAATGCCGGCTTCGCTGGCGGCGTGATCGAATTGGCTGCCACCGTTTCGTCGCAGTACGTCTCATCCATCTTGATGGCGGCTCCCTATGCCCACAAGCCCGTGACGCTCCGCCTCGTGGGCGGCAAGCCCATCTCGCAGCCCTACATCGACATGACGACCGCCATGATGGCCACCTTCGGTGTCAAGGTTGAGAGGTCGACCGAGGACCCCAACACCTACCACATCCCCCAGGGCGTTTACAAGAACCCGGCCGACTATGTCATCGAGAGCGACGCCAGCTCGGCCACCTACCCCTTGGCCGTCGCTGCCATCACCGGCACTACTTGCACCATCCCCAACATTGGTTCGAGCTCGCTGCAGGGAGATGCCCGCTTTGCCGTTGACGTTCTCCGCCCCATGGGCTGCACTGTCGAGCAAACCGCCACCTCGACCACCGTCACCGGGCCGCCCATCGGGACGCTCAAGGCCATCAAGCACGTCGACATGGAGCCCATGACCGACGCCTTCCTGACCGCCTCGGTGCTGGCGGCTGTTGCCTCAGGCACCACCCAGATTACCGGCATCGCGAACCAGCGGGTCAAGGAATGCAACCGCATCAAGGCCATGAAGGACGAGCTCGCCAAGTTTGGTGTCCTCTGCAACGAGCTGGAAGATGGCATCGAGGTGACTGGGAGGCCGTACCAGGAGTTGCAGAACCCCGCCGAGGGCATCTACTGCTACGACGACCACCGCGTCGCCATGAGCTTTGGCGTGCTGTCCACGGTCTCGCCCTACCCCGTCCTCATCCTTGAACGGGAGTGCACTGCCAAGACCTGGCCGGGATGGTGGGACATCATGTCGCAAGCTTTCCACGTGCACCTGGAGGGAGAAGAGGACCCCACGGCCAAGCATGCTGTCGTCAAGGACACCCGCCAGGGCACGGACCGGTCTATCTTCATCATCGGCATGCGCGGCGCTGGCAAGTCTACGGCTGGTCGGTGGATGTCGCAGATCCTGAAGAGGCCCTTGATCGATCTGGACGTCGAGCTGGAGAGAAGGGAGGGCATGACCATCCCCGAGATCATCCGTGGCGAGCGCGGCTGGGAAGGCTTCCGCAAGGCCGAGCTTGACCTTCTCGAGGACGTGATGAAGAACCAGTCAAAGAACTACATCTTTTCTTGCGGCGGCGGCATCGTCGAGAGCGAGGAGGCCCGTAAGATGCTCGTCACGTACCAGAAGAACGGCGGCTGTGTTCTCATGGTACACCGCGATACCGACCAAGTCGTCGAGTATCTGATGCGGGACAAGACGCGCCCCGCCTACTCGGAGAACATCCGGGAGGTCTACTACCGCCGCAAGCCCTGGTTCGACGAGTGCAGCAACTTCCAGTACCACAGCCCGCACCTGGACGGCTCCGAGGTGCTGCAGGAGCCGCCGGCCGATTTCAGCCGGTTCCTCTCCGTCATCTGCGGCCAGTCGGCGCACCTGGAGGACGCACGCAAGAAGAAGCACTCCTTCTTCGTTTCGCTGACCGTCCCGGATGTCTCGACGGCGTTGGATATCATCCCCAAGGCTGTTGTGGGATCCGACGCGGTGGAGCTGCGCGTGGATCTGCTGGAGAACTACGACCCGGAGTTTGTTGCCCGCCAGGTCGCGCTGCTGAGGTCGGCAGCCAAGATCCCCATCGTCTACACGGTGCGCACGGTTAGCCAGGGGGGCAGGTTCCCTGACGACGACTACAAGCTGGCCCACCAGCTCTACCAGATCGGTCTGCGTACCGGAGTGGAGTACCTGGACCTCGAGATGACGATGCCGGGAGACATCCTCGACGCCGTGACCGAGTCCAAGGGTTTCACCAAGATCATTGCGTCTCACCACGACCCCCAGTGCAAGCTGTCGTGGAGGAACGGAGGGTGGATTCCCTTCTACAGCAAGGCGCTGCAGTACGGCGACGTCATCAAGCTTGTCGGTATGGGCCGTGAGATTGGCGATAACTTCGCGCTCACCAACTTCAAGACCAAGATGCTCGCCGCGCACGACACGCCGCTGATCGCGCTGAACATGGGCTCCGCGGGCAAGCTTAGCAGAGTGCTTAACGGCTTCATGACGCCCGTCTCTCACCCGGAGCTGCCGGCCAAGGCGGCCCCTGGACAGCTCTCGGCGGCTGAGATCCGGCAGGCGCTTGCCCTCACGGGCGAGCTCGAGTCGCAGTCCTTCTACCTCTTTGGCAAGCCGATCAGCTCGTCGCGCTCGCCGGCGCTGCATAACACGCTGTTCGGCGCCACCGGCCTGCCGCATCAATACTCCAACTTCGAGACGGACAAGGCGGCCGACGTCCAGGACCTCATCCGGTCTCCCTACTTCGGGGGTGCCTCGGTGACGATCCCGCTCAAGCTCGACATCATGCCGCTGCTGGACGAGATCTCGGACGCGGCACGGGCCATCGGCGCGGTCAACACCATCATCCGGCTGCCGTCGGGCGACAGCGACAAGCCCGCCCTGCTCGGCGATAACACCGACTGGATGGGTATGGTCTTCTCGCTGCGCTCCGCGGGGCTCGTGCAGCCGACCGCGGCCGCCCCCGGCGCCGGCATGGTCGTCGGCTCCGGCGGCACCACGCGCGCCGCCATCTACGCGCTCCACTCGCTGGGTTATGCGCCCATCTACGTGGTCGCGCGCACCCCGGAGCGCGTGCAGGAACTGTCGCAGGGCTTCCCCGCCGACTACCAGATCCAGTGGCTCGCCGCGCCCGAGGAGGTCGCCGCCGTCGCCGCAAGGGACGCCCTCCCCAGCGTCGTCATCAGCACCATCCCCGCCGACAAGCCCATCGACTCGGGCATGCGCGAGGTGCTGGTCGCTGCGCTGCAGGACGGTGGCGCCGCGGGCAAGGCCAAGGGCGAGCCGCGCGTGCTGCTGGAGATGGCGTACATGCCGCGCCACACGCCGCTCATGCAGCTGGCGGAGGATGCGGGGTGGAAGACGATCCCGGGGTTGGAGGTGCTTGCTTCGCAGGGGTGGTATCAGGTATGTCTTTTTTTTCCCCTGAAGCTCTGCTGTGAATTAATGGTTTGACCGGTGGTGCTAACGAGAGGGCAGTTCCAACTCTGGACGGGCATCACGCCGCTCTATGCCGATGCGAGGGCTGCTGTGTTGGGGAATGAGGCTGCCTAGGCTGGGTGAAGGAGGTAGAGGAGTAGGTTGCTGCTGCTAGACTTTTTGCTTCGACTCCTGTCTTGTCAGGAGGATAAAAGGGGGAGCCGCCTGCCTGGGGGTTAGGCCTCGGGGCGGCTTCCTGTTGTTGTTGGCTACCAAAAACAAAGACAGACAAAAGCAGGTGGTTTCTTTTATTGTTTATGGGGTCAGTAACGTGGCCCTTCTGCATCGTTAGAGAAATATGTCTTGACCTTGTTTCGTGTTTTATTATGGTGTTTTTGTCTATTTCGTGTGTCGTGGCATGGCATCTCTTACCCAGCCGCTGTTCCCCTTTCCATGTGTTTACCCCTGGTATCTTATCCAACCATGGTTTCCCTCTGGTATCTTACCCAACCGTTGTTGCCCTCCGGGTTGCTTTCCCCCGATCTGTTTACGCTTTCGAGGAAAACGCCACAGCTTCACAGGGAGGTGTTGAGGGTGAGGGTGAGGGATTAGACCCCACTGCCATGTCAGTGTGTGTGACGTTAACATTCAGGGTCTGCAGCATTTAAGGTTCTGACATACCAACCCAATCTCCAAACCGAAGCAGAGACGATCGGCATTTTCGTCCAAAGTACTATATACCAACTGGTGTACTTTGAAGGGGGGAATATCTTTGCGTTACATCCAGCCTGTCCCCCTTTTGGCCAGAGTTCTTTCCTGGTTGTTCCCACCGCCGTCATCCACCACCACGCTTACACTACCTGGCACAGTACGTGTAGAGTAGCCAGGAGTGCAGATGTACTACCCTCCACGCTCCACTGTGATCAACGGAAGGGGTTGTTGACGAAGCGTCATGGAAGAAGGGATGGACTCAACACTAGAACTAGGCTACCCACTGCAGCGTGTAAGAGAGAGGTTTCTCCATAGAACTAACAACTTCAGCCTGAGTCCCTCCCCACACCAAGTGGTGTGTGCTGAGGGTTGGCTACGGGGGATCCTTCCCGGTTTGGGCTGGGGTATAAGACCATGACATGCCATGTGGCGTCATGGAAGACAGATTTCTGTGTTGTGGTCCTAGATCGGGGGATTTGACCGTTAGCATTGAGACCCCCATTCTCCCATGCATCATCCCGTCCCCAACGGTCCCAAATTTCCTTTTTCACGTCCATGTAGACTGATGCATTTGAACTACACACTTACATCTCATTGTCGGCCTGAGTATCTCTGGTTATTCACTTGTCTGCTTAGCGCTGTGGATGTATATATATGGATCTGGACAAGCAACAAGGGGAAGAGCGGATCTCGTTCGACATAGTCCCTGTTCGCAGCATCATCACACATGGTTAGCGTTACACTACTCCACTCCATCAACATTAAGGTGTGTCTCACTTGGACATGACACCATGCAGGGCATGTGTGTACATTGCATACATGGCCAAATGGAGTCCCTATTCTTCCCAAGAAAGACGCTACGCCAAGAGTGTCATGATAGTTATCGCACTAGTAGTCTGCATGCTTACGCCATGACACAACACCCTTCTACCCTACTAGCCTAACGAGTTGTCAATTTAGCCTACTCCAGTCCCCAGACGTCCTGACTCGTCTTTTGAACTGACTCGTTCTTTGAGTTACCGTAGCAAGTCGACACTCCGTCAGCGGGGATGAATAGACAGCCATCATCATCATCATCATCATCATCATCATACTCGCTTTCTACTCTGTTGTATCATTGTCAGAATATCCACCACAAGTATGTATCCTTACACTGAGAAATAGAGTGGGGATGGGATAGAGATTGAGATTTACACCTTGTGGTGACGGCCGAGACTAGACCCAACCAAGGCCAGGACCAGACCCAGAGCCAGAACAGAAAATAAACCGAGGTGGTGGTGTACATACACTACACAGTGAACACCTCACAAAAAGTCCCAGCCAGCAACTTGGCGCAACCAAAACCAGGCCCAAACAAGGCAAGCCAAGAAGGACCCAGACCCTGCGTCACTGGCTCGATTAGGCCCGGGCTTAGACACCACAAGAAGATAAGCCTCAACGGTGATGCTCACAGAGAATGTCGATCACTGGGGGGGGGCTCGCACCATTAGCCAAGTTCATCGATGTCACACACCCACATAGTCCATGCCCTTATCACTTGACCCTCTCTGCCTCTGCAGCCTTCAACAAGCGAGCCCAAGTTGGTCCACTTAGGATTTAGTTTACCACCTAGTTTCCTCGAGAAGGGCGCAGCAGAAATGCATGGTTTAGGAAGAAGACTGGTGAGAAAATAGAAACCACTCATTACAATCTATATAGCAGTAGTAGGAGTAAATAGCGTTATTACCAGTGTATGTAGTGCTGTAGCAGATAGTCAAAAGACCTCTTTCACATCTTCCATTCTCTCACTTCCACCATCACTGGCCCAATGCTGCTCGTCCCCCCCTCAATCTTCATAATCGTGGAAACAACTCCCCAAACCCAATCTAAGTTGTGCAGTGATAAAACACACAACGCTCCCATGACCATGAAAATGCGGGACGAAAAGGAAAACAATAGACACCGAAATCATCAAGAGGAAAGAAAAGAGTCGCAACCGAAAAAAAAAGTATTTTTGATTCCCCCCTTGCGCACCCCCGCCAGAGTGCGTCAAGCCTGCCAATGCCCTGCCCTTCTGAAGGGTCTTCTGTCCTTTT
The DNA here is from genome assembly GCA_023628425.1 of Chaetomiaceae sp. PYS4301M. Classification (NCBI taxonomy): domain Eukaryota; kingdom Fungi; phylum Ascomycota; class Sordariomycetes; order Sordariales; family Chaetomiaceae; species Chaetomiaceae sp. PYS4301M. Next base: position 761,064 of record JAMAKR010000008.1, on the reverse strand, counting down.
TTAAGCATCTCTATATGTAAACCCAAATCCCGCCAGACATACACACGTCATAGTACAGAATGGTACAAGTACAGTCTATCATGCACCCCCCTTTCCTATGTAATACCAAACCAAGGAGGAAATTCCCATGCCATCATCATACACATCGTTACAGGTGGAAAAAAACAAGAGCAGTAATAAGAGAGCGTTGCGTAATAAAATGGTTGTAAAGGTCAACAAAAACCCGGAAAAAAAATGTGACGTGGAGAATTGAAAGGTTTTTTTTTTTTCTTTCGTGAGCTGCGCCGAGCCGTATCGTCTCGAGGTGGTGGTGGTGATGAGGGTGGTGATGACGGACCTCTCGAAGCGGCTTGTTAAGCCAGTGACGTCATCGGTGCCGTTCTGATCGTGGTGATAGTGACACCCAGATCGGCAGGGCCCTGTCAGTTGGTCTTGAAACCGCCCACGCCCATTGGTCAGGGCGTTGCTCAAAGCCCCCAAGAAGCTGCCAGAAAGCGCCGGGGGGTTCCCATGTCGGTGTCCCTGCATGCAAGGCGCCATTTTCGGGGGGTGGTGGGCTTGGGGGAGGGCCGGACCCTGCAGCACGGTGGAGTTGCGCCGGCCCTGCCCCGGACCAATGGCGCTGCGCGGTGGGGAGAATCGTGGGTGTCATTGGCGACCCCCTCCCTCGAGAGCTCTGAATCGAGTGCGTCGGCCGACGTCATCGCGATGCAATGAACGGCTTTGCCGATGCTGTTCACTACACCAAGAGTTCGAGATTCGTTTTTGGCCCCAAGCTTGGAAATTGCGCACATCGAAGCCAATCGAAGCTGTCCGAAGTGCATCGCTGTGATGGAGCTGATATTGGGCTGTGACGAACTCGGGACCCAAGCGTAATGTGTGTGATGGGAAACGACTCTCGGCTCCTGACTCCGCATCCGCGCAGTGCGTCTTGTGTGTGCACGTGGTGTGTGTGCGCGCGCGCGCGTATGACTAGGCGACCTCACATGCTGCTGTGACCTCCGCGCCTGCGGTGCTTGCCTGGGAACTCGACATCGGGATGGCACACGCGGTAGTGCCGAGTGAGCGCGTCCGCCCTGCTGAATGTTTTCTCATCGGTACACAGGTCGCACCGGACCTTTTGCTTGCGCGCGTTGTGGATTGTGTCCTCATGGCGCGTCAGGTCGTAGGGTCTTGAGAAGACTGTGTTGCAGGGCTTCCCCGTGCTCGGGTTGATCCGGTCGCAGCGGTGCGGGCCGGCTTGCGTGTTCAACAGCGTAGATGTCATGCCGGGGGCCTCGGGCCGCCGTGCGCCGTTGAGGCCGTGCGCCTGCCGGTGGCCTTCTCTCTTGTGCTTCTGCAGCAGCGCCGGGGTCTCGAACCGGAGCGTGCAGCCGTGGTAGGTGCAGGTATAAGTGCCGCCATCTGCGCGGGTATCCATGGGCCGTTGTGGGGTCCCGCTGTGGATAGACTCGGTGGCACCCGTGTCTGCCGACCCCAGCCTGGTCGTCGCCACCGACACGTTGCTCATCGAAGGGACCGCGCTCTGCGGCCGCTGCTGCGCAAGGAACGGGTATTGCGGCGGGATCTGGATAGCCGTCGGCATCGACGTGGCCGGCATTGACGTGGCCAGGAAATTGTTGAAGGTGTTGGTGTCCATGGGGAGGCCGCCAAACACCTGTTGGCTCTGGGCCGCGGCGGCCTTGTTGATGGCTTCCGCGTTGAACCCGTTGTTGCCCTGGGGGGGGAAGAGCGGGAAGTTGGCGTCGCCCTCGGGCTCGTGGAACTCGAGCATGGCGTCCTTGGGCGAGATGGTCTGCGGCGTAGACGTCGCCGCCGTGCGCGCCATCTGCTGCTGCACCGCCTGCGCATCCCGCATGGCCTTGCTCTGCTCCCTCAGTTGCTGCGCCGACCCAAAGCGCACCTGCGAAGGCCCCATGGCCGACGGGAACTCGCGCAGGGGAAGAGGAGCCAAGGGTGACCCCTGGCGGAACGGCGATCGGTCGCGGGACGTCGCCGAGACTGGCGAATTTGTCACCGCCGTGAGGTGGTTGTTGGCGGCCTGCAGTCGCTGGTGGAAGAGGTCGCTGGTGGGCGAGATGGACGCCTGGCCCGACGAGGACGACGCGATGGTGAAGTCGGGGCTGTACAGCTCGTCGGTGTAGGCGTCGGTCATGGTGCGGTCGAGCTTGGGGACAGTGGGGACGGCTGGGGCTGTTTCATCCAAAGATGGTGAGTGGGGGTCTTTGCTAGACAGATAACCGTCGAGATCTGAGTTGGGCTCACCAATCCCCTGCTTCCTGTCCTCCTCAGCCTCCCCTGCTGGCGTAAGGGGTGACTCAGATGCCGCAGAGCTCGCCACCGATACGGGGTGCGACCCGGGCTGTGACCTGCCAGGCCCAATGGGATGCTCGGAAGTTGGCAGCAGGCCGCGGTCGTTTCTGCGCCTCGGTGCGCTCGCGAGGTATGGATAAGACTGGACGCCGGCGCCCTCTGTGGCGCCGCCGTAGGCAGGGTGGATTGCGTAGAAGTTGTCGTGTGTTACTCCGGGAAACGACTTGGCCGCCAGCTGGTAGTTGCTAAGGTCGTCTGCGCCGGAGAAGCCGTGAAAGCCGTCACCAACCGAGTCATTGGGGGCGATCTGGGGGTTCGAGAGGTTGTGGGAGAAGGGCGACACGGGCCCGTTGGAGCCCATCGAGGAGCGGGAGGTGTCGCGCTGGTGCGAGAAGCGGCCGACTGACCGGGGCGTCAGCTGGCCGTTTGGCAACCACGTTTCCGTTTGCATCGCGTCCAGGTCTGCAAGGAAGGGCGCAGATGACTCGTGGACGGCCCGACTGCTTTGTCGCGAGGGCGGGAACAAAGAGGGCCCAGCCAGAGTGGGCGTCGGGATGCTGTCGAAGGCAGACAAAGGCGACGACGCGAGACTCGAGTACTGAGACAGGGCCGAGTGCGTCGAGATGGGCGATGACGACAAGCTGCCGGGGTAGTTGGCGATGTTGCTGCCGTCGGTGTCGAGGTCGAGGTCGAGATTGATGTCGAAGTCGACGTCGCTCAGGGTTGCGGTGGGGTTCGAAGTGTACGTATACGACGACGTTGCGGGGTGTGCGTGTGCAGCGCTGTCGTAGAAGGCGGGTTGGAGATGGTGCGGGTGATGCGGAAGCTGTGGTGAATGTTGGTGGTGTTGATGGCGGTGATGATGGTACTGCTCGGGTGCGAGGTGGCTAGTCGTTGCGGGGTGCAGTGGTTGCTGGTAGAGGAAATGCCGACTGGGGTTCAGTGTCATGTTGTCAGAGCCTGAGGCTGGCTTTTGTGGATGGTTAAGTTCCTGATATGTGTGGCAAAAACTGGACAAATGGTCGAAGTGTCAACCCCGAACCTTTATACCAAGCTGCAGCATTCGACCCTGGAGCCGATGGGGGGCGTGACTAATGGCAGACCATTCATGGTGTGACTCGAGAGAGACCCTTAGGCGATGACGTAGAACACGGCGCTCGGAGTCAACCAGGTTCTCTCTGCAGGGGTGTGGCCGCAGCAGCTGGGCTCGACATGCAGATGCGGGCTTGGGCGGTGCGGATTGCAGGGGGGCAGGGTACCGGCCGTCTCCGCGGAAAGGTCCAGGGTACTTGGCTGGGTAAACGCACAGTGTACATGGCACACGTCGATGGCAGGGCCAGGGTCTGGGCCCTTGGGCTTTGGTTCCAGACCTCGAACATCGCGCAGGATTGGTGAAAATCGGAAAATCGCAGCCAGCCGATGCAGACTTCACTACATCTGTACAGATTACTACAGTCCAAGAGTTCGCCAAGCAGCCTGGATCGAGAACGAGACCGACGGAGCCAGCATCTTCTCGCTTCAATATCAATAATTAATAACACAGCTTGGTGATCCGAGAGCTCTCATCAACAAACTGAAAACCAGGGTTAAGGAGCTGACCATCAATGAAAGCGCAAGCACAAGCACAACGACGTTGCCGAGCATCGCAGCGTGTTTCGTTTCTGAGATAATCACACGTAGATCTATCTCGTAGATGCGCGGTGGTTCCTTCCTGGATACGTGTTGGAGCGATCTCGACAGGTTGACCGAACAGGTTGCATTGCACAGATGGGCGTGCAACGGCACTCAGGCAGCGCAAGCACGACAAGCACGACAGGGACGACATGGACGACGGATCAGACGGCATGCCATTTTGGTTGGCGCGCATCTCGGCCTCTGCAAGAAAGCGATCTGGCCAGCTTGGTGCTGGGTTCTTCGAGATGCACCTAGAGAATACGAGACAAGTCGAACAAACGGCACACCCAGGGCCGACGAATGCAACCAAAGCTGAACGTAATGCTGACTTGAGTTTGGTTTGAGATGGTCTGGATCTCGAGGGGTGCTTGGCTTGCAGCTGGGATTGATTGAGGGAGTGGAGCACGGGCCGAACTGGCTGGGGACGAAAACTGTCCACAAGAAAATGGCAAATTATCAGGGGACAAAGCATGGTATTCTGTAGCTTCTGTCGGGTGCAGCAAGGATGTGCAACCCCATCCCATGTCTTGCGGCGAAAAATTCTTTCTGCATGCGCGCACTTCGCACAGCCACACCCACCCTCTCCCGCCCGCGATCGATTTCCAACTGATCGCGCGCCCCTTTTGGATGGTTCCCGGCAGTTGGGACCCAATCAGAACAACCAGACTAGACCACGCAGCGCAGCCTGCCAGGTACACAGGGGAGTCATGGGCGCCCACTCGCTATCCGCTTTGTCGCGGCATTGCGGACATCCAGGCTGCGACGTTGCGACAGCACAGCACCGCCAAGTACCAAAGTCTTCGTTCAGCGGAGAGAGGTCGGCGTCGGGGGTTCATCCTGACCTCCTCCGACATGGGCTTGCGCGTCACTAGCCACAGTCCCCGAGATCTGCCCCGAAAACCGACCAATGGGACGAAACATACGACGTGGCTGTTCATCTACCCGTCTGTCCAAGGGCAATGCCAGCTGGAGCAACCCCGCGCTGCCGTGGTGGTTTGGTGGTTTGTTTGATCCAAGTCCGCTGATCTCAACCCAGCACCCCGCGAATGGCCTTGTTGCTGCCACGGTGGCGCCACGCATCCCGTCGGGCACGGATCTCTCGTTGACTGTGGCTTGCAGCCCAAGAACCCTCTTCCCTGCCTGATTTGTGAACATACGGATACCGTGCCTAGGTTCCTCGGTTCTTTGGAGGGAGGCCTACACAGTATCCGTATCCGCCTGTTTCTTCTCTTCTCTTCTGAACTTTGCTCTCACAAGATTCCAAACCTCCTCTTGGCATGCCTGCAAGGAGGACCACTGCATGGATGGTGTTGTATTCCGTACTTGGTATGTATCACGGGACAAGGCTGGAGTCTGCAGTATGGGGTAGCTAGTCTCCTGATGGGCATCACATGACCCAGATCCCAGCTCATGGCCTGGTTTCCAATTCCAGCCCAATTTGGAGCCGAGCGCAACACCCACATCGCAATCCCAACTCGACTCTGCTGGTCGAATGAGTCAGACGAGAGGAACAAGTACATGCATCCCGCTTGGCAACTTCCTCCTGCTATACGGCAAGCGACTGCGACTGCGTGCGACTTGTTTACCAATTTTGGCAGCTTGCGAGTGCCGTCGCCAGCGTTGTCGGAGGTTGGTGGGCAACCATCTCCGGGCCACCATGCAGGCTTACAAAACAAACACAAATCAGAGACCGAGACAGAGGAACACCGTTTTCAACCTCCCACCGAAGCCGACTCTTCCCTGTTTCCCACTCCCAACATCATCCCACGACTCTCCGAAACGAGGCTTGAGCACTGCAGCAAGTCGCCGACTTTTGGAATGGCGGCCTCCCCGAAAATCCGATGAATGAACGGATGCGCAACTCGATGTGTTTCGACTCTGGGTCTCCGTCTGTGCGTTCGACACAGCACTTTTCCCCGGCAGCCGCGCACCGGGGCTCCCGGTCGGAGCTTACGGACCCCACCGCGGGGATAACGGCGAGATCCACTGCGCATCCGCACCGGGGTCGTCGGAGCAAGCAACATCCCGTGCGCTTCCAACAGCTTCGATTGTATGCTGACCACGTACTCACCTCCATGACTAAACCAAAAAAAACAAACACCAAGTTGCGCGCCCTCGGGCACATTGCGCAAGCCACTTGCTGCTGCCTTCGCAAAGGAGCCAGTAGTAAGAGAAGTGGCAGCCGTCACATTCGCTTCGGCTTCGGTTTCCTGCCCGATTTCGGCCAACGTAACCGATGACACAGCCCTTATCCGTAGATATCATCGCCACGACTCACCTTATCCAAATCGAACTTATCCTATGCAGAGCCGGATAAGACAAAGAGCTTGCCCGGCTGGAATCGCTCAGCGGGGCTTGCCTTGCCTTGCATCTTCGTGCTCTGGATTTCCGACGAGGGCGCACGGCAGGTCGGCACCGACGAGGGTCCTACTCGAGGATGTGTCGCACCGCGACGTGGTGCATGCATCAAGAGCCCCGTCTGCACAGGTACATACAAACCGTTGCATCGAAGCCTCCACGTGTCGCCATGCAGCTCAAGCCGGTCGCACAGCGGCTTCTGGGCCCCTAGGCCCCCTCCCGCCCACAGGGCCCCCGGTGCCCACAGCCGGAAACAACGCTCAGCTGTGGATTGCAGACACTGCAGATTGCCAGATCCCCGTCCTGTGGTTGTCGAGATCGCCGAAACCCTTGCAGGGCCTCGGCGGACCAATCACGGCCTCGTGTTCCACCAAAGACCTGGCTGTGCCACGAATTTGCGAGAAGCGGACTCGGTCCCACCTCCGTCAAATCAGAAGCTGGCCAATGAGACAAAGAGGCCGCCCCCCAAGCCGGCAGAGCTAGGAGATGCAGATCTTTTTCCCTTGTGCTGGCTTGTCTCTGCTGTCGGCGCCCCCGGGTGGTTGTCCCAAACTCCCGGGAGCGACCGTTGGCGCGAGCACGAAGGAGGGGCACGCGACAATTGCGGCACTGCAACTCGGGCGCTGAAGTTGTTGACCGGATGTTCTCGTTCTCAGGCAGGCAGGGGTTTCCTCGACGCCGATCTTTGCGATAGACACAACTGGCCTCCAACGGACACTCGGGCCTATTGCCGATCTGAAACTTGTCAGCTTGGAGCTCTCAGGGCGTCGCTGGTGGGGTTTTGGCTAGTCAGTTGAGTTTGCGCTTCCATGCTCCCAGCCTGAGGGAGGTCCAGCTGGTAAGCATCTGCAGCACACCACACGACAACATTTATCCTATCACCAGTGGAGTCACCATCAAGCATCAGCAGCGCTTTACAGCTCTTGCGAGTTTGCTGTCAACCGCGACAGGTTCTTTCGCTGTCTCGCGAACTCGCTCCAATCTCGGAATGTGACGGGCAGCCAAGAGCCGCAATGCATTCATTGTCCATGGGAGTGTATGAGTGTACCGCAACCTCTGAACAATGCGAGCCTTGTAGACACACAAGGGAATCCAATGAGTGCATGCCGTGGGTACATTTCGTACTCACAAATGACAAACCCTGCTCCTGGACCCCCGATCCGACATGTGGCAGCCACACCTTGCAGACCCCTCAGCCAGTGTTGGTGTTGACCGGCTTCACAAAAGAAGCAAAGCGAAATGCAGGAAGAAATTTTCTTCCATCCTTGCACCAAAACACAAAGCCCCCTTCTGCCGAAGATGCGGCCGACAGGAAGGGGAAAGGTAAAAATCGACAACCGGAAATCCTCTTTTTTTGGGTGTTGCACCGCAGGCCGCTAATGCAGGACATTCTTGCTGTGAACGCTAAAAATGGGAGCGCTGCAGCAACTCCCAGCTGGCCAAGCGAAGAGTCCCCTGTCGCGCTAACCCCGACAAAGGAATCTCGACACGGGTTTTGCAGAAAGTACAGGCCCTTGCGATTTCAATGTGGACCGCCCCGGAAGACGCCGACTTGCAGAGCGAGGGATCGGCTGCAGGGCTCCAAGGGCTCCAGGGCTTGGTCAGTGGGCCCGAGTACCGATTTTGAATTTTTCCCGATTCATCTCGCAATGTTTCACCGACAGACAATCCAATCCTCTCCTTTTGTGAGATGCGAGTGTGTCACTTTCGAAGCCATCTACGTAATCTCTCTCCTTTTCTTTCTTTTTTTCTTTTTCGTTACCCCTGAATCTTCCATTGCACAAATCCCACGCCGCAGGATTTTTCTGGAATTCCTGTTGTCGCACAACGCACACCATGCTGTCAGACTCCGTTTCATTACGAGATGCCATGACCCAGTACCGAGTATTCCGTACATACACTACATAGGTACATCCGATGTCTCGATCACTCCCTGTTATTCCGGCCCTGCCACAATATGATGCATCTCTACCCTTTACCGCCGTGCCGGATCCGGGATGCATCTCGTCGCGCCGACCTGATGACACCGAGGCAGGCATACACTTCGTAATTTCCAAATCAGAAGACCGAGTGCGATTCGATCAGCATTACCAAACAATGAGCAAGCCACATTCTTCAGCCCCGATTCAGCCCAGAAATATTACAGCGTCTTACACGCCGCGGGAGAACTCGGATACGGATCACAGATTACTGAACGTGGATAGCAGAGCAATCGCGCGCCGAGGTACGGAGTAGGCGTTGAACAAACTCGCACACCTTCCCTGACGCACGACTTACACAGTCTTTCATCCCCCACGACACGACTTACGACAGACCCGATTTTCCACAACCTGGATCTCAGCAATCTCGTAACCCTGACTGCACACAACCCCGATTGAAGAAAAGAGACCCCAACCCAGCAAAACCCCGTAAAAGTAAAACACAGCCCCCAACGGCCGTGCCATGAGCGAACTGAGCCATGAGAATCTCCCCATGCCCACGTCAAGACGTCAAGACCATCAAATCAAACAAGGTCCCCTCCCCCCACCCGGCCGGCCCCATCCGGCCCTATCCGCCTGGCACCCGCAAGCGCCAGCGGGGCAGCAGCGCGGCACAGCTGAGGGAAACCACAGGACAGGACAGGGCACAGGGGCCAGGGGGACCCGAACCCCCGAACCAGCGTGGCACCCTGGCAATGCGTGAACCACACCCCCGGAACGCCGATTGCATCTGCCGCTTTTGAGGCAGTGATACGGAGTCACACAGACACACAGACACACCCACACACCACGAGGGGAAAAAAAAAACGCATGTGTGCGGCGAGGCCTGCAGGGGACCTGTCAACAACAAACACGACAAGACAGGAAAATCGGCCGGCCGTTTCCCCGATACCTCCGACCGATACCGGGGCAACGGCGGAAGCACTTGCGTTTTGCTGCTGCCAGGTTTGTCAGTAAGGGAAAAGAGAGAAAAAGAGAATGGGGGTTCTCGGGGTCCCCGGAGGGTCGGCGAGCGAGGTCGAGGCTTCCGTGGGGGAGGGCAATCAAGCAGGATTCGGTAACCTTTTGACGCAGGTAGGGGTTAGGTAATAACAACGGCCGGCCGGCCGACCGGGCGGGCTGTCGGGACCACAGGCCCGAACTATTGACCGAACTTTCTTTTTTCTTTCTTTTTTACACAAAATGGTTGGTTGTTGGTTACAGACAGGTAAGACGAAAAAAGGGGTAAAATGGCTCGCGACCGGTAGCCCAGACCGGCCAAAAACTCCCGGCCGTTAGATCCCCCCAAGTTTGATGCAACAGAACCACAGATCACAATGGACAAGTCCCACGAGACAACAGTAGGTAGGTGCGTAGATTCTGTGTAAGAGATGATGAGATGGAAGAGGTGGTCAGGGGTGGATCAAGCACTTCCTGTCCAAACACAGTAACACCGCAAAATTACCACAACCACAACACGCCTACGATTAACAAGGCCAGAACCATTCTTTCGTTTTCTTTTCATCTGACGCATCTCCAAAACTCATCTCGTCCGTCCACACCCCCTGGCATCTTTGTACCACCCTGCACCCATGCCAACCACAACCATCACCATGACCATCACAGCCACCACCACCACCACCAAAGAGGTGCTCGACTCCGCAAAACATGCTGCCACCACCACCACCACCACCAGCATACACAAAACTCCATACCCCCCGCCACTCCCACCCCCAATCAAGTCTCTTCTTGCTCCCCCCCAAAAAGAAGCATGTTTAAAAAAAAAAGAAAATAGCTCTGCCAAAACAAAAACGCGACATGCAACGCAAAAAAGGTGACGTGTAGTAGATCAAGACGGGGTTGGCTGCGAGTACGCTTCTTCGTTGATCACACACCCCCCACACACCCAGACCAGAGATTAGACCAGACCAGGGCCCAGACCCAGAGGCCAGGCCAGCCTCAACCACCGTACCGTACTGTAGGCAGGGATTTGATGTTTAAATGATGATGAGCTGTACAAGCCACGGAGATTATGTTGTCAGCAAACGATGCCAATCAAAACCAAACCAAAGGAAGGATAGGAGATGAGAGAAAGTAGAAACACAAAAGAAAGAAAAGAACAAAACAGAAAACAGAGGGAAGAAAAGGAAATTAAAAAAATCTCACCTCAATCAACTTCTCCGTCAGCCCAAAGCACGCGCGGTCCTGCTCCTGCGCCGCCAGGTTAAACGAGCAGCTCTTCCACAGCCCGGCAAAGCCCATGTCCTCGAGGAGCTCGTTGAGCACGGCGGTCGACGACTCGAGCGAGCTCGAGAACTTGGGGTTGGACGTCAGCGTCTGCAGCAGCGCGTGCGCGGCCTCGAGCGTCGCCGACGTCTGGCAGTGCTGGAGGATGTCGTCGAGGAGGGAGATTATGGGGGCGCATCTGTGTTTGGGGTATGTTAGTTTAGTATCTGGTTCGTATGCAGCGGCTGGAAAGCAAGATGGAAGGGGAAAAGGGAGAAAAGGAGGGAGACAGAGACAAAGCCAAACGTACAAATGCATAACCACCCCCGGCCGTCCCATCGCAATCCGATTAAGCCACATCAAACTGCGATTCTGCACCGCATCCTCGAGATACTGGAAATCCACCAGCTCAATAGCCGTGTTAAGCAGCAGGTCCTTGTCCTTGAGCCTTCCCAGATCCTGCTCCGCGCGCAGCGCCGCTGGGTCCGACAGGCCCGGCGCGCTGACGTTGATGCCCGACGCCCACAGGTGCTCGCGCAGCTCCTCGGCCGACCCCGTGCGCGCCAGGATGAGCGCCATGTACGGCGACGCGGCCAGGTCCTGCATGTCTCGCACCTCCGTGCTCGGCCCGGCGGCGGGCCCGGTGCTGTTGCTGTTGCTGCCGCTGCCACCGCCGCTGTTGTTGTTGTTGTTGTTGTTGTTGTTGGTGTTGCCTTTCCCGGTGCTGGACGTGGTCATCTCCAGGAACGTGGACAGCACGCGCAGGGCGGTGGACTTGGTCACGGTGTCGGTGAGCCCCCTGACCAGGCAGGCGCATGCGGCGTAGTGGAAGTTCTCAAAGTTGAAGTGGATGCCGTAGGCATCGTCGAGGGGCAGGGCGGCCTCCTCGAGCTGGGCGCGCCCCTGCAGGAGGTAGGGCACCATCTTGTCGCCGCGCATGTCGCCCGTGGTGCTGATGTTGGTGAGGACGGCCTCGAGGAAGAGCGCGGTGCAGTTGAACAGGTTGGACGGGACCAGCCGGAGAAGCGAGATGGCGAGCCAGAAGAGTTGCAGCCCGTACCGCGACGCCGACGGCAGCTTGGCCATCATCTTGGAGAGCGACGTGACGATGGCCACGAGCATGTCGCTGTTGCTGTCCTCGCCGAAGCGGCCCACGCTGTTGCGCAGCGCCACGAGGACCTGGTACAGCAGGTCGTCGTCGACTTCCTCGCGCGCGAGGCAGCCCATGACGGTAAAGGCGCGCGGCTGGATGGCCGGGTTGTTCTGGAAGGCCGTGCTTGCCACGAGGCTCATCCACCGCGAGCGCCAGGCGTTGGCAACATCCACCGACGGCGCCGCGACAGAGCACGTCTCAAACAAGATGGTAGCCAGGTTCTCCGTCGCCGCCAGCGTCGGCCCGGCCTCCTGGTTCGTCGAGATCGACGCACCGTCCCGCATGAACGTGACCGAGTTGACGAAGATGTCATTCTTCGGATCCGACAGCGTCTCGAGCGTAGCCCTGAGCTTGTTAAGCCTGTTCTCATCGAGAGTAAACGATGTGCACGCCGAGTGGATCGAGTTGATCAGCAGCCGGTGGACGACCACCCTGATATCGGGCATGCCCGTGTTGGCCAGCATCGTGACGACGTGGAAGATCTCGGGCAGGTACAGCTGCGCCTGCACGCCGCTGTCAAACGACAGCGACAAACAGAACTGCAGCAGCACACAGATCTCATTCCACACCGCATTGTCAGGCAGATACTTTGTCGGCCGGAGCGACGACCGGTTCAGCGCCTTCCGCAGGCGCGAGATGATCTTCCCCCGCAGCGTGATCGTGCCAATCGAGCTGGCAATCGACGTCAGCGTCTCGGTCTGGTCGTCCTCAAACCCGAGACTGAGCGCCGCCTTGATGATCTCCTCGAGGAAAATATCCAGCAGCACCTCGTCCTGGTAAATGACGGGCCACACCAACTGCTCCAGAGCAAACGTCAGCGCGGGGTCCGTGAGCGCGACGTCGATCAGCTTCCTGAACAGCGCCGCAATCTTTTCCCTCCCCTTGTCGCTGTCGACTTCGCCCGCCAGCACCGACGTTCGGAGCCCAGGGATCCAAGGCGCCATGTACGCCAGACTCAACGGCTTCTGCTCATCCAAGAAGCTGTCCCACCCGACAAAGAACTCATTCAAGAAGTCGGCCGTCAGCTGCGGTTCCGTCTGGGCCAGGTTCTTGCTGATCTTGATGATGAACTGCGACGGGTCGAGCGGCACCGAGACATCCCTCGTGCTCATGAGCTTGGACGCTGCCGAAAACTTGAACGCCTTACACAGCGCGCCGAGCAGGTTGTACGACGACAGCCTCAGCACGGGGTCAGGTGTGGCCAGGTTCGTCAGGGCCAGGTTCAGCAGCGTACCCGGGACGTCCTGCGGCCGGATGAGCCGCTCAAATGACTTTGTGGCTCGCGTGTCCTTGGCGTACTTTGCCTTGGCGGCGCGGATTGCCTGGAGGACGTCGCTCTTCTTGGGGCTGGTGAAATACATGACGATCTTGCCATTGTCAGCCCGCAGGCCAAAGGCCGAGTCATCCTCGGTCTGGATGGAGGTGGGCGCCTCGTCGACGTCGCCGAGCCGGAAGATGTCGTTGACGGTGGTGCTCAGGTGGAAGCCCGGCACCTCCTGCTTCTTGGTGGTTGTAACCTGCACGAACTGGCTGCCGACCTTGATGACGACGTCGATCTTGCCCTTGGATTTCGACAGCCTAGTAATGGGCTGGAAGACGTAGCGGGTATCCGTCACCACGCTGATCGTCTCCTTGGGAAGGTGCAGCTTGCTCAAGTGGAAGTGTGCCTGTAGGTCTTGCAGGCTCCCGATGAGATGATACTCGACGTTGGACGGGCTGAAGACGCTGGTTTCGCTCTTGGACGAAAGCCGAAGGATGCGTCGGAAGCACTTCTTGGAAGCGCTATTCATGTTGTAGATGTAGATCCGCGCAAGTTGGCGGGACAGTTCGGTTGGCGTAAGCAGCTCCAACTTCTGCAACAACTCATCCTTTGGCTCATTCTGCCCGTTATAGCAGGTCGCGTCGATGAGAAGGCCGAACGGGCGGTGCCAGAGTCTGCTGGCAATCTTGAGGTAGCAGTAGATCAGCGTGTCAAAGTCGATCGACTCGCCATCGATGTTTCGCAGGATGATACAGATGATGGACAGCCCATCCTTGCTCTCGCCGCCATCGTAAACCGCCCGGGAGGTGAGGAACGATTCAGTGCTGCGGAACGCGTTGCGGAGCATGAAATCCTGGAACCGGGAGTAGGACGGCGGGCTATTTGCCGAAATCTGCGGCCGGTTCCACGTCACAGCCAGCGGCGGCGGTCCCAGCTTCATGATGAGATTTCTCAGGGGTTCGAGAACCGGCGACCGGCTCCTCGTCGATTCGGCTGGTGACCGAACAAAGTCCCTCCTTTCCTTGGACGCCAGCCGCGCGCGGACGTGATCCCAGTGCTCGTACAGGAACCTGTGGAGTGCCACGCACGAGCCAAAGTCGAATGCCTCGCCCCGGTTGTTGTTGCTGTTTGTAATAGCAGTTGGCGGTGCCTGCGGGACCCATCAGCCAAAACATTCCCAACCACCGCCACCACCAATAGAGAACCTACCGAAATCTCGCGCAGAAAGGTCGTGACCTTGTAGATATTGTCGGTCAAGAAGTCAATCAGCGGGAACATATACGGTTCCTTCGCCCCAAAGAGGACGTTGTTGGCCAGATTCTGTATGACCTTGGCGATGAGCAGCAGCCCGCGGCGCATCTCCTTGGACGGGGGCGTCGACACCAAGCCCTCCACCTCAGGCGCAACAATCGCCGGGCAGAAGAAGCGCAGGAAGATGAACGCCCCGACGGCCGTGTATTTTGCGTCGGGGAACCTTTCCATGACCGCTTCCGAGATCTAACTGTTGTCAGCCACAAGCCCCGAACCAAACAAACATCGTCGTTCAAGAACTTACGATATTGCAAATATTGCGAAACGACACCGGGATATTCGACGAGGAGCCACAGATATTCTCAATGAACACCCGAGCCACGATCTGAAGATGCTCCACATTGGTCTTCAATTCCTCAGCCGAGCTGACCCTGGTCGGATCGAGCTCCAGACTGAGATCCTTGGAGGTCATCATCAGCCTCTCGACCACGTTCTGCAGCGTGTCCCTCAGGTAGCCGACGCCCTTCCACTTGGCGTAGATCGACAACATCTTGGTGGCGACACACGTCCTGCGGAGCAGCTCCGACTCGTTTTCTACGGCGGGGATTTGTCAGTTGAGAAACACTCCTCCCTGAGGAAAAAATGGCACCACAGCAAGAAAGAATAAACTGACCGGTTTCCTCAACCTCCTGTTTGATCAACGCCTCGAGCAGGACAAAACTCATCCCCCTCGCCTCAAAGATATTCAGCAGCGAGATGGTGAGCTCGTCAACCTCGTGACTCGGACAGACAGCACTCAGCGCCGCGGCCAGGCTCGGATCGCTTGTCAGAAGCTAAACAACAGCTTTAGTTAGCCTCCCCGCCTCCCCCCAAAAGCTGGACACCACCCCCCCGCTCGACTACGTATGTACTCACCTCCAACAACTCATCATACTTCTCATTCACAGCGGCATCACTCAAATTGTTAAACTCAGTCCCCTGCACCAGGATGTTATACAAGACCCTGACAAACGCAGTCCTGATATCCGGGTTCTCATGGTAACCTATACTCAGCGAGTTCTTAAGCCCAACGTCAATATTAGCACTGAGCAGGTTCGAGAGGATGGTGATGGCCAAATCCGAGGTCGACGCCTCAGCGGTCGCGCCGGCGCTGCCCGACGAGCCGAAATAATTATGGCCGTGGTACGCGTGCTGCTCGCCGACGCGGCCGGCATCGGCGCCGTTGGGCTCCATATTGAGCAGCGACAGGAAGCGGTTGAAGTACTGGTGGAACATCTGCGACTTGAGCTCGCTGGTGTCGGCGTCCGTCTGTCCGTCGCCCGGCTGCAGCGGCAGGCGGAAGGTGAGGGTGGCCAAGGCGCGCAGGCAGGCCTTGTCGAGATCGCGCTGGACGCGGGTCAGCTCGTCCTGACGCCCTCCGAGATGGAGGGCTGAGTCGCGGGGCGAGCGCGGACGGGCAATCCAGCTGAAGATGTACTCGAGCAGCTGGTTGCGGATGCGGACGTCGTCGCGGAGGTTGAGCTGTTCCTTGCGCTTGGTGACTGCCTCGACGAGCTGGCAGATCTTGATCTTGACGCGCAGGCTGCTGGGGGTGTCGGTGACGCCGTCTAGGAACTTGGCAAAGTTGAGGCAGAGAGCACCGAGGTGGAGGCCGGACGCCGCGCCCAGATCGGAGGGGGTATCGAGCCGCTCGACAAGCGCCTTGAGAAGGGAGGAGGATTGCTCGGCAAAGATGATGTCGTTGTCCTGGCCCTTGACGCTGGGTTCCAGGGCACCGGTGAAGAGCACCTCAAGCTCTGTCTCGAGCGCCTTGAACAGGGGTTGGAACAGGGATGGGGGGACCTCAGAGGACAGCACCTCCCTCATGGTCTCGCGGACGCGGACGTTGGCGCATGCCAGGAGCTGAATGCTCAGCCTGAGATACCGCGTCAGGAGCGGTTCCTCGTGGCTCCCCGACGACAGGCGGTCGATCCACCTCAGCCCGCTGATGGCAGGCTCCTCGAGGTTGGTCGCTTGTTCGGCCGTACAGATACCTCCAAGCGAGGCGAGGAAGCCCGAATAGTTGCGCCACTCAGCAACCATCCGTTCCGTGACGATCTCACCGCCGCCTGCTTGAGAGATATCCTTGGAGAGGTACAGCCACCGGTCAAAGACGAGCTCCCACGCATCGAGTATGCCGGCGCTGGGGTATTGCATGCGCCGCAAGAGTGCCCTAATCCTCTTTTGGAACGCGACCAAGCCCGTGAACCGGAAGTCGCGCGAGGAGATGTCGCCAAAGATGTCGCCATTCCGGAGCAGGGTCAGCGACGACTTGGCCGCCGCGGGAGCCGTGTCGATGAGGCGGCATTCATCCAGGAAGGTACCAATGCAGGAGGTCACCATCTGGCAGGCTTCCATGTCTGCGGAGCAAAGCGAGACCAGGAAGAGCGTCTCGAGTTTGCTGGACGCAGCAGTGCGCTCATCGATGTCGTCTGCTGTCTGGCCAAGTTCCGGTAACGACGTGAGAAGTAGTAACCTGGACTCAAGATATCCGTTGATAGACCTGAGCCCCTCAGCACTGCAGGGCAGCCTCGCCCTGTCGCAAATCGAGATAAGAATGAGGGACCTGTTCTCGTTAGCCATCTCTTCACACCAGGAAACACACGAGAAAAAAAGAAACCCACGTAAGCCTCCAGAATTTCGTCTTAAACGCCTTCGACCCCAGCCCCTTCGAAGCCCTCAAGTTCGCCAGCACCTTTTCCTTCGCAAACAAGCGCTTGGCGACGCCCGTGGCCAGCCGCCTGACAGATTCGTCGGAAGCAATGATGCACGAGATCAGCGCCTCGAGATTCTCCTCGTAAAAGTGATCGCGCTCGCCGCGGTCCTTGGGAGGACCCTCAAACAGGGTCATGGGCGCGGCGTCCAGGAAGCTGAGAATGTTGCACACCATGGTGATGGAGGGGGCGCTCTCGACCGCCCTGCGCTGGGCGGGCAGCTCGTCGATGTATCCCTCGGCCAGGAGTTCGGACATGGTCTTTTGAAAACGAGAGACAAGTCAGTTTTTTTTAATTTTTTTTTTTATATGCATGAATAGTTCCTACGGAAGAACGGGTGACAAAAACTGACCTGCAGCTGGGCCTGAATGAAGGCGCTCACGGTGGTGAAAAGGGGCGAATATTTCTGGCCGCTGCCCAAGCGCGCAAAGTGGGCGCACGCCTGGATGACAGCAATCTTGAAGCTCTGCGGCGACGAGGACGAGAGACAAGACACGGCGAGCGAGCCCACCGAGTGCTCAAAGTTGAGATGGACTAGGGACACAAACGCAGCCGTCATGATATCCTGCTCGTACAGGGGGCCCTCGGCGCCGGGGGCAAAGCGTCTGAAGACGGCGTCGCGCACCTCGTCCTGTACGTCCATGGCGTAGCTCATCAGAGCCGAGTCGCTCTCGGCATCAAAGTGCCTCGCGGCGCGCAGCAGCAGCACCATGCAGTACGTGGCCTGCTCGTTGCGGTTCCGCAGGGCCTTGCGCAGCCCGTCCAGGAACTGCACCTTCTTGGCCATGCCCACGCCCTTGGACTCGCGCATGTTACTGGCCACCTCGAAGACATCGGGCTGCAGAAACAACAGCGTCATCTGCATCGGATACAGCAGGGCCTTGTGGCGGCCATTGTCGCCAACCGTCAACGTCATATCAAACAGGGTATCCGGCGCGGTCTCGCGGCGCTTGGGGTTGTTGTGCATCGAGTGCAGCTGGACAAACTCGCCCGGGTAGCGGTCGAGCCAGCGGGTGATGATCTGAGGCATGACGACGGCGATGGTGTTCTGGAACGACTTGCGGAAATGCAAGAAGCTGGAGCAGAACTCTTGGATGACGAGGCTCAGCTTCTGGCTGTCCACCCAGAAGTAGGAGACGAGGCGCATCATGATGAGCGCGGCGCGTTCCTCCTCGGCCGCGGCAGCGTTCGGGATGGAGGCGCCCTGGCCAGGCCCGTTGTTGCGGGCCGCGTACATTATGCTGCGGAAGAAGTCGAACGTGACGGGCCATGTCGACGCGGTCATGTACTCCATTATCAACTTGATGTGGGTCTCGATGGCGTTGGTGTGGGCTTGGAGGATGCCCTTCGTCTCAGAGGGGTCGCTGGACGCGGCCGAGAGCGGCGTCCGCATGGGCTCCTCGGGGGGAGGGGTCATTATGTGTTTGGCGGACGAGTCGTCGAGGATGGCCTTGGCCGGGAGCGCGAAGCCATCGGGGATCGGCTCGAACAGCACCTTGATAATCTCGAATATACGGCGGAGCTGTATATCGCTGAGTGCTTCGGGGGGGTGGAAGGCGGCTCGCTGTGCGGGGGACAAAGGGCCGTCCGACACCGGGGAAGGGCTCGATCTGTCGGCGCCGGGGGCCCTGATGCGGTACCAATTGCTGGCGCAGCAGTCGGCGATGAGCTCGAGGACGTAGAGCTCCGAGAGCAGCACATGGGGCGGGTGCGCGAGGACCGACTTGTAGGGGCGGGCGAGGTCCTCGAACAGGGACAGGAGGGCGTCGAGGATAAGGCTGATGGAGGAGGCGCTGACCTTGACGAGGGTCGTGCGCGTGATGGAGGCGATGTCATCTTGGGAGAGATCATGGGTCGAGGTGCCGGTGCGGTGGGGGAGCTGGCGTTCGACAAGCGTGTCGTGTCAGCACAGCGCCGTATCTCATCAATATCACAACCACGATCACGGTTCTCGGGAGACGCCGCCGGCAGCGGCGCAAAACATCACGCACCCTCGTGGTGAGCCTGTCCACCAGGCAGCCTACTAGGCCCGCATCGCCATTCATTGTGAGTCGAGAGAAGCAGGACTAGGCCGACACCTTCTCATGGTTGGATTCCCGTATTATTTTCTGTATTTTATCTGTGTTCCCCTTGTTTCCGACCGACGGCGTTGGGGTTCGGGTGCCGCACGGCGGCCCTTCTTGACGAGAACCTAGGCAGTCGCCGGACAATATCCGCGCGTCGTGGTGAGGGACGGGCAGAGTGGGAGAGCGGGCGTTGGGATGCGGTGCGGTGCGGTGTGGTGCACGCGGAAGCCGGTCCTGCGGCAGGCGTTGGAGATTTGGGGGGATCGGCAGCGGGCGTTGCAGACGAGATGAAAATCGAGGGCGTGCGGGCGCGGAGCTAGGGACCTCTTTTTTTGGCTTCGCGACTCACGGCACGGGGCAGCACACGCACCTGCCACCTGCCGGCTTGCGGAACTGTGGATTGCGGTGCGGATTGCGGATTGCGGATTGCGGCAAGGCGGGGAACCTGGAAGCAACCTTCCATCCTACCACCAAGCCAGGCACTGGGCCTCACGCTGAACCACGCCAAACCCGTTGGAGTGGGGATCTGGGGAGCTGCCATTCTGGTGGGAGGTGGGCCTCTAGCATGGGCGTGGAGCCAGGCGTGGGCCCTGGCCGAGAGCGCTACGACAGCGGCCAGGACGGATTTGAGATGGTGCTGTGGTGCTCGCTGTGGTCCTCCCGGCATGAAACCCCTCCGTCGCCGCACACCGCCCGCCCACACCCTCTCTCGGGTCGTCCCTCGGCCCCCTTTTTGGGCGGATTCGAAGGTTCCTGCATCCGTTCCGAGACCTTCCACGACCCAACTCCGTGGGGGCGGATGAGGATGGATGTCCACAACTGCTGACTTGCAGTTACCTTATAATTAAACTAAGTTCTTACTTTTGCTATTAGTGACGTGGGATTTCTTCTTTCTTTTTTTCTTTTTTTCCTTCTTCGTCTTTTATTTTTGCATTTATTTTATTTTTATTTTGAAAAGATGCTCCCGGTCAAGGTAATTCGCGTATGCACCCATCCCTCTAACGTTAGTTAGCGTGCCCGCAGGACGATCCAATTCCAATTGCTGATGCAACCCTCTCTCTCGAACGGGCTGCTGGGTGCTGCCGTGTTCCCACGCAACTGGACGGAGCGGTGCTGGACAAATGTCTTGTCTGGAGACACTACCGGCGCTAGTCAACCAGTCATTTCTCGCAATGTCGCAACACGAGGCACGGGGGACAATGGTTTGGTTGACCCCTGGCACGATGGCACCTTGACATTACTGTGTACGGAATGCCTACCTATGTACTCAGGGATGGGGGCAGCGGGATGGACACTGAACATCCAGACAACAAAGATCATGAAGAAAAAAACAATGGCATCAGTTATTCTCCCCCACGTAATTTTCCCGCAAACACCTTTCCGCCCTGTACCTTCTAGAAAGACAACAGACCACCAAGAGATGAGAGAGATTTTATAGACAGACAACAATATCTTCTTTTCGCCCCTTCAGCTCCCCGCTAAGCCCAGCTCACCTCAGCACTAATACCCCCTCCCACCGCGGTAGTTCCTATCGCGGTTATCGCCGCCGCCGTGGCGGTTGTCATACCGCCGGTCCTGGCCCTGATGATGCGGCGGCCGGTGCTGCTGTCCCTGGTACCCTCCTTGATGGCCTCCCTGGTACCCTCCCTGATAGCCTCCTCCCTGGTACCCGCCGCCCTGATGTCCGCCCTGGTAACCTCCATGCTGCTGTTGCGGCCCAGACCCGTAATGGTCATTCCGGTAACCCTGACCGTAACCCTGGCCGCCGCCATAGCCTCCCTGACCGCCGTAGCCGCCGCCCGCGTGGTGACCGGCCGGCGGCGGGGGAGGCGGCACTCCGACTCCAAACCCGGGATACCCGGGAGGCGGAGGCTGCCAGGACTGCGGAGGGGCCGCATACTGCTGCTGGTGGCCACCATATCCGCCGCCGCCCGGTGCACCACCCCCACCGTAGCCGTTCCCGTAGCCGCGGTCCTGTTGTTGGTATCCCCCGCGCCCGCGTCCGCCGCCACCGCCACGACCAGGGCCGTAGTTGATGCGGTCTCCACGTCCGCCGCCGCCGCCGCCGTAGTTGTTCCTCAGGGGAACACCGCCGTAGCTTCGCCCGGAATTACGGCCCTTGTTCTTGACGAACTCAACGTCGCTCCTGTCGAGCGCGGGCGTGGGCAGCTGGACGCCGCGGAGGAGCATCGACTTGTGCGTGTGAGAGCTCTCGGGCATCTCGTAGTTTACACTATCCCACATGCGATTAGCAACATTCTATTTTGAACATACAGAGTCAAAATTAGCTTACCTGAGAGATCGGTCATAGTCGACATCCGGCATCGTGTTCCTCTCCAGCGGGTACACAAGCGACCCGTGGGGGACATAGCCGTCGATCTTCTCGACCTTGCCGGCGAGACCATCGCTCCGCTTGGGGTCCAGCTTGAACATCGGCACGCCCTGCTTCTTGGAGTAGAAGTGGGTCGTGATGTCCTCGTAGAGACCCGGATGAGCATCCGAGAGCAGGAGGACCTCGTGGCCCGGCTTGTTGCGGGCTTCGTCTTCGGGGCTCAGGAGGTGCACCCTTGTCTCCATGGCAGCCAGCAGACGCGGCATCTCGATGAACGGCAACAGGGCAATACCCTGCCACGACATCTTCTTACCATTGAGATCAATCTCAAAGTCCTCCGGGTAAAAGTCGAGGATCGGGCTGTCCTCGTTGAGCATCAGGTCATGGAACGCCTCGGGAATGGAGTGGCGCGAGGCCGCCGGAAGCACGCTCATGAGCTGCTCGAATGGGCGCGATATCCTGCCCTTCTCAAAGTCGATGGTCATCTTGCCGAGATCGACAAAATCGGCCGCAAAGGGCGCGTAGTGGTAGGGGTAGAACCACTCCCACGACGGGCAGCCCTGGAAATAGTACATCAGCACCCAGGCGAGACCCTCGACGTACGCCCGGGCAACCTTGTGCCGGAAGGCGATGTCCTTGGGGTCCACCTTGAATTTTTGCTCATAGTAGCGGTCGGCGTAGCCCTCTTCCCAGAGCCTGACCGAGTCGACGGGGCCATCCTCGGTCGAGGGAGCAGCGGCCTCGGTATCAGAGCTGGCCGCTGCGGTACTGCTGGCGTCCTCCTCAATGAGGTCCGCCTTGCGCTTTCCGAGGGCCGAAGGCGGAGATTTTGTGGGAGTAGTCTCCTCCATCTTGGAATCGCCGGCGTCGCCGTCGGGCTTGACTGGGGTCTGTGCTGTCAGACCCTGGAGCTGGCTCTTGAGCACGCTCGCAGCGCTCTTGTTGGCCACGTTGGCCTCGTCAACCGCGCGGCGGTTCACCACCATGTCGTGGGTGATGACGGGCTTGGGGATGCTGGCCACTGGGAACAGGTTCATGCCCGGGGGCGGCCCGTTTGCCTCGGGTGCGCCCCTCCGTTGCCTGCCGCCGCCGTCGTGACCGCCACCCCTGCCGCCGTTACCTTGCTGGAGCTTGCGTCTCTTAAAGCTGGCTTCACGTCGGTCTTCGACCTCCTTCCTCCTCCTGAAGATGGAATCCTCTTGCTTGGCGAGGCCGCTGAGGATGTACTGCGCACGCTCGAGATCCACATGCCCATCCTTGGTCACATATCCACCCATTACCGCCAGGTTATCTTTCCAGATGGCCATGAGCGTCTCGATGCCGTTCTCCCTGATTTCAAGGGCCGGCAAGTGAGGCAAAAAGTCATTTCCGACGAAAAAGCACATGAAAACCCAATCGTCGATGGCGCGCTCCAGATCCCAACGGAAGGGGAGGTTGGGGACGTTCAGCTCAATGGCAAGGTACTCACGGAGGACGGACACGTGGAGCCAGATGAAGGGCTTCAGGGGATGGGCATTGTCCTTCTCGCCAAACTCGCCCGTCTTTTCCTTTGCCTCACCTCTGCAATTCCTCTCGTCGTGGCCTTTTTGGCCGCAGAGCTTGCACATCCTGGCCTTGCTATCCTGGAAGAACACATCCTCACGAAGCACGCGGAAATGCGGCTCGTGGGTGGCAAGACCAAGCATGATGAGATCGGCGTCGAGGCCGTAGATGACATGACGGGTGTTGGGGTCATGCTCGGGCGAGTTGCGCTGCGAGCGGACAAAATTCATGATCTTGTGCTCACCCTCGCCGGGCACAGTGGCGTCCGAGATCAGAACCTTCATCTTGGCCCACGCGGGGTCCGTGTTGAGCTTGTACGCGCACCAGTACCGCAGACTTGCGGCCAGGATGTCCATGAAGGGAGTGCCAGGGGTGATGGAGTTGGAGTCGAAAGCCTTCTTGACGACAATCTCGACCACCTCCTCCTTGGCGTTGCTGCCCTTTTCCTTCCTGAGCATCTTGAGGAGCTGCTGCTGGTCCTCCGCCTTCTCCTTCGCATCCTGGGCGGCGCGGAATCGACGGGAGCGTTGTTGGTTCATCTTGGCTCGCGGCGCAACACCATCTGTCGTTTTGTTAGAATTGAATAATACTGTTTCCATGGGCAGAGGTGGGGGTTGAAGAGCAACAAAACCTACCAACAGCAATCATGAGCAGCTTCCTGGGGCGCACCATGTTGACGACGCGCTCGGTGTACTTGAAGACCTCAATCATCATCTCCTCTTCATCCTTGGGTGCCGGCCTGTCCTCGGGATGGGAGCAAGGATGGACAATGCCGTTCATGTCCAGGTACAGATTGTCGAACTCCTCGCCATTTGGGTTCGGCGTTGTCGCGTCGACCGGAATGACGGAGCCATCCTCCATGACAAGAGGCTTGTCCTCGATGACAGGAGATATGATTTTGGGGTATTTGGTGGAGAGCCACCGGAAGGCAGCCGGAATACCCATGGTGAACGATTCGCGCGAGTATCAGCAGGCAGCAATCGTCGGTTGCGGCGGTCGGGAGAGAATCGATAGTTGTGACTAGCCGGGGCTGGCTATTGCAAAGAGCGGCAGTCGGTGAAGGTTTTCGATGGAAAGCGACGCTATGTTTGTGCACATGGGGCTATCCGGTGTGCGATGTCGTCGAGGATGCAAACGGAGAGTCCAAGCAACAATGGTCCCAGGTCGGTAGCCGCTGAGAGGCGGAGAGGTGGATGCCAAACAAAGACCGAGGAAAGTATTTATTTGTTTGGACTTTGGAACATGCAGCTGGATGGCAATCCTCTGATTTCGGATTCCAGCTCTGTCCGGTCGGGATAGGGTTGATGGTGAAGCCCGATGCGCGAGGACAGCTGCGCAGTTCGATGCTCGGGATTTGAAGATGCGAGGTCATTCAACGCGCGCTGTTCGCTGCAGGAAAAAACGACCGTTTCAGTCGCCCGCGCGCATGTGGGGCCCTTCTCCAGATTTCGAAAGATACATAGACTGGATACCAGATTGGTAACAATACCGTATGATTCGCATGCTGAGGCATGTAACTTTGATGGGGGGTCGGCCCCACTTTATTTTACAGAGCTCAAGCTTCCAAGACAGTGGGTTCATCAATTCGGTGTCACTGCGCTCAGGGTTCCGTCCACCTGTCCACACCACACCACCCCAGGCCCCAGGCCTTTCACGACAACCACGATTAATGCGAGACGGATAACTTCCAAAAAGCCAGCCATTGGGATCTCACGGTCATATCCCACGTTTTTGAACGAGAAACGACCTGCGCTTTGCGCCTGCGCACCTTGGACCCCACGGTTGGGACGATCGAAGACGAAGGCGAAGACAAGGGAGTCGTGAGCTTCAAGGGTTGCGAATTGAGAGCCGGGGACAGCTCCGAGAAACGAGGCCGACCGACAAACAGCCCGTCGAGTCTTGTTTGCGACATTTTGCCAGAGCCAGATGCTCCTCCATGGCAGCTAATCCCCGACGCCCTCCCCCTTGCCCTTACCGACCCGAACCCTGTCCGACACCATGTCCATGTTCTCGACCATCACGACTGCCCCGGCCAAGCAGTCGGTGAGCGAGACCATCCCCGTGCTCAGCGGCCGTCTGAGCACCGCCACCCTCCTCGAAGACCGCCGTGCTGCCATCCTCGGCCTGCGCAGCTTCGCCAAGCAGTATCCCGCCTCAGTCGCCTCGGGTGCCCTGCGCAGCCTGATCGGCAGTCTCAGCCGCGATGGCGAGGATGTCGACACGGTCAAGGTGGCGCTGGAGACGCTGCTGATGCTCTTCAACCCAGACCCCGACAGCCCCGAGGCCTCGGAGGAGATTGCCCTGTGGGTGGCCGACGAGTTCACACAGCGGCATGAGAACATTGCGCTCTTGCTAGGATTTATCGGGGCCGACAGGACCGATTTCTACTCGAGACTCTATTCGCTCCAGCTTTTGTCAGCTATCCTGTCCGCACGCACCGAGAGGGCCGAGGAGGCTATTGTCAATACGAGCGAAGGCATCCCCCGCCTCGTCGCCGTGCTCGAGGATCCGCGGGAGGCCATTCGCGATGAAGCTGTCGGCCTGATCACAGATCTCACGCCGACGTCCAACGTGATTCAAAATCTGGTCACGCTCGAAAAGGGGTTCGGGCCTATATTTCAAATAATAAATAATGAGGGCGGCCTGGCGGGTGGCGCGAGGGTTGTGGAGGACTGCCTCATCCTGCTGGCCAACCTGCTCCGGCTGAACCCCCTAAACCAGACCATGTTCAGGGACATGGGGCATGTCGCAGAGATCAGCCGGCTGTTGAGGGACGCTTACCAGGGCGGCGAGGATGGCCAGGAGGTGGCCGAGTGGGTAGAGGTTCAACGCAACAGGAATGTGTACGCCATGCTCGCCGTCATACGGCTGCTCCTTGTCCCCGGTGCAGCGGGAACACCCCTGAATCAGGAATCGTTCATGGGCGACCTGGTGTCCGGGGGACGTAACCGTGTGCGAGGCGGCCCGGTGCTAGAGAACACACTCCAGATCGCATTCTCTCCCGTTGCCGAGTTGCCGATTAAATCAGAAGCACTGCTGGCGTGCGCAGACATGATCAGGGGCAACGCCGACGTGCAGGCTAGGTTCGCTGGTTTCCAAGTACCATCACCCCTCGCCGACCTGACCGCCAACCGCCAAGCGAACGGCATCCCGAAGGTCTACATCATCGACGGGCTGTTGGATCTCGTCCTCGCTGTGCACGCGCTGCCGGCTTTCGACCTGCGGATGGCGGCCTGCACGTGCCTGAAAGCCTACTTCCACAAGCACGCCGAAATCCGCATGCATTTCCTCGACCATGCCGTCCGGACGCACAAGGCACACGCCGACGAACTTACCAATGCTCTGACGATTCTGCTCCAACCAAACTCGGAGGCGGTCACCACAGACCCGTACAGGTACTGGTTCGCCGCGGTACTCATGCTCCACCTCGTGCATGACAACCCGGAGACGAAAGCGCTGGCCATGAGCGTCACCGAGGGAGACGAAGCTAGCGGCGAAGAGGTGGTCACGAGCATCCAGACCATGACGGCCCACCTCCTGAGCAGCGTGGCCAAGTCGGACGACCCCCGGATCAGCATCGGCTATCTGATGCTGCTGCTGTGCTGGCTATTCGAAGACCTCGAGGGGGTGAACGACTTCCTGGGCGAGTTCACCAACCTCCAGGGGCTCATCCAGGCGGCGATAGAGAATCCAAACGGCGACGTCATGGTGCAGGGCCTGAGCGCCATGCTGGCTGGCGTCGTCTATGAGTTCTCCACCAAGGACTCGCCCGTCCCCCGTGCGAAGGTCAAAGAAATGATCATGTCGCGCATGGGCCGCGATCGATACGTCGACAAACTGTCACGCCTGCGATCCCACCCGCTGATGCGCGACCACGAGGTCCTGCCGCAGAAGCTCGAGGGCGGCCCAGACCAGAAACTCCCCGACGTCTTCCTCGACGACACCTTCGTCGAGTTCTTCAAAGACAACTACAGCCGGATCCTGCGCGCCATCGATCGCGACCCAGACTCAGAAACATCCGTCATGACCAACGGCGTCCAAAAGGGCGTCTCCCGCCAGCTCGTCGACAGCCTCCGCGCCGAAGCAGCGGAGAAGTCGCTGGCCCTGCAAGAAGCCCAAACCCAAACCGCCCACCTCGCGCAGCAACTCTCCCAAGAACAAGCGGCACACCACCAAACCAAATCCGCCCTCGCCGCCGACCTCTCCCGCACCAACGACACCACCACCGCCCTCCGCGCCCAGCTAACAAGCAAAGACTCCCTCATCCAAGCCGCCGAAACCACCACCAAAACCCTCACCCGCCAACTAACCCAAGAACAACAAGAACACCAACGCACCAAAGCCGACCTCGCGCGCGCCAAAACAGCCGCCGACGCAGCTCACCGCACCCACATCCAAGAACTCGCCGCAGCCCAAGCCCGCCTCCGCACCCGCGAGGACGAGCTGCAGCGGCAGGCGGAAGCGGCACGCAAGGCGGGCGAGCAGGAGCTTGAGCGGGCGCGCCGCCGCGCCGAGGCTGACCGGGCCGATCTCCGCGCTACCATCAGCCGGCTTGAGGTGGATGTTATGAAGGCTAACAAGGCGCGGGGCGCGGCCGAGGGGCGGGTTGCGGAGCTTGAGGGGGTGGTGAAGACGAAGGAGGACAAGATCGGGGAAGTGGAAAGGGTTTTGAAGGGGAGGGCGGAGGAGGTTAGGGGGTTGGAGGGGAGGGTGAGGGAGGAGGAGGGGAGGGTGAAGGAGATGGAGGGACGGGTTGGGGGGCTTGAGCGGGAGGTTGAGAAGGCGTTGGAGAGGGCGAGGAAGGCGGAGGAGGAGGTTAAGAGTTTGAGGGGTAAGGTGGAGAAGGCGAGGAAGGCGGAGGAGGAGGTTAAGGCTCTCAAGGCTAGGGCGGAGAAGGCTGAGGGGCTGGCTAAGACGGCGAGGGAGGGGGAGCTGAAGAAGGAGGAGGAGAGGAAGACGGTGCAGGGCGAGCTGGATGACTTGCTTGAGGTGTTTGGGGACTTGGAGGAGAAGGTTACCAAGTACAAGGTGAGTGATTTTGGAGAGCGTTTTGGATGGGTTGGAATGGTGGTGGTGCAGGGCTAACGAATGCTTTTTCTAGGAACGACTCAAGGCGCTGGGACAGGAGGTGTCGGACGGGGAGGACGATGACGACGACGACGATGAGGAGGAGGATGATGACGATGAAGAGGAGAAATAGGGGGCCCTGAAAGGACAAGCGTAGGGCTATTGGGGTCCCATTGATGTTCTGGGCTGAACCTTGGGTGTTTGGTTGTCCTGGATTCCACCAAAAGCAGGAGACGGGGATTATCGTGGTGTGCATTTTCAGCGGGCACAGTATTATATGAATATAAAAGATTTAGATGGGATGGGTGCATTGCTCTTAATCAGCGGGGGCCAGTCCAGTCAAAGGCTTGGTAACAAATTCCGTACGGAACATAGCGTGTCATACAGATCTTGAATTTACCTTACCTCTGGGCGTGGACTTGCAGGAGGCATGGACAGCCTCCAGGCCATCTCCCCGCACCTTCTGATGGATGCGTCCCACTCAAGCACCTCTGTGCCTGAAAAACGATCCACAATGTGGAGAAAACAGAGCGATAACGTTAAAAAAAAGACCGATAACCAAAACTCGACTCAATGCGGAGCTTTCCCAAAAGAACTGCTTCTACTTGGGCATCAGTTTGACTTTGATCGCTTCACTCTCTCGCATCTCACATCCTTGATCTTTTTTTTGTGTTACACTTTTGTTTCTATACAACCCCTCAAGAAAGAGTGGGAGAAAAAAAAACAGAACCAGAACCAGAAAAAAAAAAAAAACAGAAAAACAAAATGGCCGAAGCCTACCCCCGCTCCGACTCGGAGTCGGTCTCGTCGTCGGACAACGAAGAGGACTGGCTCAACAAGCCCGGCGAGGAGGACGAGGACGACGAGCAGGAGCAGGTGTCGGTCGTGTCGCTGCTCGATGACAGGGTATTTCCGGATGCGCCCGCTATGCTGGCGTACTGCAAGGACAAGTTCGGCTTCGACTTTGTTGGCGTGCGGGACAGGCTGGGGCTGGATTTCCATGGGTGTGTGAGGCTGATTAACTTTGGTGAGTTTTATTTTATTTATTTATTTTTCCTTTTTTTGTGTTGGCCGATGATGACTGACCGAGTGATATACAGTCCGCCGCAGCGCTAAGGAGGGCAAGCCCCTGTCGCAGGAGATCACGGCGGAGCACCTCGCCGACGACAAGCTGCTGATCCCCGTGCTGGAGGACGATGCGCTTATCTTCTGTCTGGACGAACTGCCTGCGTCGGCGCCCAGCCAGGCGCAGGAGAAGGGCAAGGTGACCGACGAGAAGGCCGGGGCTCTCGTGGGCAACGGCGAGACGCAGCCCGTGGAGGAGCTCCTCCAAAAGAACGCGCAGCTGCAGGCCGAGCTGGAGCAGCTGTCCAAGCAGTTCACCAACTACCGGCTGGCGGTCGAGCAGACGCTGGACAAGCGCTGGGGCGTGGACGAAGAGGGCGGCGAGAAGGGCGAGGCCTCGAAGGCGGCTGCTCCTGTTGTCGGAGAGAAGAAGCAGAGGGACGAGTCGGCCTACTACTTTGAGTCGTACGCCCATATCGGTGAGTCTAGCCTCCTTTTTTTGTCTCATCTCACTCCAACCACGCACATGTGGTTGCTAACCAGACCAAAGACATCCACGAGACCATGATCAAGGACACGGTGCGCACCAACGCCTACCGCGACTTCATCTACGCGAACAAGCACCTCTTCGCGGGCAAGACGGTGCTCGACATCGGCTGCGGCACGGGCATTCTCTCCCTCTTCTGCGCCAAGGCGGGCGCGGCACGCGTGCTGGCCGTCGACAACAGCGCCATCCTCGACAAGGCGCGCGAGAACGTGTTCCGCAACGGGCTCGACGGCGTCATCACGTGCATCCGCGGGCGCATCGAGGAGGTGACGCTGCCGGTCGACAAGGTCGACATCATCGTGTCCGAGTGGATGGGCTACTGCCTGCTGTACGAGGCCATGCTGCCGAGCGTCTTCTTCGCGCGCGACCGCTACCTCAAGCCCGACGGCCTGCTGGTGCCCAGCCACGCGAGCATGTGGATCGCCCCCGTGTCCGACGCCGAGTACCTGACCGAGAACGTCGACTGGTGGCGCGACGTCTACGGCTTCGACTTCCGCGCCATGCAGGAGGGCATCTACGCCGACGCCCGCATGACTGTCATGCCGGCCGACGCCGTGTGCGGCGACGCGATGGCCTTCCGCATGCTGGACCTGCACACGGCCAAGGTCGAGGACCTGGTGTTTGAGGACGCGTGGCAGACGACGCTGTCGGAGAAGGTCGAGGCGCTGGACGGCTTCCTCGTGTGGTTCGACTGCTACTTTGGCGAGAGCCGCCAGGAGGTGGTCGACCCGGCGCTCACCGCGGAGCAATGGGCCGCCACCGGCCGGGAGCGCGTGGCCTTCACGACGGGGCCGTTTGACACAGCGACGCACTGGAGGCAGGGGCTGTATCTCATCGACAAGGGGAAGGCGAAGGCGATCGAGGCCGCGCCGGGGAAGAAGGTGGTGGGCCAGATCCGCTACGCCATCCCCGACGACCACGCCCGCGGGCTCAACATCCGGCTGACGTGGGGGCTGGAGGGTGGTGACAAGCAAGCCCAGACGTGGATGCTGAACTGAGGTGCCAAGAAACGGGTATAGACAAAAAATGACAGTCTGTTCGTGGTTGCTTGCTTTGCTCTATGAGGCGGCGATGTGGTGTCAAATCTACAACAGAACCATTCCCATGCCCCTGAAATTTGCAAATGTAAATACTATGCGCACCCAAGCCACAACTCTATCCGGAACGCCGCGCGATCGATGCAGTCCATGTCCGCCTCGAGGGTATTTGCGTATACAACTAGAGATGAGGCACGCCAGCGCTTTGCATGATCAAATTCACAATACTCAAGAACCCTTCGCCAAGAATGAACCCCTATCTCACCCGTCAGCAAATCATTTCAAATTCACCATCCTGTCTGCACACTGTACTTACCGAAGCCAACACAATCAACGGCGTGTCCTGCCACCCCTTGTACGAGCGCCACCACCAGCTGAGCAGGCCGCCCATCGTCCGCGCGAGCGTGAACGACGGGACGTTATACATGCCCACGGCGACGGCGATGCCGCCGGGGATCAGGGCGTGCCAGCGCGTGCCCGCCGTCTGGGTGCGCAGGAAGGTGGTGGCAGCAAACAGCGCGGCCGCGCCAATGGCCCACTCCTTGGCCATGGGCGGCAGCCCCTTGCCCGTGACCAGGCGCGCGGTGAAGATCCAGACGTAGCCGGTTGGCACCTGGAAGAGGTCACCTGGGACTTCGTAGACGCTGTAGTAAGGTATGAGTATGAGCATTACGTGGTCAGTAACTGAGAAAGGAGTCGGGCCACTCACGTCGTATACAACCGGTAGATGAAAGCGCTGACAACAGCCCCCGCCGTCGCCCCAATGACCTGGCCCCAGAACTGCGCCTTGGGCGCCGCCCCGAGCAGGTGGCCCGTCTTGAGATCCTGCATCATATCGCCGGCCTGCAGCGCGCCTGCCTCCGAGACGGCACCGGCGACGAGGTTGATCAGGACGCTAGACTTGTTGGACTGCGGGATGATGAAGGCAAAGAACAGCTGGGCCAGCTTGCTGATGCCCGAGACGGGGTTCAGGTCGGTCTCGCCCAGGGCGCGCACGCCCATGATGCTCAGCACGAGCGCCATGAAGACGGCCGTGACGGTCGCGTAGAGCGGGACGAGGTCGCCAAAGACGATGTGGATGCACAGGATGCAGAAGAGGATGGAGAGGACCAGGCCGACGGCCACGACGCGGTCGCTGATCTGTTGGTCCACGGGGGCGTCGTCCTCCTCCTTCTCTTCTTCGAGTTCGCCGAGGAGGGGGTCGCCATCGCTGCGTGAGGAGGTACTGCTCCGGGGGCTGCCAGGCAACTGGGCACGATCGTCTCCGTCCACGTCGTCAATGTTGATGGATGAGTATCCATCTGGCCGCCGTCCTAGCACCGTCTTCACACGGCTGGGCACGAGGCGGAACTGCAGGGCCGCTCGCAGCGGCGGGAGATATTGCCTGATGGAGCGGAAAGCGAGATAACCCAGGCTGACGACGGCATCTGCCAGCATGATGGCCAGCGACGTCCAGACAATCCACCCCTTGCTCCCGTTCTCCCAGTCATCCACGTGGCCCGGGGCCCAGCCTCTGTCCTTGGCCAGCGGCGAGA
Source organism: Chaetomiaceae sp. PYS4301M (assembly GCA_023628425.1). Classification (NCBI taxonomy): domain Eukaryota; kingdom Fungi; phylum Ascomycota; class Sordariomycetes; order Sordariales; family Chaetomiaceae; species Chaetomiaceae sp. PYS4301M. Next base: position 728,926 of record JAMAKR010000008.1, on the reverse strand, counting down.
GAATGCCCCAGCCGACGACGGCGCCAATCAGCATGTGAAGCGTCGTGGCTGGGCCCATGATGATGCCCTGCCCGACATAGGCCAAGCTCGGGTTGAGAGTCCATAGCCAGGTGCTGGCCGCCACCGAGCCAAAGACGGGGATATTCCTCAGCACCGGGAGAAAGTATGTCGCAAAGGTGAACAAGCCCGAGACCAAGAAGCACAACAGCAACAACCGCACATTCTGCTTCCAACTCTCGGCATGCTTGCCTCCCTCCTCCTCTTCGTCCTCCCTCTCCACACCATCCACACCCTCCTCCTCCGTCACAGCCAGACTCGCAAACCCCTCCCCGGCCTCACCCTCCTTCCCCGCACCCTTCCCATGCAACACCCCAATCAGCACAGCCGTACTAAACCCGCTCGGAAACCTCAACCTCTCCCTAATAATCACCTGCCTCCTCAACGGCACCGCAAACACCACCCCAAAATAACACAGCCCTAAACTCCACAACACCAGTTTCCCCAACCCCAACACCACCGGCCCCTGCTCCTCCTCGGTCAACAAATACCCCATCGCGGGCAACACCCCCACAAACCCACACCCCAACGGCATGATCGCCATACTGCCCGCAACAGTCTGCACGAGCACGTTCTCGACGGGCGAGAAGCCCGGCAGGGAGGTGTCGAGGCGCGAGCGCAGCAGGCGGAAGATGCCGAAGCCGAGGAGGGAGGCCGGCATGGTCATGGTGCTGACCCAGCCTGTTTGCAGGCCGAAGTACATGTTGGAGAAGCAGATGACCAGGCCGACGGCTAGGCCGACGAGGATGCCGCGGAGGGTGAAGGACGCGCCGGGGATGCGTTTGCGGGGGAGGGGGCCGGGGCGGGACATGGTTGCGGTGATGCTGCTTTGTTGGCTGCTGGGGGTGAGGAGGGGGCTGGTGGTGGTGATGTTGTCGTCGTGATATGGGTGTTGGTGTTGGTGTCCTGAGTCGGGGTGTTGTGGGGATGACTCGGAGGTGGCGGTCGGGGAGGGCGATGGGTGTTTTCGGCGCGGCATGGTGGGAGGTGACACAAGATAAAAGGAAATGAAAGCAAAGCAAAATTGAAGAAAAAGAAAGACGGGTAGTGAGAGAAATTGTCGCCGGCTACATGTGGTAAATGGCAAACCGTTCTGCTCAAGCCGTTTTGGCCGTGATGAGGAGTTGAGTGATGAATAATACAAGGAGCCAGGAGCGAGCGTGGTTGAGAGCGAGCCAATGGTGGCGAGGGGAGATGAAGTCCCGCTGGGAATAAAAATGGCCGAAAATGACAATTGGCTAGCCGTAACAGGAAAGTAAACGTGAGAAAACGAAAACCCCTGCTGTCACGCAATGACAACCAGCACTCCACAACCACTCGACACCAGTATATTCATCAACTATAGATGAGAGAAAACGAAAGAAAAATAACAACGTGAATGAGTCGGGTGAAGGCAGTTTAAAATATTATATAACAATACAACCCGCCTCACCCCAAGAAAACAACCCCCTTGCCAGTCTCGCGTACATACTTCGTACAATGATTCCAACGTATTACTTAATCCAAGACAGACAAGACGAGACCCTTGTTGTCCTTCTGATAAAACACAAGCGGCGAAGAAGCCCGCCTGAACGCCTCCTTGCCATAGCAGATGCAATATTCCATACAGCACCCAATTACACACACATCAAGACACAAGCAACAACACTAAACACCACTAACCATGCAACGCCAATCCAAACCCCCTTCCCCCCCACCACATCTCACTACGATGCTCAAAACCCAAAACTATCCAACAACGAATTCGCATCCGGCTCCTCAAACACCGTGGGCGGCGCCTGCTGCTTAGGTAACACCCCGCCCGACTTCATCTCGGCCGGCACATGCTGAGGCTGAGGCTGCGGCTGCTGTTGTTTCTGTTGCGGTTGCTGAAGTTGCAGCTGCTGATGCTGATGCGACATTCCCGCCATGGGCGACGTCAGCACGGGCAAGTCGGCCACGACGAGGGAACCCCTCCTCTTGAGCAGCCGCAGCGGGTCGATCTCGCCGCCGAGGCCGGCCGCGATGCCGCTGACTCCGGGAGGCGTGAAGAACTCCCAGTTGCGGACTGCAACAACAACAAGAATACATTGTCAGTCATCATCATCGTTGTCTCATCTCGAACTTTTTTGGTTTGGGCGGGGGTAGAGAGTTCGCAGCACAAGCCAAAAAGGAGGGGAACCACATACCAAGATCCAACCCCAGTAAATCACACCCCATCCGGTCATACAGCCTCGCATTGTGCAGCACAAACTCCCACTCGACCTTGGGCGTGACCTTGCTGGCGCCGCGCAGCGTCTGCAGCGTCATCTGCCGCAGCTGGCGATACAAAATGACCAGCGCCGGGTCGTCGGTCAGGAACAGCCTCGACTTGAGGTCCGCCGGCGAGCCGGGCGTCTCGAGCAGCGTGTACACGGGCGTCTGGCAGCCACGGCGAAACACACATTCGTCCCTGCGGTCAGCCAACGGCACTCGACAACAACATATACTGCGGCGGCGGAGGCGGAGAAGGTGGTGGCGGAGCAAGAGCAGACACTTGTCGTCGTTCTTTTCCTGTCGTCGCCGACGTCCGTGGTCGGTGGTGGTGGTGGTACTACTCACAATCAGAGCGCGGACGGCCATGTCCCGGCGGTGGAGCATCCAAAAGGCCCAGGATGCGAGCCAGCGGTTGCCCTCCTGGGCGGCGATGGTGAGCACTTCCTCCTCGAGGAGCCGGCGGAGCACGGGCCCTGTGTCGCCTTCGTAGACACGCGCCACCGCGATGGCGAGCTGCAGGTCCTTAAGCTGGTTGAGGCAGACGTTGACCGCGTCGTGGAGGTGGTCGGCCAGGAGGAAGAAGGCAGCCGCGTATTCTACCCCGTAGCTAGTCAGCACATACAAGGTAGCACAAGGGGGCCGCGATGGTAGAACTAGAAGAAGAGCGAAAACCAACCAAACCGTCGCTTGCTCATCAGCGCATACGCGTTCTTGAGCGCCGCCGTCCGCCACTTGGGGTCGTCAAAGTTGTTGCCCAAAAACCGCATCGTCGTGGCCTGCTCCCTGTTCCACGCCGCCATGCGCCACAGACCCTGCAGTACCGTCTTCTTCTTGAGCGCAAGATAAAACAGACTGCAATCGATCGGGTTCTTGGGGTCGTTCTTGGTGTACTCGTTGCGCGCAATAACCTCGAACTGCGCTTTCTGTTTCGTTTTGTCAGCCATCTCCCTCCTCCTCAAGCAACAAAACAAACTTACCACGGCAGTATTATCCGCCAACCACATAAAGATCCCACTCTCCCTGGCATTCTCCCACGACATCCGCCCGTGGCTCTGCTTCGACACAAAGTCGACCAGCACGTCCTGGCTGGTCGAGTGGTACGCCCAGTTGATCTCGCGCCAGCCCATATGAATCTCGTTGGTGCGGCGCTTGCGCAGCGCGTGCTGTCTGAAGAACAACATGAACCGCGCGCCGTTCTCGTCGAGCGAACGGCGCTGCTTCTCGACCAGGCCGACGCACTCGATGATGTCGACCAGCTGGATCTGCTCGTGCCCCGTCAACTGCGGGATGCCGACGCGCGTGAGCCGCTCGTTGATCTCGGCCGCGACCTCCTCGTTGAACGGCGCGTCGCCCTCGTCGTACGACATGCGCCGCGAGAGGTACTGGCCGGGGTCTTTGAGCGCCGACGTCTTGGTGGTCTGTTTGTTTTACTCCATTGTCAGCACCAAACTCTCTTTAAACGACCACACTTGCGGAGAGAGAGAAAAACAAGACGCGTCAACCCACATGATCAATCTCGTAAAAGTCCTCCACCGCCATGCCCAAATAATCATCCACCACGTCCCCCTCAACCCAAAACCGCAGCGTCCGGTTCAGCGCCGTCAGGATCGCATGAACCAGCACAATCTTCCCCGCCAGGATGCACTGGCTCAGAAACTGGGGATGAAAAACCGGCAGCGGGCCATTCAGCCTCTGCACAACGTCAAACAAGTCCCAATGCTTCTCCCCGCCCTTCCTCTGCGGCAGCCTCAGGCTCGTCACCAGCGAGCTGCCCGCGTCAAACTGCCTGTCCTGCACAAACAGCTGGTTCCCGGCGCCAACGACCAGATGCCCATCACCCAGCCAAACCGAGTCGCCGATGGGATGCGGCGTGAAATCGCGGATCGAAATCTCCCTGATGGGCGCCCACGCGGGGCCCTGGTTGAGGTAATCAAACCGCATCTGCGACAGCAGCAGCACGCGGTGGGGGAAGCCGACGGCCAGGATGGACTGCATGTCCGGCGTGGACGTCCAGTCCAGGTCACGGATGGTGTGGCTGTTTTCGAACTCCTGCGTGTACTCGAGGCGGGCGCCGCGGATGTCCCAGATGGTGAGGGTCGAGCGGGCGGCGTCGACGAGCGCCGCCGTCCTGCGCGTGCTGCCGCTGACCAGGGCCGGGTTCGACACGCCCGTCTCCATGGAGCTGGTCGAGAGCCACTCGACGCCCTGGTCGCTGTGGCCGACGCGCGCGGTCCAGAACTCGACGCGGCCTGTGTGCGTGTATGAGATGGCCACGTCGCGCGCGAAGACGTCGAGGAAGCCTGAGACGTGTGGGGTGGCGCCGGCTGGATCAACAGGGAGGACGTAGGCGAGGTCTCCGGCGTCGGTGAGGGTGAAGTTGGCGAACTCACGGATCGACGGCTTGGGGTGCTTGGTTCCGTTGGCGGCTTGGGGGCCATTGTCGCTGCGGTGGTAAAAGGGGAACTGGACTTCCCAGACAACACCCCGCTTCTCCGATGTGATGGTTGCAATATGCGCGGTGGTGTAGTCCTCGACGCGGTGCCTCGGGAGAATCAGCAGGCACAGCGGCTTCCCGGGAACGTCGTACCTCTCCTCGGCGAGCATCCTGGGCTCCGACTGCCGGCAGTCCCACAGCGAGATACTCTCGTGACGGAGAAAGACAACGAACCGGCCCTTTCGGAGCAGACACATCCTGTGAATGTGCCCTTGCTGCGGGATGGCGACCTGTCGCGAGAGCCCCGTCCGCTGGGCATCCAAGTTGTGCTTCCAGATGACGCCCTGCCCCTCCTCGGTCCGCGAGACGATTGCCCTGCCGCTAAAGTTGCGCACAATCTTGCGGATTGGCGCCGAATGGCCCGTCCAAAGCCCTGTCAAGCTCAGCCGCCTCCTCTTCGAGTTCCGGTCGAACAAGGCGGCGACGTTGCTGCGGTAGACCTCGATCCGGCCGTCAAAGAAGTGCAGCAGAATGTGCAGGTGTCCCCCGGAGTTGCAGTAGCTGTAGGCCTCGACGTGTGAGCTCTCTGCTGTCGAGCAGCCCTTCAACAAGTCCAGCTCCGCCGAGGCGACATGGGCCACGTTGAAGATGTTGGACTTTTTCGTCTTGCACCCGATATTCTCCAGCGCCCACGCGGACATGCGGCCGCGCCCGTCCAAGACGACACATATCTCGGGGCTTCTGTTGGCGACGGTGATTAGATTCTCCAGCGCGGCGGCCTCGTCCTTGGACTGCGCGCCCTCCTGAACAGCCTTCTCCGTCGCGGCCGCAAGATCCCCGCCATGCATGACAAAGGCCCAGCGGAGGCCACCATCCCCCTTAGGCGACCCTTGAATAGCACCCCCCAGATCCAGCGTCCCCCACAGCTGCAGATGCTGGTGCCCATAGCTATCCGACCCGACCCACACGCGCAAGGTGCCGTCCCCGCAGAAGGTATACAGCGCGTTCTCGATCGTCTGGTCAATGTGATGCGGCCGGCGCCACTGAATCCCCGTCACGGGCTGCGGATGCCTCAGATAAATAAAATCGAACCGCACCTCGCCGGTCCCATAACTCAGCCTGCGCCAGACCTTGACCAGCCGGTCATACTCCCCGACGGACGCAATATACGCCGAGTCGTACGACAGACTGGCCAGGCGCACCGGATTCGCGAGCCTCTTCCTCCACGAGCATTCGGGGCTCGACAGGTTGTCCGTCGTCTGGTACAGCTCCAAGCTGCGGTGCGCAACAAGCAGCTCTTCCGACGCGCCCCACGAGAGGGATATCGCAGGGATATCATCCCCCTTCTCACCATCATCACCTCCCCTCGCCTGCCCACCCCCCTCCCCCTCCCCCTCCCGGTCCGAAACAGCAAACGAAGCCTGCAGCGCCCACCGCAGGGCATCGACCTCCTCCTCGCGGCTGCCGCTGCCAATCGGGCGGTACACCCTGACGGCGCGGCGGGTGCACACGGCGATCTTGCCCGAGGCCTCGTCGAGGGCGACGGCGCAGAGCGGGGCCGGGTCGTCGTCGTACACGGTCTGGAGGAGCTCGTCCGGGCGGGCGCCGAGGATGGCGAGGGCGTTGCCGGTGATGTAGGCCTGTTCCACACGGAAAGTCCCCGTTAGCTACAGATCCCAATCCAATCTGCACGGTATATATATGTGTGTTTCGGAGAGAAACCCACGGTGATGCGCCTCGACTCCCAGCAGCCCGAGGCCAGGGCCTGGAGCCGCGACTCGGGCTTGCCGGGCAGGACGGCGCGCATACTGTTCTATCGGTACGGCGCGTCCTGAGATGACATTGCTCTTTTTTTGTTTTGTTTTTGGGACGCCAAGGGTCGCAGGGATGTCGTCAATGAAGTGTTGTCCAGCTGGTGTCGAAGGTTATCGGGTTGCAAGCTCGGCGGGTGGTTGATGTCGATGATGATTTGGGTCAACGGACCACTCACCAGCAGGTAGCTTACGTCGGGTTAAAGTGCTGGGCTGTGCCGCGCGTGGCGTGCCGTTTCCGTGTTCGTCTGACAGCGGGACGGGAGTTACAGTGGCCCTCGACCCACTAACAGAACCCTTGGCATCGTGTGATTACGCACCACGGGACTTATCCGTATGAACAAACGTCGATAGCAACATGTATGGACTTGATTATTGCTCGACCGCCTTACTTCAGCTCTGAGAGGCCCCATAACTGCTGGAATATTTTTCGTGGTTTTATTCCAGCTCCAGGTCGCTAAGGATCACGCCATTAAGCTCCCGCAGACACGCGCAGCTAGAGGGCCCTATGACGTGGGGTTGGCCCCACCACTAACTCTCTCCAGCGTGGGGGATGCGTAGGCGGATGGATTGCCTTCCAACTCCTGCCCTTGAATACCAGATGGAAGATAGGCACTTCTAATTCTAGGTAAGCAAAGAAAAAGAACAGGCTCGCTCGTATGTATGTACGGAATACCATAACTATCTATCTACCTAATTCCCAACCAAAAGTTCCCACAAGGCAGGGAAGGGGAAGCCATTCAGGGGTACTAACCGAAACTCTCCCAATGCTATCCAATCCCAACAACAAGTCCAGTAATGATATATCCCTCTGTCCTCCCAGCCTCTATAACCGCGCCATAACGCGTAACAACCGTAGACCATCCCATAACCCAGACACCTCCCTGAACCAAACTCCGTTATCCATGAAGCACCAACCAAATTCCCCCAAACCCCCCCACCAGCAGACAAAACGAAAAAGAAAAGAAAAAAAGAATCACAACCTCACACCCGCCCCAATCCCCCTCCCAACATACCAAACCCTCTCCCTCCACCTCCCCACCCTAACCGCCACCACAGCCCTAGCATCCAACTTCATCTTCCCCCCAAGCGCTTCCCTCAGCTTACCATACCCGACCGAGTCCATGGACCAATCCACCGGCAGCTTGGGCGTCTGCGACGCGCCCGGCGGCGCCGCAAACGGCAGGTCATACTCGATGCGCCCGATCGGTTCCGTGTGGTTATACAGCGCCGTGGCGTTGACGGCGTCAATAAAGATCGTGTTGTGCAGCAGCGGCGAGACCAGGGTGAACGTCGCTGTGGACGAGAGGATGTGAAATGTTGCGTCGCGGATGAAGTGCGCTTGTTCGTCATCGTCGTTGTCGTCGTCGTCGTCGTCATTCCCGCCGCCCGGAAGTCGGAGCCGTGGGGCTGGAACAGTAAAGTTGAGTCGGGAAAGGGCTTCGCCGAGGGAAGGGAGGGCGGGGATGGTGCCGCGATGGGTGCGGATTGTGACGGTGGTGTTGTAGCCGGATAAGTACTCGGAAAGCAGGTCGCGGCCGCGTTGGATGCCCTTTTCTCCACCCATTGATGGGTTCCAGGTCGCAGAGACTGGCAGATTCGTGTTGTTTCCTGGTCTCACATGGAGGTTTTCTGCAAAGGCCTCGCCGAGTATCGTCCCGTTGTTTTCAATATAAATGTTGATGAAAGGAATGTGTGCCGAGTACTCTGTGGGATTCGTAATGTTCACTAATGTTCGGAGCGATATGGATGCCGGGGTCGTGCCGGTGATCTCGACAGCCCCAACTTTGGGCGCAGCAGAGCCCATAAGATCCTTGCCGAGAGCTAGCAAGAGGGGCCATGTTAGTTCGCTGTTACGCTTATCCTTGGGCCGGGAGAAAAGGGCAGCTAGAACCAGTAACAGGGGCCACTGACGAGTATCAAAAAGGAGACGGACGTTTTACTGGGATCTTCCCCTCGGCAGGGACAGCTTTCACCAAGAGCTCGCCGAGGATCGTCTGGACTTTGACGTCGACGAGAGCTTTCACGCTCAGAATGACCTCTCTGCCGCCGAAGAGGAGAGCCTGGATGACATCGGTCAAGACATCGGTGTCCGTCACGTTCAGCGGCGCATCATTGATGCGCGACTGGATTTTCAGCGTGGCCTCGTGGTCCTCGGTCGCTGGGATCTGTGTCGAGTTTGCCTTCTGCCACTCCCTCAGATCGAGCTCCCCAAGCTTGTCACCCTTGTAAAAGACGTCTGCGTTTGCGCGGACATTGGTGACGTTCAGCGAAAAGTTCATTTCGGAGGGAAGCCCGGCAAGAACGAGAATGGTCCCGGAAACCCGTGGGTTAGACGAGGGATCATCAGGTTCCGCAGAGGGGTCGGGCATCTTGAAGTAGACATCCGTCAGGGAGAAGCTCCGGATCAGGCTGTCGAACGAACGCCCGGGAAATGGCACCGGCACGGTAATGCTGGACAGTATGTCCGCAAGCCACTCGGGCGTATCGCCGGCGGGCTGTTTCTGGCCACGGACGAGGACGGTCGCTGTTTCGCCATCGAGATACTTCCTGAAGAGCATGTCCAGGGGCGAAGAATCCGAGTTGGGGCAGAGCTGAGTGAGCGAGTCGGGCAGCTCTCTTATGAGACCACGAGCATCCACAACAACCGCCGCTTGGGGCCGCACCGCTACACGGCTGGTGGTGGCGTTCGCGACCAGGATGGATGAGTCGGTGGGATTGCACCCAGGGACGAGGACCTCGAAGGCAAGCTCGGGAATATCGAGAGACACCGGGTACATATTGTAGGAGGTGATCGAGACATCGGCTGCCATGGCTCTCCTGTCGCCGGGGACGGGCTGCTCGTTGAAATTCATTCTCGTAATGTTATATTCGGGCATGTGAGGCAACTTGCTGCCTGCACACAACGTATCAGCAACGGTTCAACAGGGGCATAAAGTCATGGTGTGATAATCATGTCAGTGATTCAAAAGAGGGATTTTACTCCAAGATACAAGGAGGCAAATGAACGATAGAGAGATTGACCTTCAACCGTCAGAGACTCGGCGATCGAGTGCGTCCCCAGTGGAATGATTCCTGATTTGAGTTGGATGTTGGCTTGCCCGCGGACCTGGATGCTGCCCAGCCTTCCTTCCAACCACTCATTCGCAATCGTCCGGATGCCTTCGGTATCGCCCGGGGCGAGGTCGGCCACAAAATCCACCGCGTTGTTACGACCGTCCACGATGCTGACCCTCAACGGCGGCGCACTGGCGGTGCCAAGAAGCATGTTGTTGTACTCGGGCAGGTAGACGTTGATCTTGGTCTCCTCTGTCCCTAGCTCCCCCGCCAGCCATGTCACCGCTTTTCCCACGCGTCGCACATGTTCATTCGCCACACGCTGGGCGTCCAGCCGGAAGTTTGCTTGTATCCTCGCGCGGATGCCGTTGGACGTGATGGATACGAGGGATAGGTTGGTTGGTTCAATGATGGTGGCCTGTTTGGCATATTCCTCGACGGCATTGGGAACAATGAACGCCGACAGCATCACAGCCAGCGCCAGGAGCGCCAGCACAATCATGGCGATGACGGACGGCCATCGTATTGACTTGGCCTTGGCAGGCCTGGCGGGCCTGGCGGGCCTGGCCGACGCAGTGCTCGGAGTAAGCGACGCGATGGAAGCGGCGTCGTTGTGATGGGCGTCGTCTCGCTCGCCATCGTATCGCGGTGTCGCGGCCGAGCTCGACAAGAGCGGGGTGGTCTCAAACGAGTCTTCAACTTCGCGGGTGCCGGCAGCCTTGCTACTGCCAGCAGGAGAAAGGAGCGGCGACCTCTCCGAATCGGACATCGTGAGGGCGTTTCAGCAGTCGGTGATGAGAGAAGAGATGGAAACGGAAGCGTCAGTTCACCAGGTACGCTTCCAGAACAACGAACGAGCTGTCGCCGTGATGCAATCGCTTGCGGAATAGAGCCCTATGACATGGCAGACGGGCACGCGCGCGTGGTTACAAAGACGAGAGAATGTTCGGTTTTCTTCGGAGAAGAACGACAGTCAAAAGATTAACATATGGGCAGAGATGTCAAGCCAGGCCGCGATGACGGGGTTGATGATGTGATGGATGACCGGGAGTTGGCTGACCCTCTGGCGTCCACCTGCCTGTGCCACGGACGCGCATCCTCCTGCTGAAAGCTGGCTGAAACAGCGGGGCGAGCGACTGCCCCTTGTCGCTGCTTCCGTCGAGGGGCTTGACGCTCATTGGCCGTGAGGCCCACACAGCTGTTCGCCCCAATTGCCAGCCCACTCCAGGAACCGGCCCCGGGTTCAACCCCAGAGTGGGGGCTCGCGGGACCAATGGGTCGCTAACAATTCGTCAGCGGTGCCAGGACCAAATCCCAGCAACAGCGACATCGCAAATTCAACAAATTCCCAAAAGGAACTGCCCGTTGAGGATTCTCGTCTTTTGACTTCCAACCCCACCAATCGAGCTGCCATCTGCTCTGTGATTGCAGTGTATCCGTGTGGACCGCCTGCTGGAGCTGTTGTGTGTGACTCTTTTGCTAGAAAGGGTGTCATCGAAACTCTTTCAAAAAGAAAAACCAACCGATAAGAAAAACAGGGACAGGCTTCCTCGAACTAGCGAATTGGAAGTCCTGTGGCATCTTTTTTTTCTGGAGCCCGCGTTTGACTGACTCACGGCCCGGTGTCTACAAAACACCAAGACCCTGTCATCCCGAGAAGGCAAACCCCAGCTTCAGGTTACCTAGTTCGTCTTCGCGGTTTGGGGTATTCCGAGACCGAGAAACCATAAAACTTCCGGCACTTCGGAGATCTTATTTCCACTACTCTCCCCCGAGAAACTCTTGGTTTTCACCGCCATGTTTGCTCGCACCGCCTACCGTACCCTCAAATCCACCACCCTAGCCATGGCTCCTCTCCAGACCCGCTCGCTTTCCAGTGCCTCCGGGCCCAGGCATCTCTTATCCATTGCGGACCTCACCCCGGCCGAGTTCACCAAGCTTGTTCTCAATGCCTCGTCTCACAAGAAGGCCGTCAAGGCCGCCTTCGCCGCGGGGGAACAGCCTCCGAAGTCGCTGGACGGGCTCTTGAAGGGCAAGACGGTGGCCATGATGTTCAGCAAGCGTAGCACGAGGACCCGCGTGTCAACAGAGGCTGCCGTGCAATTAATGAGCGGCCATCCCATGTTCCTGGGCAAGGACGACATCCAGCTGGGCGTATGTAGCTGTCCATCCATCCGTTCCGCTCTTCTCCAACTCTAGGAAGTACTGACCCAACCCCACCAGGTGAACGAATCCCTCTACGACACCTCGGTCGTCATCTCGTCCATGACGTCGTGCATGGTGGCCCGCGTGGGCGCGCACAAGGAGGTGGCCGACCTGGCGCAGCACTCGTCGGTGCCCGTCATCAACGCCCTGTCCAGCGACTACCACCCGCTCCAGACCATCGCCGACTTCCAGACGATCCACGAGAGCTTCCCGGGCCGCACGCCGTCCGAGTCGAGCCTCGGACTCGAGGGCCTCAAGGTCGCGTGGGTGGGCGACTCGAACAACGTGCTCTTCGACCTGGCGATCGGGTGCGTCAAGATGGGCGTCGACATCGCGGTCGCCTCACCCGAAGGGTACGGCATCCCCGACGCGATGCGCCAGACGATCCTCTCGGCAGCCGAGGGCGTTGCCAAGCCCGGCAAGCTGACCGAGACGGGCGTGCCCGAGGAGGCCATCAAGGACGCCGACATCCTCGTCACGGACACGTGGGTGTCGATGGGCCAGGAGGCCGAGGGCCAGAAGCGGCTGAAGGCCTTTGCCGGGTACCAGATCACCAACGAGCTGGCCAAGCGCGGCGGTGCGAAGCCCGACTGGAAGTTCATGCACTGCCTGCCGAGGCATCCCGAGGAGGTCGACGATGACGTCTTCTACGGCCCCAGGTCGCTCGTGTTCCCGGAAGCCGAGAACAGGCTGTGGGCTGCTGTTTGTAAGTGTTTAATCCCTGGCGGTGTCGAGCTGAGCAGAAAGAACTGTGCTAATATCTTTCACAGCCGCTCTGGAGGCGTTTGTGGCCAACAAGGGCAAGATTCTTTAAGCAAGAGGATGGCTGGTGCATTTTGGGTAACACATTGCAGGCGTGGATGTGGATTTAGGCGTCAGGTACAGAAAAGTTCAGACCAAATACCAGGACAGCATTTCTGAGAGAATGAAGAGATTGACCAATCCTTTCGTTTCATGGCACAACAAGACAAAAACTTTGATTTATACATTCTCCAAACAACCTAAAAATCCGTATTATTTAACCAGGGGGGAGCTGGCTGGCATCGACAGCCTCGTCCGCATCCTTCAGGGGGGTATCCTCATCAGGTCCGTACAGGGGAGAGCGAGGCAGGGCCATGAGACCGGTACGGGCGGACTCGAGGATGCCGAAGGGAGCAATGAGCTTGAGGAACGAGTCTATCCTGGATGGCTTCGCAGATCTAAACGCCAAGTCATGTCAGTATGAGTCAAATCCTTGGCACTAACCATGACCAAAAAGACTTACACCTCAACGATGCAGCTGTTAGTGCTGATGTCCAGGACCTTGCCGCCAAACTGGTGGGCGAAATAGGTGATGTTCTTCAAGTGCTCGTGCTTGTGGCGCAGGGCCTCGCTGGTGGCCAGGCGGCTGGGGTGAAAGTCCTTGGCCGTCTCGACGAGGCTCGACTCGGTGGCCTCTGCCTGGGTGCCATCGGCGGTCATCTCACGGTGGTGGGCGAGCAGCTCCTCGAAGTACTCAGGGCCGAGAATGTTGAGCTTGGCCAGGAGAAGCTCGCGCTGGACGAGGGGAGCGTTGGTGTAGTCGAGCACTGCCCAGACGGGGACGAGATCCTCCAGCTGGCGGCGCGCCTGCTCAACAACGCCGTCCTGGCCTGTGAGCACGATGGTCATGCGCGAGAGGTCCTCCACCTCGGTGCTGCACACGACGAGCGAGTCAATGTTGAAGCCGCGGGCGGCCAGGATACCGGAGACGCGCGAGAGCACACCGGGCTCGTTCTGGACAAGACAGTTCAGGACGTGTCGCTTGGGGGGCACTGCAGACGGAGTAGGGGTCTCATAGAGGATGCTGGAAACGGCAGCTTGGGCGGACCACGCAGGCGGCTGGTCGAGGGGAAGAGGAGCTTGGCGGCGGCGGATGGCCTTGTAGGCAATGGCCGAGGTGCTGGAGCTGTAGCGGACAGCGGTCGATGACGACAGGCGCGGGACATCCCGAGCCTGCGTCGCGACCCTGCGCCATGCAGGCGACGAGGCAAGGAGGCTGCGAGATGCCATGTTCGAAAGTCAATTGCGAGGCCGGAGGGCCAGTCTTCTGCGGGAACCGTTGGACCCCAAGCGCGATCCGCAGATGAATCGACGCCCGTTTATCAATGGGAGATGGTTGCCCAATGTGAGTCAACCTTCAACCCGTGGATCTGGGGAAGGGAAATCGGAAAGGAAGAAAAAGTTTCCCGACCGCCTTGTCTCTTCGTGTCACACTGCGGGAAGCAACACCGGTTCTGTGGAGAGGCAAACTCGCATTGGCCAATTCGGCTAGCTTACTACAGGAGAGCCCAGACCCAGCTCCGAGTCCGGTGCAGTGGGTGGAGTCCTTCTGGGAATCGCCAACCAATTAGAGCTGTAAAGGGATAAACCATCTTCCGAATTCCGGGGTTTGTGGGGGACCTGCAGAGTGGAGCTACCACAGTGCGTTCAGGACTTTGACACGTGTATTGCACGGTGCACTAGTTCCTTAGCCAGCAACAGCCTTGTGGATTTCAACCTGGAAGTTTTAACATTAAAACATTAAAGACAGGAAAGTTGGGGAAGGCGATTGCGAATGCGCAGCCTTCTTTATCGCTTTCGACAGCACAAACACCACAAAATACCGCACAACAATTTGACTAGCATTTGTTATTTAACTGCGCCTAATCGGCTAGCCAACGTCAATCTACGCGCCCCGCGAATCTCTTTGCACCATGGACGACGCCGAGCGACGCAGCGCGAAGCGGTCCCGCTTCGACCAGACTGAACCGGAACCGCGACGTTCCCGATTCGACCGCCGCTCTCGTTCACCCCCAGCGCGCAATCCGGACTCAGGTCGCGACCGCGAGCGCAGCCCTCTCTCGAAGCCCCGCGACTCACCCGTCGACTCCAAGTCCCCACCCGTGGACCCCGCTGCAGCTGCTGGTAGGGCACCCTCTGAAATGCTCCCTGCGCAGAGTTGCGTCGCGCCGCCTTGCTAACCTTGGTTCTAGCTGCTGCTGCTGCCCGGATCAATGCCCAGCTTCAAGCCCGCAAGGGCATCCAGCACGTCGATGTCCCCCCAATTCGATCGAGCTCCGCCACAGACAAGAGCACCGCGTCTGGGCCTGGTGCGGGTACAATCAACGGGGAGATGTACATCTCGGATGGCGACTACATCAAGGACATCGAGGTCAATGACCTGCGCAACAGATACCTCCTGACGAAAGGCTCGACGCAGAAAATGGTAATTACTCCTTTGGTCATCACACTGATCCGTTCATCAGCTCCCTTGGCATTCCACCTCTGGCTGCCGAACATGACGCTTTTGTGCGGGACAGTCTTGCTTACACGAAGCATGATAGCTCGCACAGGCACACCCTCTTTTGCATCTGCTGACCTCGGCTGCTTGATCTAGATCAAAGATGAGACTGGTGCTGGTACGCCTAAACCTTGAACCTTACACCTACTGTTAGAGAACGCCGGTTGACCAGTTTGACTCTCAAAAGATGTTACTACTAGAGGAAGTTACTATCCGGACAAGAACATGGCCACCCCTGCGGTATGGAAAATTCCTCCGGTCTTCAATGAGCGGCAGCTGACATGCCATGCGCAGAACCCCCCTTTGTATCTACATGTTACTAGCACGACAAAGGAAGGGCTGGATAAGGCCGTCGCCAAGATCGAGGAGATGATGAAGCAGGAGCTTCCTCAGCTCGTTGACGAACGCCGGTTCCGTCGGCGGGATCAGGAACAACAGCAGCAGCCGCAGCAGCCGCCAGTTGAGCGGGATGAGTATGGCCGAGTAAGTGGCATATTTGCATTCGTTCTCGGAGACAATCTGCTAACGCGTGGACAGCGGAAATGGCCTGAAGAGAAGATCACGATTGGGCTTGAGTCGGTGCCAGGCTTCAACCTCCGCGCTCAGGTGGTGGGGCATGGTGGGGCCTACGTCAAGCACATCCAGCAAGAAACCGGTTGCCGCGTGCAGATTAAGGGTCGCGGGTCCGGATACATGGAAGCTTCAACTGGCCGGGAGAGCGATGAGGACATGTTCTTGCATGTTGCGTAAGTGAAGCCCCGTCTCTTTCAGCCCGACCTGACTGACATGGTCCAGTGGCCCCGACCCCAAGATGGTTGAGAAAGCCAAGGAGCTTTGCGAAGACCTCTTGGCCAACGTTAGGGAGCAGTACGAAGAATTCAAGCGTCGCCCGCCCCGCAGCTATGGCGGCGGCGGTGGTGGATATGGCGGCCGCGGTGGCGGTGACTCGTACCACGGCGGCGGCTACAACAGAGACAACCATCACCACAACAACAGCCACAGCCACAATCAGAGCCACAGCCACAGCTACAGCAACTCACCTGCGCCTGGGGCCGGTGCATCAGCCTCGCCAACTGCGCCTGCGTCGGCCAACACTCCTACGTCGGCGGCGGACTATGCTGCCCAGTACGCCCAGTATTACGGCACCGACCCCTACGCTGCCTACGGTGGCTACCAAGCCTACGTCCAGATGTACCAGCAATGGGTCGCCTCGCAGGGCGGTCAGGGCGGAGCAGCTGCGGCGTCTCCGGCTGCTCCTGGCGCCTCAGCTTCTCCCCCGCCGCCGCCCCCGACCGAGGCCGCACCACCTCCCCCTCCCCCTCCTTCTGCGGCGCCTCCCCCGCCGCCGCCCTCTGGGCCGCCGGGTGCCCCGGGCATGAGCTCCGGATACAATTCGGTATGTCCGAGTCCAAGGAACTCCAGGTCTCATTACTGATTTCGTCTAGGTGCCGCCGCCGCCCGGACTCTGAGCTCCGCTCGCATCTTTTACTGTTGGGTATCGAGACTTGCCTCTACATATCAACAGCAAAGCCGGCCAATTTTGGGCCGTCGGACCGGGTTAGAGGGTCAGAGAAAGTATCACACTCGGGATTCTGGCCCGTTTCCGTGAAGGGGCTGGCACAGGGTAGTTATTGTGGTGGTCATTTGCGCTTGGCTCTCACAGATTCAGGGACACTCAAGTTATGTTACAGACTCTGGGAGCGTGGTGTGGATTTGTGTGCGTTGTGAGATAACTAGCGCTCTCATGGTTTGCGGTGTTCGTTGTCCCGGTTTTAGGGAGACAACAGGCCGCGGATGTTGTTCCCCAGTTGGGGCCTTATCGTGTACATACATAGATACAGCAACTATCAAGTACTCAGAATGAAATGACAGCAGAGCTGAAGTGACTGACATTGTCGGTCGAACAAAACGTCATCCGAACCCTCATGTCTTGGAGCATACAGTGTGTAAAAAGATGCATTCACATCAGCAACCCAACCAAGAACAGCACCCCGCGCCCAGCTCGGAGCTCGAGTGGGGCGAGGAAACCACAAGCGCCATCCATGGATGCAATGCCCCGCAACAACCCACGCCATTCAACGGTCGACTCTTAACACGCCTGCCTTCGCCCACGATGAGCCACCAACGATACCCGTCCCATGATGCGGTCAAGGAACCACACTTGGTGTCCTTGAAGGTCCTGCGGTAAGCTGCGAGTTTAGGTCGTCTTTGCGACCGCCGTACATAATAACGTCAAGTACGAACCACTAATCCAACGCCGTCGCAGCCTCTCGCGACCGTCCCTCGTCGCCCAATACCCCCTTCAACCGCCCTTCTCCTCCCATCCAACAGCCTCCCACCCTCCTCCCGTTCCCGCCTCCCTCGCCTACAGCCCCAATGGCACAACCACATCCGCCCCGACAAACCCCTCCCCCTTCCTCCTAACCCCCATTCTCAACCTGCCGCCCTCCTTCGGATCCGCCTACGTCGGCGAAACCTTCAGCTGCACGCTCTGCGCCAACCACGACCCCCCGGAAGGCCCTTCCCCCTCCACCGCCACCACCACCTCTCTCATACCAACCCCAGCCCCAGGCAAAACCATCCGCGACGTCCGCATCGAAGCCGAAATGAAAACCCCCTCCTCCCCAACCCCCATCCGCCTCCTCCTAACCCCGGCAACAACAACCGACACACCCGCCACCACCACCACCACAACATCACCACCAACCACAACAGGAGGAGGAACAACAACAACAACAGCAGCAGGAACAGACCTCCCCCCCGGCACCTCCCTCCAACGCATCCTAGCCTTCGACCTCAAAGAAGAAGGCGCCCACGTGCTGGGCGTGACAGTGTCGTACTACGAGGCGAGCGAGCTGGCCGGGCGCACGAGGACGTTCCGCAAGCTGTACCAGTTTGTGTGCAAGCCTGCGTTGATTGTGAGGACGAAGCCTGGTTTGTTGGCGTCTGGGGGGGAGCAAAAAGGGGGGAGGAGGCGGTGGGTGCTGGAGGCGCAGTTGGAGAATTGTGGGGAGGAGGGGGTTGTGCTGGAACGGGTTGGGTTGGAGGTTGAGAGGGGGTTGGCGTGGGAGGGGTGGAATGATTGGGGTGGTGGTGGTGGTTCTGGCGGTGGTGGGAGGGGGAGGCCGGTGTTGCAGCCGGGCGAGACGGAGCAGGTCTGTTTTGTTGTTGGGGAGGAGGAGGAGGGCGGGGTGGAGGAGGTGGATGGGCGGGTGGTGTTTGGCGTGTTGCAGATTGCGTGGCGGAGTGAGATGGGGAATAAGGGGTTTTTGTCGACGGGGAAGTTGGGGACGAGGGGCGTCAAGCTGAGAGCGCGGGGAGGGTGAGGGTGAGGGTGGGGATGTGAAGACCACATGGTTGGCTGACAACCAGAACTCGGAATATCCGTGGGAGTCAATTACGCCTGCGCTGATGGAGTGAACAAGGAGATTGTAATTGTTCAATGGACTGTCTGATTCTGTGTCTGGCTAACCCCACTGGTGGTGGTAATAATGTGGCAGTCCAGTTGAATCCATTCTTAGTGCCGAGGTGTTATTTCACCAATTTTGCGGCCACGAGGAGGAAGAGCTGCGCTGGTTGGCGGCTGACACAGCATCTTTCACATATGCTTAACTACAAGGACTCTATACATCTTCTACACCTCCCAGCTCACCAGGGAACTTGGAGCACTTGCTTTCAAAATTATAATTCACTTCCTGGTATACATCTTGTGGTATATCACATCTCAGCAAGCTGACGCTTAGTGAGTCAAACATCAACCCCCAGGGTCCAGAGCTCCCGAGTGTCGGAGCCGAGTCTGGCGCTCCGAGCCTTGGCGTTCCCACCCAGACCATACATAGAAATAGAATTAGAGGTGAACGATACCTCTCGCCGATTCGCTAACCTACCGCGTACGGAGTACTGAGTGAGACACAATTAAAGCAAGGCTAGATTGCGTGTCTGATGTAGAGCGCACGGAACGGCGAGTGAACCAGGTTCTCGGAAAAGAGACCACCCCCCTTCCCCCGTGACCGAGTCCGTGATTAAACTGGGCAACGGGTTCTCGCCTTTTGTGTGCCGTCTGGGCGCATGCTGTGATATGTAGAGGTATATTACAGTAAGTGCATAGTGTCTGTGTATCCTGCCGCTGTCGTGCCTTTGCTGTTGGTGGACGGAAGCTGTGTCACGGACGGATTTATTCCCATTGGTTGGGGCTTGGGGCCAGACGGTTAAGTTGGTTTGTTGCGGGCGGTTGAGCCGTCTTGCAATTATGGATGTATGTGCGGAATACAGATATAGTCGTTGGCTTTGGTTGGTGGGAAACTCGGAGTGCAGTTGTTGAGGCTACTAATAACATCTTCCCTGGAGAGTTGCCTGTTTGGGACGCGTCCCCAGCCGTTGGTGGTTCGCCACCGAGCAGCTGGGTCTGATGGGTGGATGGATGCATCCCTGTGTGCGTGGAGAGTGCGGAACACACATAACGTTGTATGTATGCAAATATAGACATCCTGGCTTAACATTAGACGCGGTTGTCATAAGGAGTGTGATCCTTCATCTGTCTGGAGGTTCCAAGTAAAGGAGGATTCGATGTCTGGTGGAAAGCCACCTGTCATGAGGTGGAAAGTCAGTGGAGAATGTTCAGAGCAGGAGTTGGCCCTGAGAGGATCCTAAAAGAGCTGCAGTCCACCACAACTGGGCCGCTGAAGAACAATCCGGGGTCCCGAGCGAGCCACCGCCAGCCCCACGGGAGCCCGAGAGACCCCTGATTTTTACCGAGGAAAGTTGCATCCCAGGCGTCCGTATCGGGAGCGATCGTCGACGACACCCTGTGGTGTAACAGCGCCCTCCCGCGGTACAATGTCGTCGGTCGTTCTGATCGCCCGCCGATTGAAGCTGAGCGCTGCAGGATCCCGGTTGCATGGCGTTGGTTGCGAGATGGTGTGGTCAGGATCTCAGCAGCATCGCGATCCCATCATCCACCTCGGGCGGCCACCTAGGTATGGGTGTATTCCGTACATATGTGTGTATGCAACAAGCTCTCTGCATGGTGCTGCTTGCTGCCGCCAAGTAACCGACGTGAGCGTTCGGAGGGCTGCATCATAACGTTACCTCCCGTGTAAATTGCCTCGACTCAACAGGAGGAATGGCGGTCGACAGAGGCTCCATGCAGGTGGGTGGTAGCGAGCTGCATCGCCCTGGCGCTTGGCCATAACCAATTCTCAACGCAGCGAAAAGGGTCAGGGGATGCTGCCAGGGGATGCCGTCATCTGGCCTGTTTGGGATCTGATTGTTGTTCGACACGGAGGACATCGAACGGCGGGAGGCTTGCCATGTGGCCAGCTTTCAGCGAAGAAAAGGGGAAAACAAACCTGCTGCAGCGTTCCAGGGCTTGCACTCTTGTGCCACCTCACAACCTAAGGTCGACAGCCTGCAGGGCGAGGCGTCCCGTCTGCACGGCCAAGGGGACGAAAGACGCCCACCACACCCACAACCACGCCCGCTGGCTGCATGTTGCAACCCTTTCAAAATCCAACATGGGGGTGGATGAACAGCAGCCATCCAACCATCAATGGCAGCCTCGATCAGCGCCAACCCCCAAGACCTCACCCAACGCGGGTGCTTGTCGAGGAGCGCCAAGCACAACGCGGTCCTGAATCATGCGAGGAAGATGCCTGTGGAGGGCTGAAAAAGCAACGACCAAAAACAAGAACGGGACGGGTTTCAGTCTTCAGAGACGCTTCCATTCTTCGCGGGACCCTGGTTTTTGTGCGCTCTGCAGCACATCCCCGATCGGCACGTGCGGTCCCCTGTTTGGGGATCTTGGGGTGACCCTGACGATTGTCCCCTGGCGTCTCTCGTGTTGGCGGGGACCACCTCGAGCCGGAAGGATTAGCCAGAGTTAAACTTGGCTTAGTGCAGGTGCTGAATGTGCCTGTTCCTGGGTGACGCTGGCAGGGAAAATGTCGGCACGACTTCACACGACTTGTTGGAGCGCGGCTGTGTCCATCCTCATCCTCCCCCAACGGTTCAGGAAGCTGCACTTGAAACGCCCGCGAACTGACGCCGGCTAGTGTAAAATAAACCGTTACTCGCGTTAGTGAGGAATCGACTGCACTAGCCCGCCCCGTGGGCGAACTTGGCGAACTTGTTGGTTTTCTGTGGTTCGCTGGTGGGGGAGTCTGTGAGCACTCCGGATCCTGGGCCATGCTGGCTTCGGAAAACGTCCGACTCCGGCTTCATGGAGCTGCCTCCACTCCGTTGCAGGCTGTAACTCCACTGAGATTGTCTGGGCTTCCTGAACGGGCAGTGAGCGGCACCTCCACAACCCACAAGCGCAGTGACCGTCCGCTGAAGGTTACGGAGTAACGCGGCACCAAAGGCAGAGGTGCAATGCGCCGCGTCGCGATGGGGACGGCGTGGTGGCGGGGTAAGTTCCCAGGCAGATATCCCTCGGCGATGTGAGGCAATGGATGAAGTCGGGCTGTATGATAGCTACTGAGGTACCTTAGGCAATAAGAATAAATAATGACCAATCTCACCCGCCTCGCCTGGTTGTCTGCTCGTTGTCTCGCTGTCATTCGCAAGCTTGGATGTGTCTGTCTGGATTGGTGGTTGGAAGAAACAGTCCGGTCTGTGGTGGTCTGGCTCGAGAAATCATTTGTGTTCCGCGCTGCTCCGTCCCACTTTGGTGCGCATTGCATAAATTCCCAGGGCCAGCAGGACCTCGAGAAGCTAAGGACGCAGGGGCTCAACAGGGTGCCGCACCTCCTGCAGCTCCCCAACAGGGGTCCGGCGTTAGGCCTGAATGCAGACGGGCGGGATACAACACAGCCGGGGGTGGGCGATCCAGAAACAGAAACGACAAGAAACAGAGGAGGAAAAAAAAAAAGTGAATTCCCCTCGACAACCCCAACAACTGGAATTCTCCAAGCAACCGCCTTCTCACAACTGCAGTTTTTTGCTGCTGCTGTACCGTTGTCCCTGTCGTGGTCAGACCGCGACGTTGCACAAGAGCCCGACCCTGATCGGGCGGTAGTGGCCGCATTTTTATTTGGGGGGAATTTTGGGTCCAGCCTGGAACCCCTCGCTCGTCCTATCTACAGCTCCTCGTGGCTCAGAGTCCCCGATCGATTTCGACGACGACGCACCTCGCATCTGCCCGCATTGGCCGAAAATACTCCAACTCTTCACCCCATAATCCTCTATTTCCCGTCTCAGAACCTCGTGCTGGCGTTTACAGCCCACGTTCCTCGTTAGCAGGCGGGGGCCCTGTCTCTGGCCACCGCCGTTATTAAAAAAAGGGAAACGAACCGCCGTTCCAGTCGCACAAAGTGCCGTCACCGACTGCACTGCGTTGACGAGTTTCAGAACTCCTGCGCGGCGACAACCTCCTCCTTCGCTAAACGATACCCCCGAGAACCGACCCGAATCGACTGCGGGCACCTGAGCCGAGGTGGAACTCGAAAACATCCTGGGGGAGGGCATGCATGAACACAGCTGGTTGGGAAAAGTGATGTATCATGGATAACTCTTCGACACCGCTCGCCGACTACTTCTGGATTGCCGGAATAGAGCACATTGCCTATGATGATGGCCCGGCGCTCCAGCAACCGCAGCAGCCGCAGCAGCTGGACGAGACCATCGTCGAAGACGGCGAGGGCGAAGGCGACATCACCGACGACTCGATAGCGAACCCTTCGCGCGCCACGGCCCGGCACTCGCGCCAAAACTCGGCGAACCGTCTCTCCACCGTCTCCAAGCTCTCGCTGTCTCCCTCCTTCTCCAGCGGCGAGGGTCAAGACACCGACGGCAACACCCGGAGCAATCGCAGCAGCGCGACCATCCGCCCCATACCCCCGCCGAACTTTGCCAGCGGAAACACCAATGGGACCAGCAGCTCCGGCTTGAACGGTTTTGGCGGGGGAGAGGGGATCGGATTCGACGGGTTCCCCGCCGACTTTGACTTCGACAAGGCCCTCCTCAAATTCGCGGCCGAGCGGGAAAACTTCCTGGACGATTTGAGCTTCACCGCCGGCGCTAAGATCCAGTCGAGGCCACCCATGGTCAACCCGAGGACCGAGAAACTCAAGGCAGACGATGCCGATCAGAGCGGGAGGAAGAGCCCTCTTAAGAGCATACGTGGCAGCATCCGCCGCAAGATGAGTTTTAGGGATATGAGCAGCGTGAGGAAACAGCCCATGCCTCCAAGAGCGGGTATGTATTGGGTCTCCTGCCATCCTTTGACGCACAGTGTTCTTCTTGGCCCTCCCAACCGACACTGACGTATTGTGTGTGTTATAGCTTCCATTAGGACGGCGAAGCGCCTGAGCAACTACAACTCGGTCATCCCCCCTCCCGAGCCCCTCAACCTGGACCCCGCTATGCACCCGCTCAAGAGGCGGTTCGAGCCGGTACTCCTCGACAGGTACCCGCAACGAGATGCCTCGGCGGACGACTTGGCTAGGAGGGGCAAGTTCCCGGACTACGTTCCCATGTTTGCCTTTCCCAACGATATCCAGATCGTCTCCTCGGACGAGCGACCCAGGTCGACATGGCACGGGTTTGCCATGACCTCGGAGGACAACTCCAAGATCTACGGCATCACGCTCATCGTGTGGGTCGCGTTGAATGCAGAGGTTGCCGAGGAGGTTGAGAAGCGGTGTGAGCGGTGGCGGCAACGGCACATGAGCAACGAGGAAAGGGAACTCGCTGCCAGTCTGGGCGGCCGCCTCGCCGCGGACCGGGCCCATCTCTCTCAGCTCCTGGCGAAGCTCGGCACCGTGCCGTCCGGGTCGGCGGCCCGAGATGCCATCGATGATCAGATCAGTGCGGTGGAGGAGAAGATTGCGCTCATGACGGAGATGCTGCGGCCGCTGAGACACGGCGCGGCGTCCAAGATTGACGGTCTGACCGCCGGCGAGACGGGCCTCTGGACACCCCGGGCGTTTGGCATTCTGGGGAGAGACCTTTCCAAGATGGGCTTCTGGAAGGAGTGGCTCAGGGCCGTGGTGGTGCCCATGACCGATGGCGCCGTATTACGGATTGCGCCAAGCTCACCTAAGATCGGGCGCTGGCAACCGCTGGAGCGCTACGTCGTCAATCTCTGCACCGAGGCTTTCAGCCCCCTGAGTTCGTTGACCCAGGTGGAGTTGGGGGTGCGGGAGCTGCGCCTGTACGCCCGCAAGGAGGCGGTCAACGAGATCCCAGGATCGCGGACCATCGACATCTACGCCCTCTTCCGCTGCCTGTCGCTGGAGAATATCGTACTCCTCCTCGAATACGCCATGAGCGAGTCCCGCATCATCTTCCTCTCGTCGCACACTGGCATGCTGCACCTCGCATGCCACGCGTTGGCCAACCTTCTCTACCCGCTCAAGTGGGCCAGCATCTTCATCCCCGTGCTTCCCGCGCGGCTCATCTCGGCTCTCGAAGCGCCGTGCCCCTACATCGTCGGAGTGGAGAGACGGTACGAAAAGATTGAGCTTCCCGAGG
Organism: Chaetomiaceae sp. PYS4301M; assembly: GCA_023628425.1. NCBI lineage: Eukaryota > Fungi > Ascomycota > Sordariomycetes > Sordariales > Chaetomiaceae > Chaetomiaceae sp. PYS4301M. Next base: position 704,355 of record JAMAKR010000008.1, on the reverse strand, counting down.
ACGACTACGTTCTCGTGGATCTTGACAAGGACACCATCGATGCGACGGACCACCCAATCAGCTTGCCCCGCCAACACCGGCGCAAGCTGCTCTCCCTGCTCCAGGTCGCTGCTCCTCACCGTCTGCGGTACGGAGTTACTCCCGGGCCCCCTCCCTATGCGGTCGAGGCCTTCCCGTACGATTCCTTCTCGGCCGAAAACGAGGCGATCTTTAACCCGATCCCTGTGAAGACCTCGCTGGGCAAGTGGGTGACGCAGAACTCGTCTACGTTTGGAGAGGGAGACGCGGCGAGCTCAGTCCGCACTCCCCTCTTCAACGCCTTCGCCAAGGCCAAGGTCGAGGGCAAACCGGATCGGCCGCCCACGTCCAAGTCCAGCAAGGGCAGCCCTCCGTCCTCGGTGTCACCCGTTTCGATGAACTTCCCACCAATGCCCACGACCCCCGTATCGCGGAGCGACTCTGGGTTTGCCCAAACACTGCGGGAGAAGCGGTCGGGGCACTTTGACGAGAAGTCTAGGCGCAGCTCGTCGTTCGGCATGGACAGGCATCCCGGCATGGACAGGCATCACCCGCCCATGCACCGGCCGAGCCTCCCCTTCCTCAACGGCCATAGCCAAAATCTGTCCATCTCGGCGATTTCGATCGACTCGCAGTCCTCGTTTGGGGGGTATGCGCCTTCGACCTACGCGCAGTCGACCATTGCAGCGTCGACCATCATGCCCAACATGATGGTCCAGCCAGTGCGCAACACAGAGAACACGGTCTGGGTGGAAGGCCACTGCTTCAACTGGACGGCGTCCGAGGTGAACTCGACGTGCACCATCTGCGAGGACCGGTCAGAGGGAGACGGGCTCTACAGGTGCAGCGGATGCGACTGCCTCGCCCACAACCGGTGTCTGGGCTTCGTCTCGGTGGTATGTCCCGAAGCTTTCCACGCCGACCGCGTGCGGGCAGCCTTCGTGCGCTGCCTCGCCAGCCTTCTCTACACGTACCGCAAGCACCTGGGCAGGCCGACAAGAGAGCAAAAGTCCAACGGCCAGCTGTACGCGTTCGACATGGATGGCTTCATCCGGAGCCTGCCGTACGACCAACAAGAGTACGCCACCATGATGAGGGACACCCAAGGTAAGCATCAACCAACCTCTCCTCTCCCTCACCCTCAAAACTAACCCCCCTCCCAGCCTTCAACGAATTCATCCACGAACGCGAACTCCACGGGCCCTCAGACCCAACAATCCGCCTCTTTGACGAGATCATCCTCGCCAAAAAAGCCCGCGGCCGCCCCGTCTTCTCAGCAGGCATCTCCCGCCTGTCCACCCTCCGCGGCTCGCACAGCCTATACCCAACCAACAACGGCCACAGCAGCGGCTTCAGCCCCCCGACCAACCACAACCGCCCGGCTAAGATCCCCAGCTACCTGTCGGACGCGACGGACCACATCTGGCGCACGGCGTCGGTGCCCGTGCCGTCGGCCAAGTTCCAGGGCGATTATCGCAGTGTCGTGACGAGGGTCCCGCTGAGGCTCGACCCGTCGCTTATGAGGGAGCCCAGGGCGATTCAGGGCGTGCCCAGGCCGACTGAGCAGGGGCGGGTGAGGGGGTTGGTGAGGAAGCAGGTTGCTAGTATGCTCGGGCCGCCGAGTGAGGGGTTTAATGCTGAGAGGGGGTTTTAGCTTCAGGGGGGTTGGGGGGGTTGGTTCTCTTAAGGGCTGGGGGAGGGTATGGTTGTGGTAGGTAGGGGAAGTGGGGAGAGGGCGATTGTTTATTCCCAGAAGGGCGGGGGGAAGAAGAGAGGAAGCAATGAGTTCGTCTGTCTGCCTTCTTCATTTTTTTTTTATTTTTTTTTTCATTTTTTTTTCATTTTTTTTTTTTCATTTTTTTCACTTGTTCACCTGTTTTCTCGTCCTTTTTCTCTTTGGTTCTGCTGGTCTGTTCATTATTTTTCTTCCACGCGAATGCACCATGGCGTAAAGGAGGCTGAAAGGGGGGAAAGCAAAGCGAATTGAATCGAGAGAGATGCGTGTCTTGTGTTGGGACGATGTAATATTTGCTTTGGTTTTTGAGAAGGGGGTTCGTCTTGTATGATAGACTATTTTTCTAATCTAGTGGAAATCCCCCTTCTTTACTTTTGTAGAGGGGAGGGGGTGGGTTGGATGATGGGGCCCGTGGGAAGGCAGAAGGACGGACGGATAGGGAGGAGGGAATTGTTGCACAAAAGGGTAGTTTTTGTTGGTTTTTCTTTCCTTTTTGTCTCCTTTTTCCTTTTCCCTACTAATTGCTGAGCTTTTAGCATTGATTTGATTTTGCTGGCTTTTGCGTTTGGTAGAGGATGGATGTGGCGGTGGTTTAATCGTCTCCCGTCTTTGGTTCCTGGGTGCTTTGTTTAGTCTTTTGTTTGTTTGGTTTGGCTGGGTGGATCGTATTTGGAGCATAGCCAGTTTATCTACCTAGTACCCTGAGTGTTGGTGTTCATTATGAAATATACAATTACTGCTGGATATGATGTGTTTTTATCCTGTATATGGTTTGGGGACGACGATGGCCGGGCTAGTTGGGGTCGGTGAACTGAGGGAGGATTGGGTTGTTTGAGCGGGCAGGATTCACATCCTCTCATTCATGCCTGGCCTGGCTTCTCGCTGTAGTGAGTTCATATGCTGCAACTTATTCCGGAGTACATATCAACATTCAAGGCAGAGTGGTTGAACTCGAAGAACATCGTTTGTTTCACCCCGAGCCACACGCCTGCCCCCGGAGACCTGTAGTCTAAGACGCCATATATGCCAAACCATAACCCGTCGCTGTAAATGTTCCCCAGGACCAAACCCAAACCCAAACTCCGTCTATGACCTGTTACAACAGCACTGCCCCTTACGCCCGCTTTGGCCCCTGCGGCCCACCGTTCGCCTTCCCATCACCGCCATCACCACCTTTCCCGGGCTTGTCATAGCGCGGCATCTTCTCGTACGCATTCGGACTCGGCTTGCGTTCCCTCCGGCTCTTTCCCTCGCCCCTCCCCCGGCGCGAGTGGTTGTGGTGATGTCCGTCGCAGTCATGTCCGTGCCCGTGCTTGCGGTCCCCGTCGGCATCCCCTCTTCTCCTGCCCTCGGAGTCGGAGTCGGAGTCGGAAGAATCCGAGGAGGAAGAGGACTCGTCGCTCGACTCGCCTACCGCGCGGGGGCGGTGGTAGATGCAGCAGACTATTTTATCGGAGGTCAGCCATCGAGTCCTGGGTGGATATAGATGAGGGGGGGTCGGTGGGTGTGTACCTTTGGATTTCTTCCTCCCGAGGCCTTCATTGTCGACTACGTCGGACCGCCATTGTACGGACTGGCCTCTGGGGGCATGGGCGCCGCGCAGGCGGAGGATGGCTTGTGGTTGGGTCTGGGTCTGTGTGGCGACGGACGGGGTGACGGTCTCGGTTTGGCTGGGGGTTGGTTGAGAGCGTTGTTGTTGCCCTAGCTGAGGGCCGGCGGATGCCATGGTATTGTGGGGTTTGTGGTGTATTTCTGGTGTTGGCGTAGGTATGGGAGGGTTGAGTGTTGTGGATATCCGCGATCGCTGCGTGGTCAACCTGATAATCAGATGTCAAGGATACTGTGTAGTCGGTGGTTGTTGCGATGCTTGCTGTCTGAGATGATGGTGGGGTCGTTGTTTAAAGAGAGGCCTTGCTGAAGGAAAGGCCAAAATGTGGTGTATTTGCAGGTCCCGTTTGATGTGAGAAATCTCGATGGCGAAAACTGAAAATCAATTTGGTAAACATATCGAGATGGCGAGATCCGGGCTTCAAGATTGGGAATCCAAGGGTTCAAAAAAGGGACGTCAGCTCTCGGATTGGGCTCTGGGAAATAATTCGCCCCGCCCCAACGTCAATGTGGCGCACGGACATCGAGTGGTGGGGTGATCCCATGGCCGGATCAGGTCCCACACCAAAGAAAGCTTGTCTGGTCACTCGCTGGCGGCCCTGGCCGACTGACACAGGGGCATCCACCACCACCTAACTCATTGACCAGGGCAACTGGCATGACAATGCCATCCAACCTTTGAAGAAAAAAGCAGTGATGAGCAGGCTGTGAAAGAAGGCATGCCTATGGCTGGGGAGGCTGTGCCATGTCGGTTTATTCCTTGCTGTGTCCAAGGATTTCTTTTATTGAGCGTTCTTTGAGCTTGGAGAGGGCGTCTCGATAAACCTGGAAGTTAAGTGAACATTCATCCATAACCCCCCCCCCAAATGCCTTTCTTACTCCCCATGATATCTGGTTTCTGCTTTCGGGTTGCTTCCCGACTTGGGATTTCTGACCCTTTCTGACACGTATCCCGCACAATCCCTCCTGAAAGATTTCCTCCAATCGAAGCTTGTCATGCTGCTTTCCGTGTTGATGGCCTTCGTTTGGGCTTACACGCAGGATCAGTCGACTATCACCAGCAAACATAGGGGTTATTCAGATGGATTTCTGGATTCACACTTAGTCACCTTTGCCTTTCTGTGTCTCGTGCAGCGTATGAAATGTTTTGTGACTGTGGCACCAAATGACATTTGGTGACCACGTTTCTGATGGTCCAGTCGCCGGTTCCTCGATTCTGCCACGCACCTTCCTCACCTTCCACACTTTCCCAATCCACGTTTTGGGCCACGGTCCAGTTTCTCTCCTGCCCCAGGCAGAATCCCCGAGCCTGCCCCTCCCCTCCCCTCCCGTCGTTAACCCAGTTTCCTTCAGGGCTCACTGTTTCCATGAGAAAGTCACACTACCACAGCTGCTCCGACGGCCATCTGGGTGACGTCAAACTGGAGGTCGCGTCTCACCGTCTCACCGCAGCACCTGGAAGCAAGCAGCGTGCCGTTGTTGCAAACAACCGACCTCATCGTAGCCAGACCGGCCTGGGTTCCTGCTTCCATCGCTGGAAGGAATGAAGTCGATTCCCGCGAACTAAAAGCGCAGCCACGATCCACTTCCACTTCCACTTCCACTTCCGCAACCGCAACCGCAACAGCAGTTGGCAACACAGGCTGCGACTGCCTCTTCTTGCGCTGCCAATTCTCGCCGCGTCGCAGATGTAACTGACCCCCGCGACAAAAGAACAGAGTCATCGCTTCGATTTCCACATCCAACCACGGCGGGAAGGCACTCAGCAAGCCAGTCCCTTCCATTTCTGACACCATGGCTGCCTCTAAAGACCCGCATCAGTCTCCCGAGAAACATGACCGACCACCCTCTCCGCCCATCGGCATAGCGCCAACAGCAGAACCGGCGACAGGAGACCAGCCAATTCCCGACGATACCGACACCGCGGAGATGCCTCCGGGCGGCAAGCCACGAGCCAACACGCTGCGGCGCGAGGCGGACCTCAGCTCGCTGCTGAGCCCCGTCGAGAAGACGGAACTGACGGGACTCGTCACCAGAGTGACCGAGTCGATGCTCAAGCATGTCACCCGGCTGTTTGACCCCGTCCGCGCCGATGAGAAAACCGAGCCATCTCGCATCGCCTTCTGGGGAAGACTGCCCTACTACCTCAAGGACCTCAGCCTGAGCGACCCCGTGAACGGAAGCCAAACCCGCGGAACCCAAAAGGAAAACGTCAAACCACCGGTCCGCTCCAAGAAGACAGGCAGGGGCAAAGACAAACATGATGCTGTGCCGATCATGGCCGGTGCTTCCAGCCAGGAAGAGGCCAATGTGGCGCCGCGACTCCAGGAGCTGAAGAAGGAAGCTCTCCTGCATTTTAAAAAGTGGCAGACCACTGTGCACAGAAGAATCGCCGAGATCTCGGTCAAGAAGGGCCCGGATGCTCCGAACGGTTTGGGAGCTTCAGGTCCCAAAGGGCGCCCGCCGGGCAACAGGAGAGGCAAACCAGGCGGTAGGACCCAGACGTAACGCGTTCCTGCTCCATCTTGCTGACACCACGGCAGGCCCCAAGACCCCAGTCGTACCCAGCACAACAGCGATCACGGTCGAAACCGACCCCGTGCTGATGCAGCTGTATCCGCCAACCCCGACAGCGCTGTGCTCGTCGTCGGTCGAGAAGCGCTGCCTTCTGCTGCACGCCGTGGTCCTGCTGCTGCTTTCGGTCGAGAACTATGGCGCTTATACTCGCGTGCTTCTCCTCAACGTCGCCTCATCTCTCCAGCTGCCCATCCGGATCTTGGCCGAGGACGAGGCGAGGATGGCGAGCGCCTTGGCTCAGATCGCCAAGGACATCCCACCCGAGCTTCTGACGCAAAAGAAGGAAGAGGGCAAGCCGACTAGAAGATGGAAAGCTGGTTTCACCAGCGCAACCGTGTCGGGAGCAGGGGGCACCGTCTCCCCAGCGCTCGAAGCAGCGCGTATCGGATCCGTTTTTGGCATTTCCGGGATCCCGCTGGCGGCTGCAGCTGGCCTTCTCGGTATCCTGGCAGACAGCGGGCTGGCGGTGGGCAGCATGTTCGGAATCTACGGCGCCAGACACAGCGGCAAGATGATGGAGCACTACCTCAAGGACGTCGGTGATTTCGCTTTCATACCGCTCCGTGGCTCGGTGGGCGACCATTCCGAAATCAGCAAGATCGCCCCAGAGAGCCGTCGTCTCCGAGTTGTCTTGGGCATCGGCGGGTGGTTGGCGAACAAGGACGATCCGGCCAATCATTGGCAGTGCCTGGGAGATGAGGGAGAGGTGTACGCCGTTCGATGGGAGCTTGAGGCCTTATCCAAGCTGGGCGCATCCTTGGATACGCTGGTGCGGAGCGCGGCGTGGTCCACGGCAAAGAAGGAAATCGTTGCCCGGACCAGTGAGCCCCGTTCCAGGTTCCCCAAACCCTCTGCACCGAGTGCTAACGAGCGTGGCCCAGTATTCTCCAACTTGGCCGACGGTCGGTGGCCCGCCAGCCTCTTGAAGATCAGCAAAATCATTGACAACAACTGGAACAACGGGATGGTCCGGGCCGACAAGCTCGGCTCCGTCCTTGCCGATGTCATCATGAGCAAGGCACAGGGTGAGCGCGGAGTATCGCTGATCGGGTACAGTCTCGGAGCGCGAGCCATCTATGCCTGCCTGATGTGCCTGGCCGAGAAACGAGCGTTTGGCCTCGTCGAAAATGCCGTCTTGATCGGGACGCCCGCGCCCTCGGACGCTATGGCGTGGTGCGCCATGAAGAGCGTGGTGTCGGGTCGGCTGGTCAACGTGTACTCGGAGAACGACTATATTCTGGGCTTCCTCTACCGAACCAGCAGCATCGAGTTTGGCCTCGCCGGGCTGCAGCGCGTCACCGGGGTTGACGGGATCGAGAACGTGGACGTCACTGCTAAGGTCAGTGTCCACCCGAGATACCAATACCTCGTGGGCAGCATCCTGCGTCACATTGGCTGGGAAGACGTGGACAAGGAACAGATCGCGCGGGACGAGGCCGAGATGTCGTTTTATGAGGACCGGAATCGGAAGCACGAGGAGCGGCGGGACGCGGTCGAGCTGGGGCTGGGCAGGGTGCTCGAGGTCAAGAACGAGAACGAACAGGGCGTCATCCGCACCCGGATGCGGAAGAAGACGAGGAAGTAAGTTTGTTTGTTGGGTTGGTTGGTTACAGGCTTCCGTGCAGGCTGGTCGAGGAGGACATGCGAAACATGTTTGGGAAGGAGCGGCTGGCAGGAGGATGGTTGGCGGATGAGAACTCGATGTTGTCTATTCACATGTATTAGTATCCGGCATGTGGCCTGAGCGGGCATTATCTGAGGAACAAACCCGCATAGCACAAACATGATGGTTATTTCGAGCCGGCCGTCAAGCAATCCCCTGGTGTTCGTCGTCCACCCCATACGCCGCAGATCGTCAAATAGACAAACCCCTTACGCGCAACCCCAGGACATAGATTGGGTGTGCACCGTCACCCCCCTTCAAGCTACCGACGTTGGGTAGGTGGGAACTCTTCCTTCCCCCTCGTGACCAACTCACTCCTTCACTCCCCTTTCTCCCCTTTCCCACTCCGAACAACAAAATACCTCCCCCCCGCTGCCGTCTCCCCAGCCGTTCCCAAAACATCCCACTGCTCCTCCCCCACTTTTCCCTTCCCCTCAACCTCCCCAATCCCCTGTCCCCTCTGCCGCCGCGGCCGCTTCCACCGGCCCCACGCGACCTCGCGGTCAAGCTCGTGCCGGAGTGTCTCGACCGTCACGGTCGCCTCAAGTAGGCCTGCGGCCGTCTCGTCGCGGATCGAGGCCAGGGGGGCTACGCCGGTGGTGTTGACCCGCTGGATGTCGCGCACGAAATGCAGTTGGGATTGGAGGGTTGCAAGGATGGTGGCTGTTTCGGAGGGGGTGTGAGGCGGGGGGAGGGCGGAGAGGCGGTGGATGTGGGTTAGGGTTTGGGGGGTTATTTCTGGGACGGGGACTAGTTGGGGTTCTGTTGCTTGTGGTTCTGTTGATTGGGGGGTTTGGTCGGTGGTTGTTGTTTGGGGGGGGAGGAGGGTGCGGATGGACCAGGTTGGTTGGGAGAGGAGGGCGTGAGGGTCGTGGTGGGGTCTCGGGGAGGTGGAGGTGGAGAGGTTTCGGCGGAGGAAAAGGAGGAGGCGTGGTTTGGACATTGTGGTGTTGTGGTGTGGTGAGGTTGTAGTTGTTGGTGGTGTTGTTTGAGAAGGACGGCATGGGATGCGGTTGAGCTGAGCTGAGCTTGATGAATTGAGGAAAGATTTAAAGTGGGTCGGGAATTTATGGCGCCGGTCTAGCCTCTTCGGGGCACCCTAAATTAAAAGAGGAAACACAGCCTGCGACACCTGGCGTCATAGGCAGCGGGTTTCGGGAGAGGCTGTTGACCCACTCACCGCCCCGCCTTCTCAAAGGCCCCAGCAAGCCCATGGATGTCTGGCACATGAGACTCCATATGCCACGAACTATCAGCGGTTCCGTTCCTGATACTCCGTACAGATTACACCCTCGACAAACACCCCATCGCAGCCTCACGCGCTTGAAATCCCCCGACTCTACCACGAACCCGCCCGCGAAAACACACACAACACCGACAAGATGGCTCTCGATCCGCGCGCATTGGAGGAAAAGGTGCGACCCCTCTTGGAACCCGCCCCACCACGTAACGCCCTCCACACCCAACGAGACAAGCTGCTGAACCCAGAACTACACAGGCCAAGAAGACGCTCGCAAGCGCCTCGGGAGGATTCAGCTTCTTCAGCAACAAGGAAGACAAGTACCAGAATGCCGCCGACCTCTACGTCCAGGCCGCCAACGCCTACCGGATGGAGAAGATGAGTGCGTCGGTCCCACACTGTCCCTCCCAATAATACAACCCCCCTGCACACCTGCACACCTGCACACCTGCGCATACGGGGCACTCGGCTGACGCGGGCGGGCAACAGACAAGGAAGCGGGCCAGGCCTTCGAGGCAGCAGCAAAGATCCACAGGGAAAAGCTGAACGAGCCGGACGATGCGGCGAACATGATGATCGATGCGTTCAAGGTCTACAGGAAAGAGTACCCCCAGGAGGCCATAAAGTGTATCCATGCGGCTGTCGACCGCTACAAGGCGAAGGGCAACTTCCGGCGGGCCGCCTCCCACCTCGAGAACGCCGGCGAGCTGCTCGAGGTGGAGCTGGGCGATCGCAAGGCCGCGATGGACTGCTACAACGACGCGGCGCGCTGGTATGACGAGGACGGCGCGAAGGCGTGAGTGGACTTGTTTCTTTTTTTTTTGTTTCTGGAAGATTCGTTGCGCTGACGGTGTGGCCCAGTCTGGCAAACAAGCTCTACCTCAAGGTGGCCGACCTCGCGGCGCTCGAGGGCGACTACTACAGGGCGGTCTCAAACTTCGAATCGGTGGCCGACTCGTCGCTCGAGAACCACCTGATGAAGTACTCTGTCAAGGACTACTGGATGAAGGCCGGGCTCTGCATCCTGGCGACCAAGGACCTGGTCGCCGCCGGCCGCAACCTCGAGCGGTACAAGCAGAAGGACCCCTCGTTCGCAAGCCAGCGCGAGTGCCAGCTTCTCACGGACCTGCTCGAGGCCATCGAGGCCGGGAACCAGGAGGCATTTACCGACAAGCTCTATGCGTATGATCAGATGAGCCGGCTCGACAAGTGGAAGACGGAGATCCTCGTGAGGATCAAGAACCAGATTGAGGAGGCGGATAATGAGTTTTCTTGAGCGGCTCCTTGTGTCGTGGGTTTTTGGCGTTTGGGTTAGAGAGCATAATTGATGTGATCTGGTCGGTTTCAAGGCAGACAAGAAGACAACGACGACTTCCTGGTGATGGAGATGTATGAGGGAGGGAGGAGGGGGTCTCAAGGGAGAGCCAACTTTCACCATAGCTAACCCTGGAATTGTGCCAAGACCCAACCCTAACCCCCCCCCCCGCCGCGCCTTATCAGACCCTGCGCACAGGTGGGGTTATTCCCTGATAAGCGATAACACCCAACTTTTTGAATCTGCTCTTGAAATTTCTCGATTCCCAGACCGCGAGGTGCTTGAACTTGCACACGCCAGACACCCACACAGACCGCCAAGATGGCTTCTCCTTCGTTAAAAGAGAAGCTGGACAAGATCCGGTCGCCGAATCTGCAGAGCCAGAAGCAGGTGAGTTTACTTTGTTTTATATTATATTTCTCTTTTTTCTTTTATTTTTTTCGCCCTCCTCTTCCCATTTCCACCGCCCTATATGCATGCCTCTATTCGGCTGTCGCTAACTGACCGCATTTCAGACCGCCAGTGTCCTCGAGGGCGTCGAGTCCGCCTTCAAGGAGCGCAACACCGAAGCCACCCCGACCGCATATTTTGCGGCACTCCTCAGCCTCCTCAACAACAGGAGCCTTACACACCCCGTCGTCTATCTTCTCGATGTCGTGACGCCCTTCGCTCCCGAACCCCTCCTCCGGGCCAAGTTCACCCAGATTCTCACCCTGCTGGCCCCCGTGCTCTCCCAGCCAGACGCCGACGCGCCCCTGATCCGAAGTTCGATTGGCTGCTTGGAGAACCTGCTGCTGGCCCAAGATGCCGCCGCATGGGAGATGAGCGCCGCCGTGGTCGGGCCCATGCGCGCCATGGGCGGCCTGTTGAGTTTCTCGCTCGACCCTCGGCCCAAGGTGCGCAAGAGGGCGCAGGAAGCGTTGAGGAATGTCTTGAAGAACCCGCCGCCGAGCCCCTCGCTCGACCATCCCGCCGCTGCCATGTGCGCCGAGACAGCCATCATGAGCCTGAAGGCGCTGGCCGAGAAGACGGCCCAGCTGAGGAAGGAGAAGAAGGGATCCGAGGCCGTGCACGACCCGGAGCTTATCCATGCGCTCCAGCTGGTCAAGACCGTTGCGTCTGCCAGCGGTGGCTGGCCCAGCAAGAAGATCGAGCCACTCTGCGAGCTGCTGCTCGGCATTGCCCGCTCTGGCAACGAGCACATGAGCATGGCCGTGTTCGATATTTTCGAGATGATTTTCGAGGGCATGGCCGACGAGGTTGCGTCGACGAAGCTGCCGAGGCTGATCGAGATCATCAAGGAGCTGCGCCCGGCACCGAACGACACCCAGCTTCTCCCTCCGTGGATCGCCATTATCTCGAGAGCCTACGATGTTTCGGCACAGATGTCCCCCGAAGAGACGTTCCAGGAACTGCTGGAGCCGTTCAACATGGTGGCTGGCTACCTCGAGTCCGCGGCCAAGAACATTCGCATCTCGGCTTCGGAGTGCCTGGTGTCGTTCATGGCCAACTGCGTCCCGCGCCAGGTGCTGGTCGACCCTTCAGTATACGACGAGAAGGTCATTCAGCAGCTCGTCAATACGGTTGAGAACCTTCTTACCGTCAAGTACCAGGCCGCGTGGGTTGAGACTTTCAACGTCATTGGCGCCATGTTTGACGCCCTGCGCTGGAGAGCGGCGCCTTACCTGCTTCCCATCACCAAGAACATCGGCGAGATGCGCAGCAACGATTCGTTTACCGGGAAGCAGGAGGCCGATGAGGTACTTGGGAAGGCAATCCGAGCGATGGGCCCAGAGGCAGTCCTGAGCGTCTTGCCTCTGAACCTGGCGAAGCCGGCCAAGGGCCAGCCCGGCCGTGCCTGGATGCTCCCGCTCTTGCGTGACTACACATCGCACACAAACCTCGCCCACTTCAAGACCGAGTTTGTGCCCTTGAGCGCCGCCATGTTCCAGCGGGTTCTGGACCACGGCGCTGCCGCCAAGACGATGGAGGTCAAGATCTTCGAGACGGTTGTGCAGCAAATCTGGTCGATTCTCCCGGGATACTGCGATTTGCCTCTGGACCTTACCGAGGCCTTCGACAAGGAGTTTGCCGAGATGTTGACGACTTTGCTCTACGAGCAGATTGAGATGCGGCTGGATGTCTGCCGTGCTCTCAAGGCCCTCGTCGAGTCTAACCAGGCCGTTGCCACGGCTACAGAGGAAGAGGAAGAGGCCCTTCGGAGCAGGGTGAGCAAGGAGGCGGCGCAACAGAACCTCGAGTACCTTGGGAACACGTTTGCCGCCGATTTCCTCGCCGTTCTCTTCAATGTCTACAGCACGACCCTGCCCCAGAAGCGCGGGCCGGTCTTGCAAACCATCAACGCTTACCTCAGCATCATCCCCCCGGCCCGGCTCATGGAGACGTTTGATCTCGTGTGCGAGAAGCTGGCTGCAGCGCTCCAGGAACCCGTCGAGAAGCCCAAGAACCAGCAAAGCGGCGAACAGGTCCCGTCTACCGCCCACACGCTGATGGATCTGGTCGTTACCATGTCCATCTACCTTCCCAGGGAGAGCTTTGAGGCGCTGTTCAAGATTGCGTCGCTCGTCGTCTTCAAGGACGATGACCCGCAGCTCCAGAAGAAGGCCTACAAGATGATTCCGAGGTTAGCTGACTCGGAGGTCGGCAAGACCGCCATTGAACAGCGCCACGTCGAACTGCAGGCTCTCATTCTGTCGAGCACTGAGAAGGTCTCTGCTCCCGCGAGGCGAGAGCGTCTTGCGGCCATCACCGCTCTGATCCCCTTCATCCCCGACACGTCACTCCACTTCATTCCCTCTGTCCTCTCCGAGGTCGTCATCAGCTGCAAGGAGAACAACGAGAAGGCTCGGACAACGGCGTTTGACCTGCTCGTCCTGATGGGTCACAGGATGGTGGCCTCCGATGGGGCCGTGATTGACAACAGCAAAGTACCGCACATGCCCAAGGAAGCGCCCGCGGCCAAGGCCTCGATCGAGGAGTACTTCACCATGGTCAGCGCCGGCCTTGCTGGCAGCACGCCGCACATGATCTCGGCGTCCATCACTGCCATCACCCGCGTGCTCTACGAGTTCCGCGAGCAGCTGAGCACGGAGACCATGTCGGACCTGGTGCAGACCATGGACCTCTTCCTGACGTCCAACAACCGCGAGATCGTGAAGAGCGTGCTTGGCTTCGTCAAGGTGTGCGTCATCAGCCTGCCGACCGAGCTCATGCTCCCGCGCCTCCCGACCCTGATCCCCAACGTCATGGTCTGGAGCCACGAGCACAAGGGCCACTTCCGGGCCAAGGTCAAGCACATCCTCGAGCGCATGGTGCGCCGCTTCGGCGTCGACATCGTCAACAAGAACTGCCCCGAAGCAGACCGCAAGCTCATCACCAACATCCGCAAGACCAAGGAGCGCAGCAAGCGCAAGAAGGACGCCGCCAAGGAGGCCGGCGACGGCGAGTCGGACGCCGACGAGCCGGGCCGCCGCAAGAGCCGCTTCGAGAGCGAGTACGACCAGGCCCTCTACAGCAGCGACGACGACGACAACGACTCGGACCACTCGCACTCGGACGACTCGGACGCCGAAATGACAGGCCGCAGGCAGCAGCAGAAGCGCAGGGGCGCCGCGCAAAAGGCCGCCGGCGCCTACATCCTCGAGGACGAGGACGAACCCCTCGACCTGCTCGACCGCAACGCCCTCGCCAACATCTCCACCACCAAGCCCGGCAAGCCGCGAACCACCCTCAACAAAAAGACAAAGGCCAAGACAAACCTCGACGGCAAACTCATCCTCGGCCGCGACGACGACGACATGGACATCGACGTCCCCACCACCGCTGGTGCCGCCGGCGAGGAGGAGAGCGGCGTCGGCGCGTATGTCGCCGCGCTCCGCGGGAAGGATATCCCGCGCCGCGGTCTGCGCGGCAAGCTCAAGTGGAACCGGGGGAGGAAGAATGGGGATGATGATGGCGACGAGAGCGGTGGTGATGATAACGGCGGCGGGATCAATGTGGATGAGGGCGCTGCTGCGAAGGCGTTTAGGGAGAATAGGCGGGGTGGGGATCGCAAGAGGGGCGGGTTTGGTGGGGAGGGGAGGGGGAGGGGTGGTGGTGGCGGTGGTGGATTTGGTCGGGGTAGGGGAGGTGGTGGTGGTGGGGGTGGTGGGTTTGGTCGTGGGGGTGGTGGTCGTGGAGGTGGTCGTGGAGGTAGTGGTGGTCGGGGTGGGAAGGGCGGCATTGCGGCTGGGAGGAGGGGCCTGGGCGAGGATAGGCGGAGGGGGTCGGCGATTCATGGGAGTCGGGTCAACAAGAGGTCATGATGAGTTGGGGGGGGGGGGGTTGTTAAGTCTGGTTTGCTTTTTTGATGGTTTTCTTTTTGAGAGAGTCTATGGAGTTAAGGTCCGCTAAAATGATTCCTGCTTGATCCAGGGAGGATATTGCTATCATGATGTTTGAGTTTTTTCTTTCTGGTTGTCTCGTTCATGTCATTGGTTGCTGCAACACTGTTTCTACTCACTAACGTGTTGTGGTCAGAAAGGCTACGTGCCTACCTAGGCACTCAACTTGCTCACTGAAGCTGACCTCAAGATATCTCGAGCTTCCACATCATGTGTCCTGTGTTGTCGAATACCCCTTTAGCATCCAACCAACGACCTCGTTGGCATGTTCCTCCAGTATGTAAACCGGGGAAAGTCGGTAGCAATAATCCAAAGGGTTTATTTTATTTATTTGTTTATTTTGCTCCTTTTCGGTTTGTTTACATTTTTTAGGGGGCTGGAGGAAGTGGGCGCAGCATTAGAGTGTTTAATCCCCCCGTCTTCTCTGCTTAACACAATAGCAAAGAACGCAACAACGTGCGCTCTGTCTGTTGCTGTGCACCATCTCAGTCGGGTACTTGGAGGTGATGCTACCTCTCTCTCCTCGCTAACCTGAGAAGCACTCTGTCAGCCGGCTGTTCTTGCTGTCGACGTCGACGGTAGTATGCGATTGATCCGCTTCCTCAAGTCTGTCGGGACCTGTTTGGCCTTTGATGGTACAGCATGACGACCTGTTCCGGACGTGGCCGCATGGTTGGGCTGCGCGAGGTTGCTGGAGACGCTTGTTCTCTGTTGTTGGGCCGTGGATGCTGGCTGCTTGACTGGGGAGGTCGGGATTTTCGGTCTCCGCGGTTCCATCACGGTGAGCAGGGTCGGGGGCTGGCTTCTCCTTGATGCGAGACTTGTTTATCTTGAGAAAGGACTCGCAGTCCCCCCGAAGGCAGACTTCCATTGTCAGCACCACGTCGGAGAAGGACACCGCGCGCCCGTCGCCGACAATGTTGACAGGCGCCATGCTTGGAAGCGGCGCTGTGTAAGTGGCACTTCCGGCTGGAAATGATAGAGTCACGATGAGATGATGAGACGAGGAAAGATGATGAGATGAAAAAGGAACATGAGAGGAACCAAGACGAGACGGGATGATTACTATATATACCTGGGCCGTCGCTCAATCGTAGAATAGAATCTCTTCTCTACGAGATTGGATTAGACGCTTCATAGCAGGCCACCCAGCCCGAGACGACGGGCTCATGTTAGACGTTGTCAACTATTGACTTATATGGAACTAACGTATGTATGAACATACCTATCTAGACAAGATCGATGGCAGGTCGTTGGCCCCGGATCGCTGGCGGCCCGTTGCTGCGGCCTCGCTCGTTTCATGTTTTGAAGCTGAGTTGAGAGTTGATCATTACCAAGCAAGAGAAGGAAGCAAAGGATTTATGTGGTTGTTTGGGCTTATGGCTGTAGACCAATGTGGCCATTATCCCCGGCAATCCTGCCATCCTCAAGGCGCATTCTGACCCGAAAAGAGATGGAACAGTTGGGCACGTAGGTGAAAAGGAAAAAAATCGAAGAGAGAAAATTTCCAGTAACAAGTACAGGTATCAGATCAGAAGCGACCGCAATTCCAATGTCCAGCACGTCTTTCCTCCAACCATTTTGTTTTTGTTTTTCCAAAAAATCATCACCGCCGACCTTGGCATGGTGGTTCTCTTCCCAAGATCACACCGCGCACTGTGTATCACACTAACCTCATACTGTGGCCCCACCAGCCAAATCCTTTTTTTAACCCACAAAATCTTGCAACACCTCTTTCCTTCCTCTTTTCTCTTCTTTTTTCTCTCCATGAAAGTTGACCCCCGGTGACGCAGAATTTAGGCCCGATGCTTCAGAGCTGCGCTGGGATTTTCGGATCTCAGCGCTTCTTTGTGTGTGTATCGGGTTGTATTAACCGGGCAGAGAGAAACTTGGTGTCTCAAGAATTGCTACTATGCCAGGCCGCCTTTTGGTGGTCTTGCGATGAGTGGGCGATCCCGTTTGGCCTCGACATAACGTTGTTTAGATCACGACCCGCTGAGTAATCAACGGCTGGGTGCGTGCTTGCTTGCTTGCTTGTCTCTTGAATGCGTCTTCCCAAGACGGTCCCTCGATTTTGGACATTTTATGATGTTGTGATTTATGATTGCTGTCCTGCATCGGCATCCTACCACTTGGTTGTGATGGTCGGTCAGGCGGTGTTCGTTGTGCCCAGCGTTTTCAGTTCCAGGGCACTGTTGTTCCCTGACATGTCACCCGACCTGCCCGTCTGGCTTTTGGCGAGCATTGAACTGAAGCTGCATTTACCACCCCCGAGACTGTGAAATCTGTCTTGACAAGTCTGTCAAGACAAAAATATTCGCAGAACTTGGAAGCCAACACGCTGTCAGCATCGGGAAAAAATTGAACAAAGATGAAAAAGAAAAACGTCACCTGTAGGATTCGAACCTACGCTCCCGAGGGAACTGCCTAGCAGCTAACTGTGAATTAGCAGGGCAGCGCGTTAACCACTCCGCCAAAGTGACTTGGTTGTTGAAGGGTCCCCTGATATCATCTTTTATGCTACGGTGCGGTCTGCCTCCACCTCGATGCATGAACCATGCATCTCTGAAAGCGATGCGCTGGACGGGAACAGAATAATCAATGATCAATGATCAATAGGGTATGCAGCAAACATTTAGTGCCTCTTTTTCTTCTTCTAGCAACCTGTAACCTACTTTGTATGCCTCGTGACGGCTACCTATGTGTCTTAGGCTCTTAGCTTCCAGGTTCTGGCCACGAGCAATGCGATCCGTCATCAGTGCCTGACCGACTTGGGCTGTCCCGCTTTGTTTGCGAACACAAGCTACACAACACAACACTGTTCTGGCCGCGGTTGCTTGCTTTTCTCCCACGCTTCCTTTTCTCTGTGACGCAATTGAAGTCTTGAAGAAGCCGATTGGATGCTTGGGCTGTTGCAGCCGGCAGCTCCTCAACAATGGCAGACCCCGTCACGACGACTCACAACAGTGGAGGTCGGGTCGATCGTCCGCTGTCATGTTTGCATTTTGCAGCAGCCCAATGCGCCTTCCCCAGGATACCTGACACCCGCCACGATCGGCCATTGTTCGAGTTCTAGGGGAAAGAGCGAAATGGCCACTGCCCATGTTGGAATGTGTTGACACTCTTGCAAGCTTTGTCTCCTCAAGTTTTGGCAACCATTTATCCAGCTCGATCTTCACATCGCCAACTTCCACCTGGGCCCCTTCACACTTCACACCCCTGCAACCCTCTCCTGTAGGAGGTACGCGCGCCTTTCAGAGTAATCTGACGCCAAGATGTCCGACGGCGAAATAATCCAGTAAGTTTCCAGGTGGTTTCCGACGCGCTGTCTCTCGTTTTCGGACCTCAGTGGCTGGTATGGAATCAAGGTTCTCGCTAGTCCTGCATTGCGGCCCGGATCCGGATGGATCGAGATCTGCATGCAGCTGAATCTCAATCCAATCCAACTGGACTTGGGGCTGCCAGAGTCACCACGCTTGACCACGTAACTTACCGTTCCCGGGCCGGTGGCTGCCACGTTATGTTTCGACAACAAACGCTGGCAAAGTGGCAATAGTCGTGGGCAACCGTCCAACTCTGACTGGCCTGGCCGAGCCGATAACCACCACGCTTACTTTAACCTCCCAGTGTCTCACCAACCCACCTCCTCCGCTGCACCGATGAGCCCTCTTTGAAGGCTTCATTTGACCTCCTGACTCTCCTCTCGCCTTCGCTCAGCACGCCTGCCAGATCCATGTTCCTCTGGTGCCATGCCCAAGCGAGCTAACCCCTATCCCAGGAAGAAGGTCGCCATCGTCGGCAGCGGCTCGGCTGGTATTGCCGCCTTGTGGGCGCTGAACAACAGCCCTCATGATGTCTACATGTACGAGGCCAGCTCTCGCCTCGGCGGCCATACCCACACGGTCGAGTTCACCAAGGGAAAGTACAAGACACTCGTCGACACGGGTTTCATAGTGATGAACTCGGGCACGTACCGTACGTTATCCTGTCGACTCTCATAGCCAGCCGCGCGGCATGCTCGCTGACAGCATTGCAGCAAATTTCCTCAGATTCCTCAACTGCATCGGTGTCGAGACGGCCCCCACCGAGATGAGCTTCTCGGTGTCCCGGGACCAAGGTCGCTTCGAGTGGGCGGGTTCGAGTCTCGGCACCCTGTTCTGCCAGCGACGGAATCTCCTCTCGCCAAAGATGTGGCTCATGTGCATCGACATCATCCGCTTCAACAGGTTCGCCTTGTATGCGCTGTTGACGGAGATGCCGACCACGGAAACGATCGGCGAGTATTTGGTCAAGGAAGGCTACTCGGAGGCGTTCCGTGACGACTACCTCATCCCGATGACGGCGGCTATTTGGAGCACGAGCCCGAGCAAGTGCGCGCTGGACTTTCCGGTCATCACGCTGATTCGCTTCTTGTATATGGCCCTCGTTGCACTGTTTTGTTTTGTCTGATACTGACAGCTGGCCAGATGGAACCACCACCTGCTCTCGGCTCTTGCTGAGCGGCCGCCGTGGCTCACCATCCCTACGGGATCCAAGACATACATTGACAAAGTGATGAAGGGGTTCCCCCGCAACCACCTGCAGCTCAACACCACCGTGACTGGACTCACTCGTGAGGCCGATGGGCGGGTACGCCTGCTTACCGATGATAATCGCTCCGAGTTGTTCGACCATGTCATTCTGGCCACACATGCCGACCAGGCCTATGAAATCCTTCGTGAGTCGGGGACTGAAGAGGAGAGATACATCTTGGGCCACTTCCGCACCTCGCCAAATGTGGCCGTACTGCACTCGGACACGTCCCTGATGCCCAAGTGCCGGAAAGCCTGGTCGAGTTGGAACTACCTGACCAAGTCGGAAAGCCCAGACGGCAAGGGCAACACCGACAGGGTGTGTGTCACGTACAACATGAACATCCTGCAGCACATCCCCCGCGGCGTCTTTGGCGATGTGCTGGTCACGCTCAACCCAGACCACGAACCCGATCCGGAGAAGGTCCAGGGATGGTACAGCTACCGACATCCGCTCTACACGACGGATGCTGTGTTTGCACAGGAGCATCTGGACACGATACAAAACAAGCGGGGCATCAGCTTCGCGGGGGCGTGGACCAAGTACGGATTCCACGAGGACGGCTTCAGCAGCGGTCTGCGGGTTGCGGTGGAACATCTCGGGGCTAAGATTCCCTTTGAGATTGCCGACTCGACCTTCTGCCGCGGCCGGAAGCCGCAGCTGACGCTTCTTGACGCTTGGGTTGGGCTGGTGGTTACGCTCTTGCAGGTCTGCATGGCGGAATTGGTGCGGTTGATGGTGTTGGCGCGGTTGATGGCGAAAATCCTTTGGTTGGTGGTGGCCATGACGGGAAACTGGCGCCTGATGCGAAAAGCGAGCCTAGAGATGGACCGCCAGGGGCAGCAGGTTCTTTGGCAACAGAGAAAGCTGAAGGTCTTCGCCGAGAGAGAGTAGGGTAGTTCTCCCCCAACGAGTTACTTGGTGGATGCCTCTAGGCGAGAAAATAATGTGTAGTACCTACCTGCCTACCTTAGATACAGGTACCTTATGTAGGCACTTGATCTGCGTAACACGGAGCAGTGTGCTCATCGGCCAGCCACACACACATACACGTGACTGGCAGTGCTGGACCAAAATCCCCTGCGTGAGCCTTCTGCTTCAATACGCTTGTTTCTCCCAGCTCACCGAGAGGATTCCCAACCCGAGCTCCGACAGAGATGCGAGCTGCTGCCACAAACAGCAGATAAGGCAGAGAATCACACCAAGTGGCGGACAGACAACCAAGGCCTTCAGTTGCTCGCCACAATGCCCGGCCCGCCCGCCGCCCTCCTCGACCACCACAAGGAGCCGGGCGTCTGGCACGTCTTTGCCGACCGCAAAATCTATCACCTCGACAAGCTGTTCTTCAAGCGCACCCTCCGGAGGCACGAATGGACCGACCTCGGCGACGACTTCCTGGTGCAGCCCACCGCGACCATGCCCCAGCGGTACCGCACCGACGCCGCCGTGCAAAAGTACCTGCGCGAGCACACCAACATCCCGCTACCCACCCTGACGACGTGCTTCGAGGACGACGGCGCCATGTGTCTGGCCATGGAATTCCTCCCCGGCGTGCCGATGGACGACCTGCCCGAAGCAGACCGGCCGTAGGTGGTCACCGCCGAGCTCGAGCAGCACCTCAACACGCTCAAGACCCTCCGCTTCGACGTCCCTGGAGTCCCCGGCGGCGAGGACCTCCTCATCGCGCCGCAGCGCGTCACCACCTACGACTGGCACTACCATAGCTGCTGGCGGCCGCGGCCGCAGCCCGACCTCGGGAGCGGCGATGGCGGGGACTTTGTCTTCTGCCACAATGACCTGGGCCAGCACAACGTGCTGGTCGACCCGGCGACGCTCAAGATCACGGCGATTCTCGACTGGGAGTTTGGCGGGTTCTGGCCCGCGTGGTTCGAGCGGCCGTTTTGGACGCGCACGGGGCCTTGTGGAGCGCTCGACGGCGAGGAGGACGATGTCGAGCGCTGCCGGGCGTGGCTGCTGGCGAATTGTGATGAGGTGGTGATGCGGCACTTGCCGACGCTGGGGGAGAAGCTCGCGACGTTGGACATGCCGGAGTCACCGGGTCGTTCGGGAAGGGGTGACTGAGAAGGGGGGTGAGATGGAGAGTCGGGGGGTGGAGTTTGCTGGAGAGGGCGACGAGGTGGTCTCCTGTCTCTGACGGACCGCAGTGGTCGGACTTGCAAGGGCTCTGATGTCATGTGGAGGCGTCTTTCAAGTTTCAACCCGTGGGCAGGACGGACGATGAGAGGTCCCCGAGAAGTCACGTATGGTGGACACAGGCTAACGAATAAATCAATAGGAAAGGAGGAGATGACGGTAAGTTATGTACTAACAAGTTTAGACAGTATTGCGCCTGCGGGAGACAGCACAGCAGGCGAGTTGCTCACTACTCAATTGTTTAGATAGGTAGGTAGGTAATTACCTTGCACAGCAGAGCTGATGGGAGCCTATCCCGGCGAAGGGGAGCACACGCTTCGCCCACCAGACCCTTATGAGTGCCAGACTCTTATAAGTGCCAGACTCTTATAAGTGCCAGACCCTTATTTCAGCGAGACATGCCTACCTTGGCTATATATGCAAATCCGGAGAGGCGAGAATTACAGGGCATCTTGGCAAGTATGTCGGGCTGAGGAGAAGGACATGTAAACCACATAAAAAAAAGATTTACTTTGCGAGACAGGCCTCACGCCGTTGATAGTTGATGTCTATTTGCGGCAGTGCCAGGGTAGGAAGTTCTGTCTTCTGATGGTGCAAGTTTGGGTGTTGTAAGCGACGGAACAGGTGCCGGTCCCCATCACCACCCGACGCCAGCTGTCGAAGCTTCCCCGTCAACCTCTAGCCGACAGCACCCGCCAATTGCTCGGAAGCTTCACTCCACCAGAAGATCGGACGATGCATCTTCGGCATCAATTCAGCCCACCACCACCATATACCACAACCACAATAATAAACATAAAACCAAACAAATGAACCAAACACCGCGCCTCGCCCGGCGCCTAGCGGCCGAGGCGAAACCCACCAACTGGTCCTGCTTCTTCTGCCGCCAATGGCAGCCCACTTCAACATCGACCTCGACTTCGAGCAGCACAACCATGACCGCGGCGCTGAGGACGAGAGTGATGGGGACTGGGTCGCGAGCGAAGCAGCAACGCTTCTTTTCGGGGGGGATGCCGAAGAGGCAGCAGTCACAACAACCACAACAACAAGGGAGGGGGAATGGACGGGGGAATGGACGGGGGAATGTTGGGGGTGCGGCGCCAGGCATGGGGAGAATGGAGGAGGTTTATAAGAGGCGGAATCGCTCTACGGCGTAGGTTTTTTTCTTGCTGGTTTGGCTTTGGGGGATTGGGGAAGGAGATCGGAGGGTTTATGGTGGGAGGGTGCTGAATGGTGGTTTGCGTTTTCTAGGTACTACACGGTCAGCATCATCCTGGGGACGATTGCGTTTTCGTATGGGTCGGTGCCTATGTACAAGATGGTACGTCTTGTTTCCTTTCACCCCTTTTCAATTTGACCCGGGGAAAGATGACTGACTTTTGAACCACAGATCTGCCAAACAACAGGCTGGGGCGGCCAGCCGGTCCGGGCCCACAGCAGCGGCAGCTCCTCGTCCGACTCCCCCGACGACCTCGCAGCCCGCCTTGAACCCGTCACCGACGCCAAGCGCATCCGCGTGACCTTCTCCTCCTCCGTCTCGGACGTGCTCCCCTGGAAGTTCGTGCCGCAGCAGCGCGAGGTGCGCGTGCTCCCCGGCGAGACGGCGCTCGCCTTCTACACGGCAACCAACACGTCGGACAAGGACATCATCGGCGTCGCGACGTACAGCGTCACGCCTGGCCAGACGGCGCCCTACTTCAGCAAGATCCAGTGCTTCTGCTTTGAGGAGCAGCGTTTGGCTGCTGGCGAGACGGTGGATATGCCCGTGTTTTTCTACCTGGACCCGGATCTGCTCAAGGATGTCAACATGCGGGGCGTTGAGACTGTGACGCTGAATTATACCTTTTTTAGTAAGTTATCTTTTTGGCCCCCATGTTTTTCTCTTGGTCCTGAGTGTCTGGTGGCGCGGTTGCTGACGGTGAGCAGAGGCGAGGTATGACAACAACGGCAAGTTCAAGGGCCCGCCGGGATTCTAAAACACGGCGAAGCTGGAGGTCGGGGTTGTTGGGTCTTGATGTTTGCAGGCGGCATTGTGTATGAGATGATGTACTACTACTGCTCCTACGACTACCTATCTACATATCTACCATGGGTCTGCGGGTCTAGAACGGCATGTATGGGATCGGGTGTACAAAGGGGCATTTGTTTGGGAAATAGAGCTGTGTATATACCCTCCGCTCCGGCATCGATAACTTGGATATAGAGACGCACAAAATAAATACTTAGATATGGGGGATATCACATTGAATACAGTGTTTGACACATATAGTACACAGCTCCGGCTAGCTATCCAACCTCGCCCTTCGCCCAAACCACCCACTCACTGGCCCTCCCTCGCCCTCCTCATCACCTTCTCCATCTTCTTAACCCCCTTCATACTCTTCCTCGGCCTCTTCTTGGTCTCCAACCTCGGCTTATTCAGCTCCCACGCATTCATCGGCGGCCGATACCCGATAAACCTGCCCTCCGGACTATACACGTCAATAACAGGCCACTTCGCCTCGGGCTCACCCTCCTTCGCCTCATCCTTCCTCTTCTTCTCCACATTCACCGGTTCCGGCCTCAAATCCAGCGACTGCATCTGGTCAAACGCATCACCCTGCTCCGCCGCAGCCCCCGAAAACAGCTGCCTCGTCCGCACCTGCACCACCACCTCCACCCACCCACACCCCTCAACCAGGATATCAATCCCCAGCACCCGGTACGGCAGGCGATCGACCTTGAGCCCGACAGCCTCCCTGCGCGTGAGCGGACCCGTCCGCGCGCGGGTGACGTCGTAGCGGACCTGGAACGCGCCGGCGTGCTTGACCTTGGCGCCCGTGCCGGGCAGGGCGATGTTCTCGACGGCGGGGACTTCGTCTGCCTGGGTTTGGATCGCGACGGCCTTGTCCGTGCTGGTCAGGTGCGGCTCGACGGGGGTGAAGGCGTACGCCAGGAAGACGAGCTCGTCGTCGGGGGCGACGTTGCGCGGGGTTAGGCGGATGAAGCCGCCGAGGAGGAGGGATTGGCCGGGTTTGAGGACTTGTTGGACGGGGGTGACGCGAGATTTCATGATGAGCTGGGCGCGGTGGGCGGGGGAGATGTGGTTTTCTAGGTCGGTGCGGGAAAGGCCTGGGAGGTCGATGAGTTCGCCCCGGCCGGCGCCGAAAGGGATGCGGATCGGGGAGGCGGTTGTGCCGGGGAGGGAGGAGACGGTGGGCATGGCCGGGTAGTTGGTTTCCGGTTGGGGTGGGGGGAGGAGGGAGAATTCGGCGGTGGGGGCGATGGTGCGGCCCGGGAGGAAGGGGTTGCTGTCCTCGTCCTGCTGGGCGTCGGATGGTTCTGGGGTGGTGATGGAGAGGGCCTCTTGGGACTTGGGGAAGAGCTTGACCGAGATTTGGTGCTTGGGCGCCTGCCATTCCATTCTGCCCTTGGGGAACACGGCCTCAAACAGCTGGCTCTTGCCGACGTTGGCTTTGCCCACCATCCAGCCGGCCCCGCCTCGCTTCCAGATCTCCTCCTTCAGCTCCTTGGTCCACCAGCCTCTCTTCGCGCTGACGCAGTGGACGTTCCCCAGTCTGACACGGCCTCCCACCCTGCCGAGGGCGTCCCGCAGCGTATCTTTGATGTAGGGCATCAAGGAGTCGACCTGCTCCTTCTTGGGCGCCAGCAGATCGGACCGGCTGATGATGAAGCTCATCTCCGTCCGCCTTCCGTGCTGGAACTTGACCGGCTTTGCTCGGCGGTTCTGAGTGCGCAGAGTGACGTCTAACAAGCTGTGGAGGCGCGGCAGGAGGGACATGGGAAAGTCGGCAGCGTCCAGGACGTGGTACACATGGTTGTGTTTGTAGGGCGACTCGTCGATCGTGTCGTGCAGCGATTCGATGCTCGGATGGTAGATGGAGTTGCCGGCAGAATGATGGATCAGTTTGTGGCAGCGATCGCAGAGGGGGGGCTTGTCTGTTGGCGATGCAGTCGTGCGTTGAGGAGGACGTTCCGGCAGCAGCGCCTTGAGGTTGATGCCCTGGCGTTCAAGGGCGGCGACATCGACCGACTGCAGAGTCTGCTGGACGATTTGATCGGCGTCTGAAGGCTTTTTCTCATCGGTCCCCTCCTCCAGCCCCAGATATTGCTTAACCGCCCTGCGCGACACGTCGTAGTATCCTGCCTCGTCCTGGACGGTGGTTTGCGCCAGAGCGCCGCAGCCGTGGCATTGCAGCGGCAGCGTCTTTGCGGGCTGCTTGGTCAACGAGGGCGGAGATGCGGTCGGGTGTTCGATGGGTGCTGCGGCAGGTTGCGCATGCAAGCGGCGGACCTGCATGGACGGCGCGTGTGAGGAGCATCGCCTTTGGACCGTCGCGCGCTCAACTGAACGCGACAGCGACAGCGAGCGGAAGGCAGGACACAGGTACAACGGCAGTTCTGATGTCGCTGTGCTGCGCTCCAGGTTGAACGCTCGACCTAGCCATCTCGAAGACAGCGCGCGTCCCGACGACATTGCAAGAAGGGGTTGGTCTG
Source organism: Chaetomiaceae sp. PYS4301M (assembly GCA_023628425.1). Classification (NCBI taxonomy): domain Eukaryota; kingdom Fungi; phylum Ascomycota; class Sordariomycetes; order Sordariales; family Chaetomiaceae; species Chaetomiaceae sp. PYS4301M. The sequence goes on along the minus strand of JAMAKR010000008.1, from coordinate 678,573 downwards.
ATTCTGAGCTCTTGCCTTTGATTCTCAGTCTGAAGAGTTGAACTTGGACTTTTGGTCTGGAAATTTCTGGGCCTGGGGAAACTTCCAGCAGGGGTTCGCGGCAGGCAGGGCGACCGACCCCACCGCGTCTGATCCCTGGCAGGTTGGATGACTCCCGGCAGGCAAAGGCGGTGAGCTCCCCAAGCCCAGAAAGTTCAGGCCAAAAAATTCCGGGGGTCAGATCCGCGGTCGAATTGGCGATTCCGTCCCTGTTCAACTCGACGCGCGAGACACACCCAACATCCACGTCCACGTCCGACCCACCCAGTTCTGTCTGTTTCGAGGCCCCTGGTGGGATCAATTTCAAGATGGTGGGCGTCATCCGCCGTATGAACCAGCAGACTGCCGTAAGTGCTCCCGAGCTCTGAACTCAGCGAACCAAAACCAATCCATTGGCTAACTCGTCGTTGCAGAAGGTACACAGGATCCACGACCCCCTTCCCCCATAGATGGGCCACCATCTCTCGGATGAACGACTGTATTGACTTGGCTCCCCTTCAGCTGATCAGGATAAGAAATGGTCCCGGCGCAGCAGTCCTGCCGCAGGATGTGACGCGGATACACCTCGAGTTTGCCCATAAGTTCAACAACGGACACATGGGGCCGAGGTGCGATTTCTCCTCTCACCATGTCGCAAGACGCAAGCAGCAGGGCTTACCCATCTGAGCAGGAAATTCTGGCGCGATGCACTCCCGCGGTTAAAGTACTGGAACCCGGCGATCCCCATGGTGGTCAACCGGTCCACCGACCAGCAAGGCCCCGCCACCCTCACCCTCTATTTCCGCGAGCCCGGCGCAACGTTGAGCTCGGACGCCGTTCAGCCCGGCTCTTCGGCAGACGGCTTGTCCAAAGCACCCGCGCCGGCCGAGGGCGAGCGCGTCCTCACGATCGACATGAAGGGCAGGCGGTCCGATGCCATCCTCAAGGAGTTTATGGACAAGAGCGGTGCCGTGGCGGTGAAGCCATCCGCGCAGGACGAGCTGGAGATGCGCGAGGTGGAGGAGCGGGAGGAGCAGGGCAGAATCGACCAGGCCCGGATCAAGAAGATGAACGATGCGGCGAAGAGGGAGAAGCAGATGATTGCGGCGGCACATGCCGAGGCGGCTGCCATCAAGGCGTCGTTGTAAGGAGCTGGCCGGCGCGGTGTGGAGGGTTTTTGTCGTTGGAAGATAGAGGAGTTTTGCGTGTATATCATTTGTACATTACCCCTGAGTCCAGGAATGGATTGTATGACCATTTTCACGTTCCGCGCCCAGTCTCTTCCCTTACGCCCAGATTGGATGTTTTCGCAGGGTTTGGGAGCCATCTTTCTCGTTATTATGTTTATTTATGTTTTCTTATGTCTCAGAGATCATGCCTTGACAACAACAGAGGCGTCACGACGATATATCTATGTAGAGAAGTTGTTCTAGAACACATGGCATGTCCATCAGCCTCGGACCTCAACTGGTTTGATGCTCCACAACTGCCCGGAGCTGCCTGACAGGGGGCTCGGCGGATACAGGGGTGCAACTCTCGTTTGGCGTGGAGCTGACGGGACAAGGATCCATGGATGGAGCGCCAAGCCACTGCCCCCCAGGAAACAAAAAAGGCCACGACGTTGTCTGCACATTGTCTCCCCTTTTCCTCAGCTCAGCTCGGCAAGCTCACCTCGACTTCGGGAGAGCCAGCGATTCTCATTTCTTCGCCCATTTTTTCATTTGGTGTTTTCCTTTTCTTCTAAGGGGACACGCACTTATTTACTGTTGGGTTGCTGAATCTGCCTTTTTGGTAGTTTCTGCTCGCCACAGCTTTTAACGTTTTGACTGACTTCGACACGCTCGTTTTACCCCCGTTTTATTACCCACATCGCCCATTACTTTCGCCCATATTACCGATCAGCCCGTGGCATCGCGACCCGTTCGCGACCCCTGAAAAATAGCGAAAAAGGAGACCATCATCGCAATCCGTTCCGATCTGCACGACCGACCACAACCGCACCACACAATGGCCTCCGGAAACGACAGGGCCACTGTCGTCTCTGGCGCCGACCAGGGCGACGCGGCCAGGCGACGCAACATCCCGGGCACTCCGCAACAGGTGCTCGTCCCCGCGCCGCAGGCTGACGACAAGAAGAAGCAGAAGCCCGCGCCCTCTGTGCTCGATGTGCTCGACCAGTGGGAGTGGCTGATTGCCCCGATTGTCTTTACCGCCCTCGCCTTCTTCACCCGTCTCTACAAGATCGGCCTCTCCCCGATCGTCACCTGGGATGAAGCTCAGTTCGTCGCCCTCGCCCACTCCGACTCAATGCGCTGGCTCCAGCTAACGCAGCCTCGAACAGCTTTGGAAAGTTTGGCAGCCACTACCTGAAGCGCGAATTCTACTTCGACGTGCATGCAAGTTGCCCCCCGTTCGAGAGACAAACAGCCGACCTCGACTAACCCCCATCGCAGCCCCCCGCCGGAAAGCTCCTCGTCGGCCTCAGCGGATACCTCGCCGGTTACAATGGATCCTTCGAGTTCAAGTCGGGCGAGACCTACCCCGAGGATGTCAACTACACCTTTATGCGCCAGTTCAACGCCTTCTGGGGCGCCGTCTGCGTGCCAATGGCCTACTGGACCGCCAAGGAGCTCAAGCTCCGCCGCGCAGCCGTCTGGCTTGTCACCCTGATGGTCCTTTGCGAGAACTCGTACACCACCATCAGCCGTTTCATCCTCCTCGACTCGATGCTCCTGTTCGGCACTGTTTCGACCACGCTCTGCTGGGCCAAGTTCCACAACCAGCGCCGCAACAGCTTTGAGCCTGAGTGGTTCCTCTGGCTTTTCCTGACTGGTCTGAGCATTGGCTTCGTCACGAGCGTCAAGCTGGTCGGTCTCTTCGTCACTGCCCTCGTTGGCCTGTACACCATCGAGGATCTGTGGAACAAGTTTGGTGACACCAAGATGCCTGTGGTACGTTTCGGTTTTGGCCCCCTTTTTGCCCATGCCTGATTAGTGCTGACGGGAGTAGACTGAACTCGCTGCGCACGTTGTTGCCCGCGTCGTTGGCCTGATTATCCTGCCCTTCCTCGTCTACCTCCTCAGCTTCGCCATCCACTTCGCCGTCCTCACCAACAGCGGGCCCGGCGATGCCCAGATGTCATCTCTCTTCCAAGCGAACCTGCGCGGCACGGAGGTTGGTAGGGACAGCCCCCTGGAGGTCGCGTACGGCTCCATGGCCACAATCAAGAATATGGGCTACGGCGGCGGTCTGCTCCACAGCCACGTCCAGACCTACCCGGAGGGCTCTTCCCAGCAGCAGGTCACCTGCTACCACCACAAAGACTCGAACAACAACTGGTTCTTCTACCCCAACCGCCGCGATACTCCTTATGACCCTGCCGCCGATCCCCGCTTCATCGCCGATGGCGAGGTCATCCGTCTGCTCCATGCCCAGACCGGCCGCAACCTCCACTCGCACCAGATCGCCGCCCCCGTCACCAAGTCGCAGTGGGAGGTTTCTTGCTACGGCAATGCCACCGTCGGTGACGACAAGGACCACTGGAAGATCGAGGTTGTCAGTGACGCTGCGTCTCGCGACCGCAGCAAGATCCGCACCCTCACCACCGGATTCCGTCTCAAGCACGAGGCCCTGGGCTGCTACCTCCGCGCTGGCAACGTCAACCTGCCGCAGTGGGGCTTCAAGCAGATTGAGGTCACCTGCACCAAGGAGAACAACCCGCGCGATACCTACACCCACTGGAACATCGAGGCTCACACCAACGAGAAGCGTAAGAATGGTCCTTGTTTCTGGTTTTCTTTTTCCGTAGGTGATGATGCTGACTTGGTTGAACAGTCCCTCCTGGTGATCCGGGCCAGTACAAGTCCCCCTTCCTGAAGGACTTTATCCATCTCGTAGGTTTCCCCATCCTCCCCGTTTCTAGGCAGCCGAATACTGACAACCCCAGAACGTCGCCATGATGACCTCGAACAACGCCCTCGTCCCGGACCCGGACAAGCAAGACGACCTGGCCTCGCAGTGGTGGCAGTGGCCGCTCCTGCACGTCGGCCTGCGCATGTGCGGCTGGGACGACAAGATCGTCAAGTACTTCCTGCTCGGCAACCCGCTCGTGTACTGGGGCTCGACGGCCGGCCTGGGCGTCTTCGCGGCCCTCGTCGCCTGGTACACGATCCGCTGGCAGCGCGGCTACCGCGAGCTGTCCCAGCCCGAGATCGACCAGATCCACTACGCCGGCCTGTACCCCGTCATCGGCTGGTTCCTGCACTACCTGCCTTTCGTCATCATGGCCCGCGTCACGTATGTCCACCACTACTACCCGGCGCTGTACTTTGCCATCCTCACGTTTGGCTTCCTTGCGGATTGGTTCCTGAGGAACCGCAAGGCGGCCGTGCGGATTGGTGCGTATACCATCTTGGACGCGGCTGTGATTGGCTTGTATATCTACTTTATGCCTATCTGCTGGGGTATGACTGGCCCGAATAAGCAGTATGGGTACATGAAGTGGTTCGATACCTGGAGGATGTCGGATGCGTGAGCAGATGCTGGTTTAGCCAGGTGAGAAAGGGGGTTGGGGTTAGTGTTGTTGAGATGAGTTGAAAAACTGCCGAAACGGGTGAGAGGATAGGGGGGAGAGATAGGGAGGGGGTGTAATGTCACTTTGTTGGTTTTGTTTGGTGTTGTTGTTGTTGTTGCTGTTGCTATGGCTGTGGCGGTGAAGGTAGTGTTGTACGATGTTGGTCGTGTAGCAGCCGGAGAGGGGAAGAGGAGGAAGCGGAGGAAGAAGAAGAAAAAAATAAGGAAGGACTCGCACACCGGGATTGAACCCCGACCGTACCACTCACTCACCCCCTCGATCTCCCCTCTCCTCTCTCACTCTCCTTTCGGGGCTCTTTTTCTCTTTATTCAGCGGTCAGCATGTCCTGGCCTGGTCTGGTCTGTTCGTGTATGGGCTGGGTGAGGTACGGTTGGGTCGGCCGAGGGATGCAACGGAAAGATCAAAAAGGGGGAAGGATGGAGAAGTAAAGCTGGGGTGGGTGGAGGGTGGGGAGGTCGAGGAAGGAGGCTTGCGTATCACCTCGATGATGGCGGGAAAAATCCAACTGCCTGCTGTGGTCAGCGAGGGAGCGGTCTGAGGACTGTGGCTCCGGCTTACTTTGCTGGGGTACGGTAATACGTCCGAATTGTGGACGGTACGCTCTTTTGTTAGACGGTTTTTTTTTTCCCTTTTCCCTTTTTTCCTTTCCTTTTTTAGAGGTAATACATGACGTGAAGGTTTCTTTGTTTTTGTTTCCTTATCCCTGTGCTGTGTGTCGTGATGATAGGGCGTGATGTGAATTTGATGAGGCATGTTGGATGTGGTTTCCTTACATGTGGCGCTCGATTCATTCGACACAATCTGGGAATCCGCAATCCTATGTTGTTTCAACAACTTTAGAAACGTCTTTCTGGGGAAGTGACATGTATGTTTGTTACTTTCAACCCCGGGTATTTCCTCCTGTCCATGAATTAATTACTCTGCTATTTGTACAGTTCAACCACCCTCTCCTTGTTTCTCCCTTCTCGGGTATCTCCCTCCAGAATAAACGGCCCCATCATGACACCACTGCCCTGTCACTCGAGACCGACTCCGGGTGGGCGGTTGAGAACCGGAATCAGCAACACCCTCCCGCCAAGCTCTTGTTGGCGTCGTTGGATAACCTGACCGGCCTGCCGGCGGACCCTCCGCCGCCACCGCCCGCACTCGCCCCCTTGACGCCAGACCTCCTGTCATTCAGATCGTACTTGCCCGCCTGTATGTTCTGGAATATCCTCTCGGCGACCCTCAAAAACGCCATCTCGACGTTGTCGCCGCTCTTGGCGCTCGTCTCGACGTACTCGAGCACACCGTTGCGGCGCGCCCAGTCCTCGGCCTCCTGCCTCGTGACCTCGCGCTGGTTGCTCTCGACTATCTGCTGCCCGTTGGGCCCCGTCCGCGTGGTGGTGACGGCGTCGGGCGAGGCCAGGTCCGACTTGTTGCCGACCAGCACCACGACAATGTCGGGCTCGGCGATCTGGCGCAGGTCGTTGAGCCAGTCGGTGACATGCTGGAAGGTCGACTTGCGCGTGAGGTCGAAGACGAGCAGCGCGCCCGACGCGCCGCGGAAGTAGGACCGCGTGACGGACTTGTAGGTTTCTTGGCCGGCCGTGTCCCAGAGGGAGAGTTTCATGTGTTTTTGCGGCGGGAGCTTGGGCTTATCGTGGTGGGTGAGTGGTGGTGGAGGCAGGCCCTTTGTTGTTGCTAGGGTTCTTGTTGTGCTAGAACTGCTGGCGCCTTCGTCTTGTGTCGGGGTGCGGTCCTCGTCGTCGTTATTGCCATCTGAGGAGTGTGGCAATGCGAGGGACGGGGAAGTAGGTCCGGAGTGTGGTGGCCCAACGGGGACGATGCGCGACCCGAATTCCACGCCGATGGTCACATCGTGGTGGGTTGCGAAGCGGCCCTCGCAAAGGCGGATCGTGAGTGAGGATTTCCCGCAGCCCGAGTCGCCTATGCACACCAGCTTTGCAATGTAGTCCCAGGGAGCGGACGACATTGGGGAGGACGGGGTGCCGAGGTTGCAGTCGGGGCTGGGCGCGGGGTTGTGTGGTGTGTGGTGTTGGGTGTCAAAGGCGTCGCTTTCACGAATCCGCGCTTGCCGTTTGGGTCAAGAGGAGAGGATTCGAATCGGGTTTCAAGTGTGTTATCCGTTGGGTTGCAGTGTGTCGTTGGCTTGGGGGTCTGGCGCGAACTTCCGAGTTGGGCTCGGTCGTCGATGGCGGGCAGTGGTGTGGGGTGGTTCTGTTGAGGCTCGCCGGGACCAGGACCAGCTACAACAGCTCGATGTTAGGTGTGGAGGTGGTACTCCGGACACGCACAAACTGCAGAAAACAGAGTTTTGGAAAAAGAAACCGTGGTACATAAAGGTTCAAAAGTTTATCATCAGCGCAAAGAGACGGAACACGACTTGTTTGGGCCAGCGAGGGTGCACTTTGGTTGACTGTTGAGACGACGTCCGCATTGTGTTGGCGCAGGTTGGCGGGAGCTCCAGCCAATCCGTGGGGGACAGCAGCGGCCCAGAGCTCCGGCGTTCAGGTTCCACCCAAGCCGGGCTGGTCCCAAGCGGAGCTGATCAGCAGGTCTGGAGCAGCATCTGATAGGGCCGCTATCAGTGACGCAACTGCCCGATAACAGGCCAGGGCAGCAGGTCTCGAGCGATTTCGGACAAGGCACCGGTTCTTCCAAGTCCTGCATCATGAGACCTGTTTCCGTCTTTGTGCCGTTTTTGCCGTCAAAGCGCAGGCGGGTTTGAACAGCTTTACGGTAAACTTGGCTGTGTTGGTTTCATTCATTCGTGCCTGCTGGCTGTTCCCTGATGCCCAAGTGTCCCTGGTCGCCGGCTATGCAGCTAACGCTAGGCACCCCACGGCAGTATGCAGCTACCCGACGATTTCTGTGGACCACCCTTTTCTTTGATGCATAACGTCGCCCATCGCCTGCATTTCCGCAGGGGTGTCTTACTCCATCGGAACTGGTCAAGTGGGCCTGCAGCCTGGTCATCGTCTCAAGTGTCCCCCCAGTCACTGGACGCTCGCTGCAGTTGGCCTGCCGCCTCGTGAGCCATCCCGGCTGCCGCTGCCTGCCTGCCATCGTTTTTCTTCTGCGGCTGCGTTTTCGTCTTGCACAACAAACAAAACCGACGGTTTCTTTTGTCTGTCCAGAGCGAAGAAATAAACGGGTCGATCTGGGGATGGGATAATACCTATCGACGATATCACCATTTCCGCAACACGACCTAATCTTTTGCGGGCATCGGCGTCGCACACCTGCCCCGGACCTGATCAACTGAATCATCATTACGCAGCAGTCACAACAACCCCCAGGCCCAGTTCCCGTACGGGCCAACACCCGACCGCAACACCAAACCCGCCCGTCCCCGCAGCCAACCAGCTTTACTCTTACCCGAACCTCGACCTTCTTTTTCCCAAGACTGTGCGAGGGAGTGAAGCGGCCTCTTCAGGAGGCGACGGGAATCTGCCGACATGTTCTCCGAATGTAAGTCGCTAAGCTTACCGCCTGCCCCCCACGTGCCCTGTGGACATGCACAGTGGGCATGGAACTCCGCTAATCCTGTCCCCCAGATGCCTCCAGGTTCCTTGCGCAATCACAATCACGACTATCCAACTTCGGCCAGCCCGACAGCGGGGACAGGCCGGCTCGGACGACAGACTGGCAAAGCAGAGGCTCGCGGTTGGCAGGGCGGCCCTTCCTGGGCAGAGGTGACAGGAATCCGTACCAGCCCAGCGGCTCTCGCTTCGGAAGCCTAGCCGCCTTTGGCTCCCGGTACGCCACCAACGATGCACCGCTGTTCCAGCAAGCCACTCTCGAGCACGACGACGAGGACGAGGAGGAGGCTGCAGACCTGTTCGCACTACAGCGGTCGCGCCGTGTCTTTGCCACGAGCCACCTCGAGGAAAGCGCCGAGACGGACAATGACGACAGCCGTGTCTCTCTGGAGCGGAGCCAGGAGGAGTACGAGGAGCGGGGGTCCGGGCTGGGGGAACGACTCCGGGGAATCAGGAGCAGCTGGAATGGCGCAAAAGGCCGCCCGCGCCGGAGCATGGAGGAACAAGAAGACACGGTGAAGCCCAGTAAGGGGAAGCAACGACAACAGTCCAGAGGAAGCGAAGACAGCAAGGGGATGGAAGATGTAGCACTACAGTCAACGATCGCCGAAAGCGAACCGCCCGAGGATCTCCTGATGGAAACAGGGACAGACAACGACCCGCCGGCCTTTCAGAAGTTCTTGTCGACCTCGGGCCCGACACGGCAGATGCTCGGGAGGGAAGACACCGGCGATTCGGAGCTCGGCCTGCCCCGCCCTCCCAGCTCTCTGGATACCAACTTGAACGGGGGGACTTTGGGTCCGACACCGTCGGTTGTCGAGGGCGAGGTCTTCAAGCACGACGCTTTCTTCGCCTGGCTCTATCTGATCGCCCAGGCGTCGTTACTATCCACGTTTGTGTTGGTCGTCCTGCACACCAACCGAGGGGATGGCCCGCTCGGCGACACCATTTACACGACGCTACGGGCGTCTTTCCACCTGCTGGCCGTTGACACGCTGGTTTCGATCATAGTGTCTCTCGTCTGGCTTGCCGCGCTGCGCTCGTTCGTCAAGCCGCTGGTTACCTTGGTCCTGGTTGCGGTGCCGGTGATTTTGATATCCTTCTCCTTGTATCCCTTCATCTCCAGCTACCAGTCGACTGGCGGCAGCACCCGTTTCCAAGACACCGTGATGCGCTGGGCGGCTGCGGTCCCTGCGGTCTCGGTCGTGGTTTGGCTGTACGTGGTGTACAAGGGACGTCACGCGCTCCAGTCGGCGGTCGGGATCCTCGAGTTCTCGAGCCGGATCTTGGCTGCGAACTCGGCCCTCGTCCTTGTCGGCATGGGGTGCCTCGCTGTGGTGGTCGTTTGGACGTGGGTCTGGCTGCTCATGTTCACCCGGGTCTTCCTGGGCGGCAGCTTCTCCAGCAAGCTCGCTAGGTTCATCATCAGCGCGTCGAGCTGGTGGCTCGGCGTCTACTTTGTCCTGATGTACATCTGGACGCTGTCCATTATTTCGGGCGTGCAGCGGAGTACCACGGCGGCGACGGTATCCCAATGGTACTTCCACCGCAACGCGGTTCCGGCGCCGTCGTCCAAGGAAGTCGTCTCGGCGGCTCTGGGGCATGCCATGTCAACCATCTTCGGCACCATCAGTCTGTCGACGCTGCTGGCACTCGCCATTCGGCTCCCCCTGCTGGTGTTGCCGCAGCGGCTGTCGAACATCCTCAGCCTATTCGTCTACTCGTTCATCCCGACGCCCATCGCCGCCCTAACAAACCCCCTAACCCTGACGTACGCGGCCATACACTCCCAGACACTGGCCATGTCGTCGCGGGGGCTCAGCCAGATGGACTTCATCTCACCGCAACGGCCCACCACAACCCTCACCCCCGCAGCACTCCCCAAGCACAACAAGCACTCCCCCCTGCTGCCCTACCGACTCGCCAAGCTGATCCTCCACGCGACGCGGTTCATCATGGCCATCGCGCTGGGCTTCGCGGGGTGGGTCATGACGGCGCGGCAGCTCAAGCTCGACCGGCCGGACGGGGTCGGGGTGCGCGGCAGCGCGTACGCGTACGTCGTCGGCCTCGTGGCCAGCTTCATCGGCTGGGGCATCCTGGGCGCGATGGAGGGCATCCTGAGCGGTATCGTGGATGCCGTTGTTATTTGCTACGGCAGCGAGAAGCGCATGGCCACGGGCGCGGGGGGGTACTGCATGGAGGCGGCGTATTTGTTTGGGGATCGGAGGCCGGAGAGGGAAAGGGAGGAGGTTTACTGAGAGGGGGGTTCTTTACAGCGTGGCGTTTATTGAGCTGATATTTTTTTTTGGTCTTGGGAAATGGACACTTGGGAGGCCTGGGCAATGGGCCTGGGCTGTGGCTCGCATTCGGGGAATTGGGATTAGCTAGTTACGCTGGCTTAGATGGGAGAAGGGAAAGACATGTTGCATGGGACTGCGCAGAGTATTTCCGACGGTATCTGGATAGGCTTGCATATATCCAAACTCGGCCGAGTTGGTTTTGAATAGGAACCTGAGTTGTTCTTGGTAGCACAGGCGCATTTTGGTTTATTCAGGTGTGTTGGTAGTGGTGTGTGGTGAAGTGGTGATAGAGGCTGTGGGCGATGTTTGGCAGACGACCTCTGCTGCTCAGGGGGTGGCACGGGGTGGAAGGTCGTGTGATCTTTCTTGCTTCTCCTTGCTCTCTCCATCGAAGTCCGTCATCAATATGGTTGACTTTCCACAGACACACTCAGCCTCTCGGCCGCGCGTTCGATAAAGGACAGCACAGCAGTGGCGAGACGGTCGACTTGGCGAGATGGCGCAGGTAGGGCAAAAGGGAAGGGTAAGAAGAAACAGAAACGAAAAGAAAAAAAACCCTTCAGCTGCCCTGGGAGTGTTGAGGCAGCTTGGATGTGGCTTTGCTCTTGGGGTTTCGTCAACGCCATGCATCCCTGTTGGTTGCTGAATGCTTGTGAGTGAGGTGCAAGACCGTTGCATGCATGGCATCTCTTCACGATGCGTTCTGGTTCCTGGCAACAACCCCTTTTGGAAATTCCAATTACAGCACTTGGTAGCCTGGCCTTGTCATCCCGCCATCCTTCCCGCACCCCTCACCACCGGGGAGTCGGTCCTGTTCGCTTCCCGTAGCGGACCCCATTGGAGCGTGGCTGTGCTGGCTCGGCGCTGAAGGAGTTGGTCATTCGCAACTAAAGTCGTGGCATTTGCCTCGGTGCCGCCCTGGCACGCAGGGAATCTTCCATCGCTGCCTTCTTGTTTCCAGCTACTCTTTGCGCGCGTAAACAAAAATTTGCCGCTCTGAGGGTCTTGCCCGCCTGCAAGGTATGTTGGTTAGGTCTGACTGAGTTAACGGACTGCTTGTCTTGAGGAAAGGAGGCCTCTTCTGGGTTCTTGCTGGTTCGGTTGAAACCCTCCTCTTACAGTACATAGTACACAAGCAGTGCCCTGCATGCCCAGACATCGCGCCAACTGTGTTATCTACCCCGCCATTCCTGGTCCGCATCAACTAATTCTTGCCCCACCACAGCGACCTTGGTAACCATCAAAGGATCATCAGATTGACCAACTCTCCTCCTGCATCAACTTTGCAACCACTTTCCCAGAGATTTCATACTCCCCCATCACAATAATGGCCGATTTTGAAGCACCCCCGGGTCCTCCCCCGCCCAAGGTCCCCGAAGGCTGGGTCGCCCGCTGGAACGACCAGTACAAAGAATGGTGAGAAGCGCGCATCCGGAAGCCCGGACTCCATACCCGAGTACATACTGACATTCCCACCCCCCAACAGGTTCTACGTAAACACGCACACCAAGAAGTCGCAATGGGAGAAGCCCACCGAGCCCGCTCTCCCGCCGCACCCGCACGCGAACGACGCGCCCCCGTCCTACACGCCCGCCAGCGACAACCGCGCGGCGCCGTCCGACTCCAAGACCAACCCCTTCTCCTCCGACTCCCAACATCAGCAACATAACCAACCCACCGGCGGCGCAGCAGCCTCCTACGCCAACGCCAGCGCCAGCGCCAGCAGCGAAGACGAACGCCTGGCCCGCCAACTCCAAGCCGAAGAGGACGCCCGCGCCCGCGGCGCCCACTCCGCCTCCTCCTCCCCCTTCCCCGGCCAGCTGCCCCCGCGCCCGGACAGCGCCAGCGCCAGCGGCGGCGACAAGAGCCGCGGCCTGCTGGGCAAGATCTTCAGCGGCGGCAAGAAGCCGCAGCAAGGCGGTTACCCCCAGCAGGGTGGCTACCCCCCTCAGCAGCAGCAGTACGGCGGGTACGGCGGGTACGGCGCGCCGCCGCCGCAGCACCAGGCCGGGTACTACCCGCCGCAGCAGCACCAGCAGCATGGGTATGGTGGGGGTGGGTATTACCCGCCGCAGCAGCCGGGAGGGTATTATCCGCCGCAGCAGCAGTATGGTGGGTATCAGCAGCAGCCGAAGAGGTCCGGGGGTGGGATGGGCATGGCGGGTGGTGCGGCGCTGGGTGTGGGCGCGGGGTTGGTTGGTGGCATGTTGATTGCTGATGCGATTGATGATGCGCAGGAGGATGCGTATCGTGAGGGTTATGGTGAGTTTTGATTTCTTTTTTTTTTTTTTTTACCCCTTTCGTTTTCTGGTTTAGACTCTGGGGTGTGGTGATTGTTGGCTAACCTGTGATTTTACAGAGGACGGTGCTGGTGGTGATGACTATGATGGAGATTTCTAAGGGGCAGAGAGGGGTTGAGTTGTTGCCAGGTTGGGGTTGAGTTGGCCTGATGATTTGTCCTCGGTAGGGGGCTGGAATGAACTCAGTTGAGGTCGACTTTCACTTCCCCTTCTCAGCTGATTATGAATGGCGATTTCTTTTGTTGTTGTTCTGTTATGAAGTTGCCTGCTTCAGGCCTGGCAAGCGATGGCATTGCGTCGGTGGTTGGCTTCTGGCAATGATGATGATGATGATGAGGGCTATGAAATCTTCACGGCTAGTTGAATTCCACGTTCCATTCGCCTTATTGCCATGAACCGTCTCTGATATCGTTTCTTTGGAGCCTGACTTGTGCGGTCAATCGAGACTTGACAGTTATGATCGTGCCTCCAATGCCTTCTCAGCCGTGACCGAAATGCCGTCACATTGAAGCCGTTCACTATGTGTTTCGTGGCAGAGCGAGCAAGCAGGGCCATGCAAAGGGGAGGAGACTCAGCTAGGTGAGGTTCTAGGGCCTCAACGACGGAATCAGGTGTTTCCACAACATTAGCGTATATTCGCAAGCTGTAAACTACAGGCGAGGCAAGTTGAATACAGCAGCTCTATCGGTCCGGGTATGCCATGCCCACCACACCCATCGTACATTTACGGCCGCTCATCGAACCGACTACCTCCTCTTCTTGCCGTCCGCCTTGGCCTTGTTGTTTCCGTTCCCCTCCTCGGCCTTGTTCCCCGACCCGGCCAGGAAGGCAGCCATGTCGAAGTTGCCCATCGGGTTCGCGTTCTGGCCGGACGCAGCGCCCATGAAGGAGTTCATGGGGTTCTCCTTCTGGCGCTCCTCCCACTCGGCGCGCATCTCGGGGTCCACTGGGTGTTTGTGTCAGCCTCCGCCTGTCGCGAAGGAGAGAGAGCGGGAAGGGAATTCACTTACTGTTCTCCACGAGCTTGGGCATGCCCAAGAACAGCGCCATGCTGACCAGACTCATTAAGATGATGGGGTTCTTGAAGATGCTCATCACCGAGACTGTTTTTGGGGCGTCCCCCGCAAGTCAGCAATACACTCCCAGCCAGAACAGCCAGCCACAGACAAACAAACGCAAACAAAAGACCACGACAAGAGAAAAAAAACTCACAACTACTCCTCTCCAAAAAATACCCCTTCCCCCCCAGTCCACGCACATCCACAACCCCGCCCTCCCCAACCCCAACCTCCTCCCCCTTATTCCCCCAATCATTCCCGCGAAACGTCTCCCACGCCCGCACCGTCACCACCCCTTCTGCCCCATCCCCCCCATCCCCACCCCCCTTGACCTGTCCCGCGACATCCAAACGCAGCGGCACGAACCCAAAACTGGGACAATGCACATCCACGAGATAGGACCCGGGCGCGACGCCGTGGAAGACGAACGTGTTGGCGGTTGAGAGGGGCGCGGAGAGGGAGATGCCGGCTGTTGTGAGGGTTGCGTGGGTGGAGGGGGGGAGGAGGGAGAGGGGGATGTTTTGGGAGGCGGGGATGCGCAGGGTGAGTTTGGTCGTGGGGGGTGGTGTTGATGATGAGGAGGAGGTTGCGAGGGATGGGGGGAGGAGCCCGGTGAGGAGGGTTGTTAGGAGGAGGTTGGTGAGTTGCATTTTGAGTTTCGGTCTTGGTGGTGGCGCGCGTGGGTGATGGGTTGGGCGCGCGGGATGGCGGATTGGCGGTGGTGGTGTGGTGGTGGTGATGTCGCGATTGGAGTTGGAGATTGCGGACCTGAGCTCTTCTGCGCTGGAGGTTCACTTTGAGGTGACGAAATGCAGCTTGCTAGGGGGTGGAGGGTCTGATGGGGCGTGATTGGCTCCTACGGCTGGCGGGTCTTCGCTTGGAGCTTCATGCATTTTGTGGCGAGCTGAACCCTGAAGAGCCTCCTTCACATGATCACATCCAACAGCTCTTCACGACGACAACTCGTCAATAGTCGCTTGCAGTTTGACGACACAGCGTGGAGAGGTCATTCAAGCATTTCATTTTAGAAAACAACACAAAGTCACACGCCTGCTACAAAACAAGAATTTAAATGACAACCGGAGCCGACTCGGCCTTCTCATCGGCCGGGGCACCGTCCTTGCCCTTCGTTGTCGCCGCCGCCGCGGCCTTGAACGACTGCTCAAAGTCGGCAATGATGTCGTCGATGTGCTCCGTGCCGACCGAGATGCGGATGAGGTCCTAAAGTAGAGTTGTTGTCAGCACAAATTCCCAACAACGCCAGCACTCCTCCTTCCCCTCTAAGACTACTTACCTCGGTGACACCGGAGCTGATCTTCTCCTCGTCGCTGAGCTGCTCGTGCGTCGTGGTCCACGGGTGGATCGCCAGCGTCTTGGAGTCGCCAACGTTGGCCAGGTTGGAGATGAGCTTGAAGCCGTCGACGATCTGGCTGCCGGCCGCGCCGCCGCCCTTGACGCCGAAGCTCAGCACGCCGCCGAAGCCGCGCTTGAGGTACTTCTTGGCCGTCGCGTGCGACTGGTGGCTCTCGAGGCCCGGGTACGACACCCACGAGACGTAGGGGCTCTTCTCGAGGTGGCGCGCCAGGGCCAGCGCGTTCTGCGCGTGCCGCTCGGCGCGGAGCGACAGCGTCTCGATGCCGATCAGCAGCTGCTGGGCGGCGAAGGGGTTGAGGCAGGCGCCGAGGTCGCGCAGGACCTCGACGCGGACGCGGATGGCAAAGGTGATGGCGCCGAACGTCTCCCAGAACTTGAGCCCGTGGTAGCCGTCCGAGGGCTCGACCATCTGGGGGAACCGCTTGGCGTGCTTGCCCCAGTCGAACTTGCCGCTGTCGACGATGACACCGGCGACGGTGGTGCCGTGGCCGCCGATCCATTTGGTCGCAGAGTGCACGACGATGTCGGCGCCGTGGTCGATCGGGCGCACAAAGTAGCCGCCGGCACCGAAGGTGTTGTCGACCTATTGTGAGAACTGTCAGGTTTGTTTTTCCAGAGTCATAACCGGTCTGGTCCGGGCATATCCACATACCACAACCGGGACACCCGCATCGTGGGCCACCTTGGCAATGGCCTCGAACTCGGGCACGTTGTAGCGCGGGTTGCCGATGCTCTCAATGTAGACGGCCTTGGTCTTGTCGTCGATGGCAGCGGCAATGTCCTCGGGCTTGTCGCCGTTGACGAACTTGGTGGTGATGCCGAAGCGGGAGAAGAGGACCTTGAACTGGTTGTATGTGCCGCCATACAGGTTCGATGTCGACACGATGTTGTCGCCGGCGTGCGCCAGGGCGGCGATGGCCATGAACTGAGCAGCCTGGCCCGAAGAGGCAGCCACGGCAGCGACACCACCCTCGAGAGCGGCGATTCTCTTCTCAAAGACGTCGACGGTGGGGCTGGATGTGTGTTAGTTGCACACATTCGTTTTTCTCCTTTCTCTTTTTTTCCCCTCGAGTCTTGTTATTCCCCCCCGCAATGTTCCCACTCACTTCATTATCCTGGAGTAGATGTTGCCGAACTCCTTGAGCCCGAACAGGCGGGCGCCATGGGCCGAGTCATTGAAGACGTAGCTCTGTCCGCTGCCAGTCAGCCTGTCTGCTTCCCATTTCTATTTTCGAACGCGACGCTGCTTACGCTGGTAGCGTAGATGGGAACGGCGCGGGAGTTGGTGGCCGAGTCCGCCTCCTGGCTGTTTCGCGGGTGTCAGTCTGGCGCATTCACTTCAACTTGATCCGGTACCGGCCACCGAGTAAGGTAGCCGGCGAGAGAGGTGTCACATACCCCGCATGGAGCTGGAGGGTCTCGAAGTTCTTGGAGAGGTCGGCCATGGTGGCAGGTCGGTCTGTTTGTTTATGTAGGTGCGGAGGAGGGGTATCAACGGGGTATCACAAAAATACGAAGCAAACACAAACACGATGTTGTGGCGATGACTTGGGACAAAGAAGAATGAGAGGTGGGGGAGAGGAGCGGACCTCAGAACGGGCGGTGCACCTCTTCCCTTTTCTAGGTCTTCCTGTGTCTTCAAGCTTCCCCACGCCTTTCCTAGCCGCACCCGATCGTCTTGCTCTCCCCTTCGGTCGGCAGCCCCTTGGCCGGGCCCATGCCGCCATTTTTCGAATTTTTGTTACAGAACAACACCCGGGTTTGGCAGGGATGGCAGGGATGGGCGCGTGTGGTGCTTGGGGAGGATGCCTGGGGGTGTGGATGTGGGGTGAATTCGAGAGCACGCAATTGCGCCATCGCTTGATCGCGCGGGGCTCCCACGCCGCATCACGCTCGACAGGCAGTTCGAGTCCACAGGTCGCACGGTTGGGGGAGCCGTGTGGCCTGCTTGGTGACGAGCTAGGAACGTTGACTCAGGGAGCTGTTCATCAATTGGGCTCTTTGCTCGCGACACTGTCTCCAAGCTTGCGCCATTGATCTGCTGCAAGACGAACAATTTCTTATCGTTATCGCCCTGGTATGCTGGGGAGTGTTAATGGGCAACCAACCCCACCAATGGCCGGTCATCGGACCTTGCCTGAGCTGTGCAGGTCCCCTCAACCGGTCGCGGCAATGGAATTGCCCTCAGCCTGGGGATTTCAGAATGTGACTGGTGACACTGGGACCCAACAACGTCAAGCTTGGCGTCGGGATGGATGGGGTGATGGGCAATCAAATCCCACATCTCCCGTGCTCTGCCCAGTGGTGCGGGGAATGGCACTGCACGAACCCAACCTGGAACCTTCTACACTATTACTGCCCGAGGCGCCCAACGAAACCCCCATTGAGAAATGGGGGTCTAAGTCCAAGTCCAACTGCGGCTGGATCTTGACTAACGCATGCAGATGCAACCTCATCCGCCGATCACTTACACCTTTTGTCGCGCTCGGGGTCAGAGCAACTTCCAAACTGAGGGAAGTGCAAAGGCGTCTTCCCGTCTCGAGCAATGGTGTGTCATTTGAGGGGCGCATTGCGAATGGTTTAGTGTAGTTACAGCAAAGGTATGTCGACAGGACGGGAGTGATGATGCAGTGAGATTCCAAGCCCGATGATGAAGCGGCTGAAAGACTGGGAGTTCAAGAGAGGAAAGAGGTTAAGGTTGAGGCTTGAGGTTTTGAGGCTTTAACAATAGACTGAGTCTACCTAAACTTGACCCGTCTTACTGCTACACACACCGCATCCAGGCCGGCATCTCCTTGGCCTCTTCCAAATAATTTGGATTCATATTCTGGGTTCTGGATGTGGTATGTAACCCGGCTGGCTGAGAGTCTGCCGCTCTCTTGATTCCCTGTTTAGAGGCTCAAGGAGATGGGGTTTGTATCATAACCGCTTATATCATTTGACATGTACATACTATTCCCGAATGCCACAACACACAAAACTCTAACAAGAGCAAACCGCAAACGCCAGACCGTAACCCTCAGCACCTCGCCACCGCCGACCATCAAGGCCATGCTAGTGTAGATGACAACGCCGTGCTGTATGATACCGTCCCGATGTATTTCCCTCATCTCACGTCAGAGCGTCTCCCAAGCATCCCCATCCCATCCCGCTCTTCCCACGCCGGGGTACGGGAGAACCCCACGGACCAGCCCGACCACCGAGTCGCCATAGGGCTGAACAAAGGGCCGCCGCCAACCCCTATCCCGACGCAGTGGTTCGGCCCCGCCACTCCCGTCCTGGGAGGCGACCAACATCCCCCGCTCCCCAATTCAGGCATCGAGTGCGCATGTACAGGAACCACACACACACACACACACACACCACCCAACTCCCCTCCCCCATCACATGCTAGAATTCCTAGAATGCTCACCTCACGCAGCAGCCTCCTTCATCATCAACCCCCCCGGAAACGCACCCGTCCCAGCAACACCAGCCCTCCCACCAGCACCACCATGCTGGCGGCGCAGGCGGAGGACGTCGCGGACGGCGAGGGCGGAAGACGCGGCCCACACGAGAAAGGACAGCGCGCCAAAGGCCACGTCGGCCTGGGCCGCGCGGCAGACGTCTCCGCGGCAGAAGAGCAGGCCGCGCAGGAAGACGGAGAGCGAGACGAAGCCGGCGAAGTAGAAGAGGGTGGTGGTTAGTTCGAGGGGGGTTGTTAGGTAGGGTTTGGGGACTGGATTTCCCTCTCGGTTAGATACTTCTTTATTTCTTTCGTTGTGAGTGTGTGAGGGGAGACGTACTGCGTGGGAGGAAGCGCGGCAGGAATTCTATGCTGGCGAGCGAGAGGCAGGACCAGATGGCGGTGAAGATGAGAAAGCTGACTGTTGACGGCGATGCGAGGGTCGTCGTGGTTCGGTACCAGTTGGCGACTGTTGGTGTTTGTCAGTCTTTCCGTTCTGTCTTCCCATTGGATATGAGAGGGGCTCACCAAAGGCCGACAGGACCAGCACCACCGCGCCAAAGAAGCCTTGTGTAATCCTGATGCCGAGGATTATTGGCGAGGACGTCATGTTTGTGAGCTTCATCATGGTGGGCGAGGGATATTAGAGGAGATGCACAGCAACCGAGCAAGACTTCTTGAGTAAACAGCAAAACCTAAGCAAAACTCTTCACAAAAGAGATCAAATAAACAGCCAAGACAGGAAACGAAGAGACGACAGAAGAAGAGATGGGAGAGGACACAGGGGAAACGGGAGGCATTCGACAGAAATGAAGTATGAAAACGTCGAGAAAGCCGGCAACTCGACCCGAGACCTCCATGCCCGTCGCCAGCAATGCTTCATGAATGTGCCTGCGCAAGAGTTTCGAGCCCTCTCCCCTGAAACAGAGATCCCCAGGAAAGGCTGTCACGCATGAAGTGGTGAACGGACGGCACCAATCAACCGGCCCAATCGAAGACGGCACGACCTCGAGGCTGAAGGTA
Source organism: Chaetomiaceae sp. PYS4301M (assembly GCA_023628425.1). Classification (NCBI taxonomy): domain Eukaryota; kingdom Fungi; phylum Ascomycota; class Sordariomycetes; order Sordariales; family Chaetomiaceae; species Chaetomiaceae sp. PYS4301M. The sequence goes on along the minus strand of JAMAKR010000008.1, from coordinate 658,916 downwards.
GCAGTGCATCGTGAGGTTTGGCTTCGACGCCGGCAGTCGCAGATCCGGGCTCTTGGCGCGGCATTGATCGTTGTCTTGGTGGTGGTTTCTATATCTGAAGTTGCTGCTGCCACTTGAAGCTGTGTGAGAGAGACAGGGTACATATGGAGAGGTGAGGCCCCTTCGGTTTTGAGTTTTGACGATGCACTTGAAGCAACTCCTGGTACGGGGCGAGGCAGGGCAAGGCAGGGCAAGTCAGGGCAAGTCAGGGCAGGGCGGGAAGACCCCTTCAAGGATGAGTGCTGCGACCCTCTGAGCATTGTGCTTGAGTGTTGTTGTTGCTCGTTGCTGGCAATGGACGACACAAAAAGATTGAAAAATGAAATTAAAAGCCTGAAACTATGGTTTAACCGTCAAGTTGGACAGGAACATCACAGGATGGTCTTGGATGCTGTGGGAGCGAGGGCACACATCGACGGCGTTGCCCAGCTCCATAGGTGTCGTGGAATGAGTCCAGACAGTGTAGTAGTAATGAAGTTTGTCTGAGCTGGTTCCAACGGGGAGCAGCCCATCGTGACAAGTGCTAGGTGAGATCGAGATCTGAAGCTCTTGGCCGTTGTTCTGTGGCAGTCACAGACCCTCTTGGCGTTTCGAACGTGAAGTGGACTTGCATGCCAAGCCAATACCCCAGGACCGAGCCACTTGAGCCACTGCAGCAACGTGGGGTGAGACTGCGAGAGCTGATCCGGGAATCGTTGGCACGTCGAATTGAAATTACAGATTACCAACACAGCACCCACCAAGCCGAGGTCGACCTCTGCCCGAGGCAGGAACCTCCATTCATCGGCGCAGAAATCTCTCGACAATTGTCAAACTTCCAGTATTGGTGTAGATTGACCTTGCACCATAACATACGGTACTTCCATCCCAATACACAACACCCGACAGCATTGGACAGCCTCGCGCAGGCAAGTTTATCGACCGAATTTGGTTGCTTAATTCCTGACGAGTCGCGATCTTGCCTCACCTTACTCGTGCGCAGGCAGACATGTCCAACCCATGGATGTTCTGTAAACTTTATCTTGTTTCCTGCCTTGCTTCGGGTCCAGAGCAACTCCACAAGGTACGGTAACCCTGACCTCGGGGACAGCTTCTCGATTCGCGAACCAAGTCCGATGAGCTGCCCACTTTGTTCCCGCAACCCTCTCAAGTGCTCGCTGTCGTTGGCTCGAGTTGCACGGGGTTGACAGCGCATCTCGGCACCCCGCAGTGCAACATGGAGCCCCGCGTGTCCAAGATGGCAGCAGCCGCAGCACTCTGTCTGGTCACCGTCGTTCCAGCATGATGCCTCTTCGAGCTGCTGGCGCATGTCATGCCCATGTGACGGCCAGTAACGGAAGTCGCGCCGCACCCACTTTGCGGAGCGCGTCTCTCGGCACTCTGGGGGTTGGGTCCGCCTTCTCGCCCTGTGGCCCGCTGCTGATTGGAAAAGGCCGCTTCCTCCACAGCCTGGGAGCCACGGCCCCGCCCCCGAAGCATCCCAGCCGAGGCTGACTTTCGGTGCTCGTCGGTCTCGGGGTACATCGTGTCTAACACCTGTCTCGACGCACACCGCAACAGTTCGCAGAAGGCTGGTGATACGGAGGAGAACTCAACGCACATTTTTGAACGGGGTTATTTTTTTTACATATATATGCGTTTTTCTCCCAATTCTGGCAATTTGGTGACGTTTGGAGAGGTGCGACTGCCGTGCGCTGGTTTAGGCCGGAGGTATTCGCCAGGTCCGTCCCTGATCCGGCACCCTGGCGCCCACCCACAGTCCATGCATCTTGGCCTGTCATCCCTGTCGCACTCGGCCCAAGACGTTCCCAGAGCGAAACCACATGCTGCCGAATGCCGACCCTGCGTTCGAAAAGGAGACGATCTTCCAGAAGTTTTGGCTTTTGTCCTGTTCTTTCTTTTCGACATCTTCTCGACCGTGCAGCAACGCAACAAAAACCGTGACGTGACGGTCCCGCGCATCATTCTTTGACCAGCGCTACGTCTCCCTCTCTCAGCCTCGACACCGGAGAAAAAGCCCCCTTCTCCCCACCCACTCCTTTCCAAGTGAAAACCAATCCCAGGACTCGCCGAGTACAACTTCCCATATCAGCACCATGGCTCCCAGCAAGCAGGATACCAGGTCCTACATCAGGACGATCGCGACCCCTCCTCCCCCGGGCCAGCCCTACGCCCTCCCCATTCCCGGCACCGAGCGCCCCAACCGCACGCCCATCTACCGCCACTGGCGCTTCCAGAACGGCCCGCTGCTCGAGACGTACGATCCGGCGCACCGCACCATCCACGACCTCTTCGAGAACTCGCTGTCCCAGTATCCCAAGAACAGGTGCTTGGGATGGCGCCCCTGGAACGCCGCCACCCAGACGTTCGAGCCCAAGTACGTCTGGCTGACATATACTGAGGTCGCCGAGCGGAGGAAGAACTTTGGTGCGGGTATCGTCGAGCTGCACCACCGCCTCGGGCTCAAGGAGGACAAGTATGCGGTCGGTCTGTGGGCGCAGAACCGGCCCGAGTGGCAGATCACCGAGCTGGCCCTGCTCTCGCAGTCGCTGTGGCCCGTTTCTCTCTACGAGACGCTCGGCCCCGAGGCGACCGAGTACATCATCAACCACAGCGGCCTGACCGTCGTCGCCTGCTCGCTGCCCCACATCCCGACCCTGCTGAAGCTGGCGCCCCGCGTTCCCTCGCTGAAGGCCATCATCTCGCTCGACCCTCTGGACGCCGGCGAGGTGGCTGGCCACTCGAAGCTGTCGATCCTGAACGCCGCTGCCTCCAACGTCGGCATCCAGATCTACGCCATGACCGACGTTGAGGCCATGGGTGCCCGCTCCGGCCGCGCCATGCGCCCTCCCAAGCCCGACGACGTCTTGACCATCAACTACACCTCGGGCACCACGGGCGACCCGAAGGGCGTTCTCATCACCCACGCCAACGGCGTCGCCGGCATCAGCGCCGCCCGCTCGAACGAGACCGTCTTTGCGAACGACGTCCACATCTCGTACCTTCCCCTGGCGCACATCTACGGCCGTATGGCGGACCAGACTGCGCTGGCCGAGGGCGCCAGCATTGGCTACTTCCACGGCGACATCACGGCCCTGATTGAGGACATCAAGCTCCTCCGGCCGTCGGGCTTCATGTCGGTGCCCCGCCTGTTCAACCGCATCAACTCGGCGATCCAGGCGTCAACGATCGAGGCCGACGGCTTCAAGGGCACCCTGTCGCGGCGCGTCATTGATACCAAGAAGGCCAACATGAAGCTGGGGGGCGGCAACGCCAACAACAAGCACTTCCTGTACGACCGCATCTGGACCCCCAAGGTGCTCAAGGCCGTGGGTCTCCAGCGCGCCCGCACCATGGTCAGCGGCTCGGCCCAGCTCGACCCGGACGTGCACGAGTTCCTCCGCGCCGCCTTTGGCAATAACTTTGTCCAGGGCTTCGGCATGACCGAGACGTACGCGGTCGGCACCGTCCAGATGCCCGGCGACTTCACCACGGGCAACATCGGCCCCCCCTGCCCGTCGGTCGAGCTGTGCATCGAGTCCGTGCCCGACTACGAGTACACGGTGGAGGACAAGCCCAACCCGCGCGGCGAGCTGCTGATGCGCGGCCCCATCATCTTCAAGGAGTACTTCCGTAACCCGGAAGAGACGGCCAAGGCGATCGAGGCCGACGGCTGGTTCCACACGGGCGACATCGTCGAGGTCGACAGCATGGGCCGCTTCAAGATCATCGACCGCAAGAAGAACGTGCTCAAGCTCGCTCAGGGCGAGTACATCTCGCCCGAGCGCATCGAGAACGTCTACATGGGCAGCACCAACCTGATCGCCATGGCCTTTGTGCACGGCGAGGGCAAGGAGTCGTCCCTCGTCGGCGTCTTTGGCGTCGACCCCGTCCAGTTTGCGCCCTACGCCAGCAAGATCCTCAAGAAGACCGTGCCCGCCGACGACCTCGCCGCCGTCCGCCAGGCCGCCAATGACCCGCGCGTCAAGGCCGACTTCCTCAAGCTGCTCGACCAGATCGGCAAGAGCCACAAGTTCAACAGCTTCGAGAAGGTCAAGAACTGCTATCTGGACATTGAGCCGTTTACCATTGAGAATGAGCTGCTGACGCCTACGTGAGTTTTCCCTCTTCCGCCCCACCTTTTTTTCTTCCCTCCTTTTCTTTTCTCGTGGACTTTCACCTGTAGCGGAATGTACTAACACGAGACCAATCGATAGACTCAAGCTCAAGCGCCCCCAGACCGCGCGCGCGTTCAGGGCCGAGATCGACCGCATGTACGAGGAGATTGCCGCCCAGGCCGCCCAGAAGCCCAAGCTCTAAACTTCCCTCGTCCGTCGGCTGTCCTGTTTCTGTCTGTCTGTTTGACTGATTGACTGGTGTCTAAATACCCGGTGTATCACATACACACACACGCACAAGTCTTGTCGTCGTCTTGGATGGATTTTGGATTTGGATTTGGATTGAGTTGAAGGGGTCCGTTGGGGTGAGAGGTTCTTTAGCTGTGGGAGGGGGTGGGTTTTTTTTTTCTTCCCCTGAGCGAGAGCGAGGGCGACAGCATATTTTTTGGTTTGCATTGCATTGTCTTTTACGACATTGGCTCGATGGAATTGTATTGTGTGTATATATATTTCTGTACTCTTGTAGAGGTAGATGTTTATTTTTGAGCGAATTTGCCTTGAAATGTCTCTTTCTGGTCGGGTGCTTGGGCAAAGATGGGTGAGGTGGTGAGCCAAGATACCTTACTGTGTCTGATGGTGTGGTGAGGACCCTGATGGCGTGGTGAGGACCCTGATGGCTCCCTGTCGCTTTGGGTCTTGGGAGGGGTCGCGTCATCACGTGTGACTAGTAAATTGACTTTGAGACGGAAGTCTGGGGTTTGCGCAGCGCGGCCCGGGGGGGGGGGGTCTTGCAGCGGCATACAAACTCAACCGAGGTGCTGTATTCCGTAAAGTCCAGTGGATGGAATGCTATATCCCTAGAAGATAATGATCTAACATCAACGTTTCTAAAGTGATCTCAAGCAGGCAAATATCACAAAGTTGGTCTAGGATCTATGTCAAAATGCCATTGAATGATATGAGAGCTTTTTCGGCGGCTTTTCCAAGCATTTATAACGCCCTGTACGATGGGCTGGTGGTTGATACTGACTTGGCAGTCCGGAATGATTTCTCTCCAGCAAGGAACTAATAGAAATAAAAACAACAAAGAGACTCTGACAGCTACACTACAATGCAAGCAAGATGCATTTCTGCATTGTAGAACATAGCGAGAAACATTGCAGGATGAAATATAAATGATTGATAATTGCCTGTAATAACTACGATGAGAAAAAGATTGACAATGAAAAAGAAAATTAATCAAGATAAATCAACTTGTAGAAATCTCCAATAAAAATAAATATAAAAATATATAAAAAAAGATAGTTATAGAATATAGAATATATATTATTTTTTTTAGTTAATCTAACCTAATTGATAGTGATAGTTTAATAGTAATATATTAAAGCCTAGTACTTTAGCTAAATCTAGCTTAGCCTATTTTCTTTCTTTACTAACTCTTTGTCCCACTAGCTTCAGTAACGTCACCCTAATTAACCGACCAACCAACCTTTAATTTAACAGCTAGCTAACACCACACGGCGGTGGGTAACAACCTAGAACGCGCTCTGATGGACTTTAGGTATGTAAAGCGAGTAACTTGGAAGACGCGTCGTTTTTGAAGCATACGTTTACCTGTCGCGTCTCCTTGGTCTGCTGCTCTCTTTGGGCGATCTTCCCCAATCATTTGGCACATTATTGCCTTGGGGCTTGAGCGAGCCCTGGAGGCTGCAATTCGCCTTCGAAATGGGGTCTACGACCGCGACAACAGCACTACCCCATACACACATCCAGATCCACGACCTCTCTCGAGCTACAGCCTTGCCACAAGCAAACAATCGGTTGTTGACCAGTCTATTTAGGCCCAACTTCCCATCTCCGCCTGCTGGCCCATCAGCCCCGGCGCCAGCTCCTGCACCTGCGCCTGCGCCTGCGAGGCCTACGACTTCATCCGAACCTCCCCCGGCGAAACGGATTCGCCTCGACACTGGCTTCCCCAAGGTCGACTATCGACTGGCCGCCTGCCTAAATAAACAGGTGTTTCCGCACATTACCGCGCAGCTTGCGACCTTGCCCCAAGACAAGGTGAACACGCCAACGCTTGGCAGGCAGGTAAGGGATTCTGACTCGGCGGTTCCGTCTTTGTTCGCATTCGCAGCGACCACACCCCCTCCCAGATCCTAACGTGCATACCACCACCAGGTTACGGCCATCTTGACCGGATTCGAGTTCATCAAAGAGTACAATAGCCGTGGAGATGGCACGATTAGCCAGGAATTCGAGTCCCAGTTGAAGCAGCTGGCAGCATTCCATGTGCAGAGGACTGCTCTTGCTCTTGTATGGACATACATACATCCCACCATCCCATCTCCTAAAAGCAGCTCTGGAACAAGCGTGGGCAGAAAACTGACAAAGAGTCTTTGGTGGATTAGGGCTACCAACCAGCACCCCAACCTCGCATCGAGACCCCAGTCCCGGTGCCTCAATTTCCCCAGTACCCGGCGGCCACCCCGCGCCCCGCGTCGACTCCTGTGAATGCCCCGCGATATTCATCGTCGCCGATTCCTGTTCCGCCAATACCCAATCGCCCAGTGCCGAATCGCTTGACGCCGAACCAGCACCCAATACCGAACCACCCAACGCCGAATCCCCGGGTACCGGATCACCCCATACCGAGTCGCCCAGCCAATCTACCAACCCCCAAACCGCAACCAGAGGTCATTGTCATCGACGATGACGAGGATACGCCACCAGAAAAGCCGGTGCCTGTCAGCCCGGCTGCGATTACATGCCCCCCAGCGCCCCCAGTGCTCACAAAGCCCCCTCAAGGGCCCCTCGTGAAGCCAGAGCCGCCCAGCCTCCGAGGAGCTTCCACCAAATCAACCACACCAACTCTCACTTCACCATCCGAACAGCCGACTCTTGCCGCACTTTTCGCGGTAAGTGTTCAATCGCAGGTGGCCACTCCAGGACCAGCCGCCGTCCCAACTCATCCAACCGCTCAGTCGCGCCCAGGTCCCCAAGTTGTCTCTCTGCCAAGAACAGCTACCAGGCCCCGTGACTGGAGGCCAGACGCACATGCCTCTATCTGGCAGAGTTCCCTTGCAAAGCCAGTTTCCAAACCAGGCCCCCAGCAGGGACAGCCGCGCCCTTACATCACGGCCGAGCAAAGGACGTCGATCATCGGTGCCGCGCAAGGTGTTTTGAGGCTAGACCACACCGAGCTTACCACGCCCGTCACTCTCCATGTCGATTTCTCGGCTGAGGAAGTTAAGTACCTCCAGGCTCTGGCTCGCCGGACTCTAGCGCCGTCGACAGAGACGGATAAGAGGGACTTCGAAAAGGATCTTAGAAAGATCCTCAAGAATAACCGCAGTCACATCCCAAAGATCCTTGACGCATTTGTTCGGGAGAGGCGGCTCCCATTGCGGACGAGGGACGATGTGGACAACTTCTTCTCGGACCTGATCAACCAGAAGACCAGGCTCAGTTTGGCTACCCTGACCTTGGCCAGGGACGATGATGACCGGCGGGGTGATGCCATTCGGACAAGCCGAGTCCACTCGCTTCTTTTTGCAAGAGAGATCTCTGGCCAGCGTGGGTTCGGCGCCATCAGGGCCTACCAGCATTTCAACAACGAGTTCCGCAAGTGCCGCGAGGATGCCCTCGAGAAGAGGGCAGAATGGACAGGCTGCGCAGGCGATATCATGACGGTTGCTTGGGTCTCCAATGACGCCTTTATTTGCGGGACGACGGAGCATTCCGACTCGCACAATCAGCAGTACAACAAACCCGGGAACTTGGTCCTCGGCTCCTGTCCTGATATTACGCTCAGCGCATACCCTGAGCATCGGATAGTCCGGCCTGTCGTCGACAAAGGGGAGAATGCGAGCGATGCCATGAGGCGAAGCCAAGACCCGTGGCTCTTTTCATCAGTCGTATCCTCCGACTACGATGCGGCACACGATCGAGCTTTCACCTCCTCATTCGATCGGACGGTCAAGATCTGGAAGGTCGACAAGTCCGGAGCCGCGATGGAAGTTCTGGGGGAGTGGGTCCATGACGGCAATGTCAACTTCGTTGCTGCCTCGAAGCACCCGTCTGGCATGGTCGCCACGGCCGCCGATGTGGCGTCTGACGCGGTTCGGATCTACTACATCCAGGAGGGAGACATTTCGGCAAGCCCCTTCATGAGCTACTCGTGCTCTCGCGTTACGGACGAGAGAGGAAACACGGTCTCGACTGTAAACTGGGCTTACTACCCCGCGACCATGCAATGGGGTCTTGCCCCTGGGGTTAGGAACCTGCTTCTGGTCGGATACTCGCCGAGAAGCCGAACGGGAGATGACAGCGACATCCCCCTCGACAGACGGGATACGGGCGAGCTTCTTCTGTGGGACGGAACGACGGGAGAACAGTGGTACGTCACGTCAGCGAGGACGCAAAACGTCTTTGAAGTATTGTGGCACCCCACACAGGACTGTTTCATCGCCGCCACCTCGCCGTTGGGCTTGGATTTGTCGCCTAGCGTGCGCACCCAAATCCGCATCTTCCGGCCGGCTGAGAAGGATCTGTTTGGGGTCAAGGCCTTCAGTCCGATCAAGTCTTTGGATTGTACAGCTCTTGATATCAACGAGCTGACCATAATGTAAGTCCTCCGGCTTTGAACCTGCGTGACGGTCTACTAACGTCGTAATACTTCTAGGCCCAACAGCTTCTCCTTTTGCTACATCACCGCGAGCTGCACAGACGGCCACACCTATGTGTGGGACACTGCGCAAGGTGACAAGCCGGTCCACATCCTCCGGCACGGAGAGCCGATCGACGAGTACGACGGCGACAGGGAACGCGAGGATGTCGGCGTCAAATTTGCCGCATGGGGAACCACTCCCGACCGTTTCTACACAGGCTCGTCAGATGGCATGGTCAAGGTTTGGAATGTCCGCTCCCTGGATAAGCCATTCGTCCGGAACCTGCTCGAAGCCCCGGCCCCCATCACCGCCGGCATGTTCTGCCCCGACAAAACAAGGCTCGTCGTTGGAGACGCCAGCGGTCGGGTCTTCATGCTTTCCATCAACGAAGAGAAGGAACAGGCCGCGTTAATAACGCGAGTTCCTCTCCCAGGGGGCCAAGGCTTCAAAACCATCCGCCACCCCCCTGCAATCATCCCCCATCCAGACCCCCCAGCACCCACCTACGACGCCGAAGGCCGCCCGATCGTAGCGGAGACAGGCCCGGCTTTAGCTCGCGCATACCTCCAAAGCCAGCAACTTGAACGACATTCCAACCCCACCATTGGCGTCGTCCAAGGCCCTCGGTATCCCGAAACTGGCCTATTCCGGCGGGACATGCACTTCCAAGAGGACCCGACACAGCCGCTGCTAGCGGGGTGGGAGGCTTTGCAGCAGGAAGCACAGAAGCCGCCGAAGCCCTTGTTTGCGAGCAGTAGACGCCGAGAGCATAACAGAGGGCAAGACTATAGGCTAGCGCTGCGACCTCTGAAAGAAGTACCTGCTTTAGAGGCTTTGCATTCAGAAAATAGGAGTGTAGATATTGACTTTGAGGACATGCCTGCTGAGGACTTTATTAGGTTCTATATCGCGGGGATTGACTTTGATTTGATGGTTGATTATCCTCTTGAGGAAGAAGAGGAGTTTGATCTTTTTTAAAGGGGAAGTTGGTGTTGTTGAGTTAATAGTTTAGATAGCGAGGAGCAAAGTGAAGGAAATAAAGAATTAAAGGACTTTTGATGATATTATATTATATTTGACTTAAAAGTACTACTTAACTTAAATATTAGAAAAATTATTTCATTATAATTTTTTACTAGTTAATACTAAGATATTTTTTTTAGTTTAAGTTATATTATTTTATTTTATTATAATTTTACCAATACTATTAATTTATGTACTATAATGTAAGAATAATAGCTATATATCTTTCTACCTATAGTTTATTCAGAGGCAATGTTCTATACCTCTTTTGCAATCTTCTTATATCTAACCAAATGTAAGTTTGCTCTCGTTTGTTGTTATCTACTAGTCTTGTAGCATTGATGCCTCTTCTCCTCTTTCTCTCCCGTCTCTCCCTTCTCACCCTTCACTTACACGAACCCTCGGCTCTGCCCTAGAGTAGTAAGGTTCATAGATATACTGAGCCATATTCGCTCATTGTTTGCTTTTAAGCAGCGATAACTTCGCTTAATCTACCCCCTAAACCCCGTTACCTGCTTGCAGTGATATCTTACACTTTTAGAACAAGGAAACTGGAAACTGTACATACTCGGCAGGCGAGTATTCTACTAGTCTAAGCACTGTCACACGCCTCTCTCGAGCAAACACACCGCAAAACTCAAGCATATCCATCCTATTTCAACACGCAGGCTCGAAAAGCTTGTATTTCTACACCAAGCAACTACCCGTAAAAGACCTCGAGCCAAAAAAGGACAAAGAACGCAGTCTCCCCGCCCCTCCCCCCTCCCCCCCTCCCCCCCAACCCCCCAAAAACACACACCCCTTTCCTCCCAAACGCCAGTAACGCCCGATCTGAAGACACTACCCAAGGAAAGAAAAAACCTCTACCCCATCCTCCACCTTCCCTCTGCACGGGACACCCAACCAATCAACCAACCAACCAACCTAACTGAGGAACCGAGCGATCCCGGGCTGCCCACATGTTGTTATTGTTGTCGTAGTGGTGGTGTCAGTGGTGGTGGCAGTGGTGGTGACTGATGTTTCATCCCAAAAGAAGAAGAGGGGGAAAAGGCCCAAGCAAGCCTAAAACCCGAATACCCAGGACAGAAAGAAAAGCAAAAGGAGAAAAAGAAACTCAGGTAGGTATGTATACACCCAACAAAAATGACATGTAAGAAGAAAAAAAGTAATGGAAGAAAGGGCAGAAAAGAGAAGAAACGAGACAGAACAAAGCATGGAAGCCATGGAAGGATGGAGGAGTGAGTGGGTGGATACGTTTTGTCTCGCGTGTATCGATTTCCTTGCCGTTATTCGGTCGGTCGGTCTTCCACTGCACCTGTCTCTCTCTCTCCCTCTCTCCCTCTCCCCAGTGGTTATGGTTTGGGGGTGGTAACCGGCGGAAAAGCCGTCTCGCCCTCCGTCGAACGCAACGCAAAACGGATCCCGTTCGCTCCATTTTCCCCGTTTCATCACACCCCTATTGAGCCCGTCTCCTTTCCGTTTCTTGTCCTCATTCCCTTCCCATTCTCGTTTTGCCCGTTCCCACCCCGGGCCCCTCCATTGCTCTGATACCTTTCCGGTCGACACCCCGCCCCCAGCCTAGGGCCCAAGGTCCATATCCAACATGGTCTTGGGCTCAACTTCCCAATCCTCCTCATCGGCTTTTCCCCTCCAAGAAGCGATGCCAAGTCCCCATCTCCACTGTAAACAAGGCGGCCAGCAACGGGCCTACTTCCTCCCCTTCCATATCCAGCCTAAGAATTGGGCCCAGCCGCGCCAAACGCAAAGTTGGGCGGGTAATTGATTCCGTTAGGACCCATAGTAATGCCCGCAGGCAAGTCCATAACGATGGGATCATCACTGCCCTTGTCGTTCCGGTTGTTCTCGCCTCCTCCACGACGCTGGTCACGGCCACCACCGTGGTGCTTCTCCCCACCGCCTCTGTTGTGGCGCCACCGGCCGCCGGCACCGGGAGGAGGGCCACCGCCGCCGCCACCGCCGCCGCCAAACGCGCCGGGGCCCGGCTCGTCCTCGAGGCGTCTGCTCGACTTGGGCCCGTGGTTGCCGCCCTTGTCGGTCTGCATGCGGCGGCTGATGGCCTTGGACGAGACGCCGGCGCCGATCTCAATGTCTGGTTCCTCGACGCACAGGCCGCTGACGATGGGGCGGCCGCCGGAGCCGCCGAAGGGCGCCGTCAGCATCCACTTGCGGTCGGCCTCGGTTAGCTTGTGGATGGGGATGATGCTGACGCCGCTTTGGTAGTCGCTGCAGTCGCGGGGGCCGAAGCCAACACCCCATCTTGTCTGTGTTTACGAACATGGTTAGTGAGATGGCAGGGGGTCGAGGGGCAGGATGTCGGTGACGGGAAGCTGACCCTGAGCTGGAAGTCTTGACTGCGGGCCTCCTCCATGCCGACCTTCGCCCTCTCGGCATCCTTGCGGAAGTACATCTTGACGAAGGCATGGCGCTTGTCTTTGTTGACAATGCAAGTCTGGACTTGGCCAAACCGGCTAAAGACCTCTCTCAATTCCATTTCAGAGCAGCTATGCAGAAAACAAGGTTAGCCGTTTTCCCCGGTCTTCTCTCCCAACAACACGGAATGGCCCGCAGAAGCGGTCCGGCTGGGGTACTCACGTTACACCGCCCACAAAGAGGGTCCGGCTGTACACTTTGATGGAACCGCTGGGAAGGTTGTTGTCATATTCCACCCACTTCTCGTGCTGTGGAGGCTCTCGCGACGGGCTGTCACCCCGGCGCCCACGGGGCGATCGCTGGCGGTAGTCGGACATGTGTCCGCGGCGATCCCTGTCGTCCGAGCGACCATAGTCAAAGCCACGGTCATTCCCGCGCGACCTCGGAGAACCCCGCCCGTCCCACCGAGGAGGGGATCGGGACCGTGACCTGCCCCGGGGTCGGTTCGGCGACCGCATGCCGTCATGGTAGCCAGCGCGGTCACGTGCATCATCGGGTCGAGGGGGCTCCCAGGGAGCAGAGCCAGGGGCAACTGGGGGAGCTGCTGTGTATCCGGTCTGGGTGGGCTGTGGCATCTGCGGCGGAGCCGCCGGGGGAACAGCGCCGGCCTGTCCCATCATCTGGATTACGCTGGCAATCTTGTCAATGGGCATACCCTGAGCCGCCAACGCGGCAACAAGCTGGACCGTTGCAGCAGCCGGATTACTTGCGCCATTCTGTGGCGGTGGGACGACACCGGCAGCTACCGGAGCAGCCGGAGGCATTGCCTGCGTGGGCGGCGCCTGCGGAGGGTACTGGAACGGCAGCCCTGATACGTTTACAGGCTGTTGGGCAGGGAGCTGAGACGGCGGTAGGAACGGCATGCTTGGCTGTGCCTGAGTGGGCACCGGAGCAGGCTGCATCGCGGCACTACTTGGAGGACCTCCAAAAGCATTGAACATGGGAGCAGGAGCCGGTGCCGTCACGCTGGGATTACTCTGTGCAGACGAGGCATTCTGGCGCGCAATGCTCGCAAGCTTGTCCAGGATGATGTTCGGGACAGCGGCGTTTGTCGGTGGTGCTGCTGGTCTGCTGCCCGACCCGAGCGAGGCGAGGAGGTTGGGAGGTGGGCTCCCAGGGGGCGTTGTCGAAGCATCTGGCGACAGGGCTAGCGGTTAGTTGTGATACCTCCAGAATGGTCACCGAATATGGGAGCTCGCAGGAATGATGCCAGGGGTAAACCTACTCGTGGGCCTTGGAGCATACAGCTTCTCCTTGAATGCGTTGACCATGGAAGCGGGGAACGTCTGGCCCTTCTCCCAGATATCGACCAGCTTTTTTATCTTCTCCTACAGGCAGTCATACTTGTGAGTGTCCATACACCGTGAAAAGCGAGGGGGGAAGAAGCACGGGTGCGCAAGGCACTGGCGAGACAAGCTCAACGAATCCTCCACACTGAAACGTCTCCCAGCATGCCACTGTGACCGCTGTGGTCATGATGGGTTGGTCTCTCAAGGTCCAGGTCATCCGGACTCGCCTCACATGTTTGCCTCGTGTGTTGTATCCAATGGGAATCAGTATCAGTGCAATGTTCTCTGCGTACCTTTTGGTCTTCTGGTGCCGTGGCAAGGATGTCGTTCATCAGAATGGGTATCAGTTCTGTTACTCTATGCACGCCTGCAGCGAATGTCCCATCCGGTGCCGAGAGGCTCGGGGTTTGTCCTTGGGCCTTGGCCTGGTCCAACCATTTCCTCGTTACAGAGTCTACGACGTAGAGTACTCCTAGTTTGTGCGTGCCGGGTGTCTTCTTGAAGTGGGTGAAGAGCTTCTGGATGAGGACGGATTCGTACTGCCAGCGAGAAGGAGTGAGAATGACGAGTTAGCACGGTAAATCGGGGACGTGTTGGTTCTTGCATATATGGCCATGCTGCGGCCGTTGCTTTTGCTTACCTGGACGTTGGCGACACAGAGTGCCGTGATGTTTGTGATTCGAGAGCCCGACACTCCGGGTGGTTTCAGCGAGAGCATGGCCTGGAGGCCGGCCTCCAGCTCTGCTACGACGGTTGATGCCATAGCGAACTAACGGCGGGCGATGGATGGCCGAATAAGAGGCTGGCGACGCCCGACTCGGCGATACGACAAGTGCTAGGTTGCCAGGCAGAAGAAGGGTCTATGCCACGCGCCCAGGTCACAGAAGCACAGGGTCGTGTCGAGTCAATCCTGGTCCCCTCTGTTCAAATGATCTGCTCGTACAACCGCGATCCACGAATTACGAGATGTCGATGGTAGGTATGTATGCGCGTATGTGGGCGAATGCCGCGACGCGAAAAAGCCTAGGCGGAAAGGGCAGGCCCTTCTTGGATGATGGGCGAGGTAGGTAGCAGATGATGGAATCTGGGTCGACGAAATACGGTGATTTTTTTTCTTGCCAGCCAGACCCGCGATGGAACCAACGGACTTGTGTGCCAAACTCTGCAAGCCTCCAACCTGCTGCAACGGGTGGCACAGACAACCTTTTTCTAGGAGCAGCAGAATAAAGTACTGGGCTACTGTGGTTCTAAAATTGATGAGAATACGTTCGGACGGGGCGCTTTGATGAAATCTGATGCGAGTTGCAAAGAGCAGCGGCAACTGAACATCGGTGGTTCTTTGCGGGATGGAGAAAGGAAGGGCGGGGGAAGGAAATGGCTGCTGACCACGCGGTTTTGGTTCTGGCGTGACCCACCCTCGCTGAGGACAGGCCGCAGCGTTCAGGGAGATTTTTCTTGGCTGACTAAGCCTCAGCCTTCCCGATTGCCGAACCAGCGCTTGCCAGGCAGCTTGGCTGAGGCCCACTTGGGCTCCTCTTGATTTTGGTTGCTGGCAGTGCATGACCAGGAAAATTCAAGAAAACCAAACATGGAAACTGCTCCCTGGCAATTAATTCAACGCCTCGCCAATAATTCCTCAAAGGCAGCGCCGAGTGCCAATTGGACTGTCATACTCACAATCTACTCAAGGTAGTACTCTGAATATCAGACAGAACAGCTCATCAGGCGCCGGGGGTGCTCTCCGATGTTGGTTTACTCTCAGCTCGACCCCAAAGCACCGTGACGTCAATGTCCGCGTGTGCGACCGCACTGTCCGAGAAAAAGCCATGGGCCGCCCATCTGTTGGGGATTGCGAACCAGGAATGCGCGAGCTGCGGTGTATCTCGAGAAAGGGAACGCTACCGTGTAAATGCAATCCCCGCACGTGACGGGAATTGACCGAAGATGGCTTTGGTCCCTTAATCGTTATAAGCATCGTCGAAGATGGCGCAACTTCACAGGCGTCTTCGGGGCGTCTTGCGTGCGCGGATAAGTTCGGCATCTTTGATGCCTAGGTTCCAGGCAAGGCATGGATACTGGCTAGCAGGCACGGGAAAACAGCAGGCATACGGGAGCAGCGACGGGATCATGATTTTGGGGGCAGACTCTGGACCACCCTTGTTGATCCGAACCCCCGGTTGGTCCGCCGCCAGTTAGGTGCAGGCGCCGCCCCCCCTGTGTCCGGGGCGCCCGCCAATTCCAATTGCCCCGGGCTGCGGTTTTTTTCTGAGCTCGCAAGTGATCGCCGCGAAACTTTTTCTCCCCTTTCATCATTCCTCTCACCACCACACCACCTCCCAAGCCACACACCAGATACCAACCATGGCTCCCGCTATCCGTCTGGCGACCTCCACCATGAGGGCCTCGCTGAAGGCGCCCACCCTTGTTTACAGGAACACTGCCTTCGCCGCCGCCCGGTGCTACTCCTCCAAGACCCAGGTACAGCTCGTCCGGACCAGCTTCTCTGCAGCCTGACATCATCCATTGACCGCCGTGCTCGCCTGCAGACATTGAAGGAGCGCTTCGCCGAGCTTCTGCCCGAGAAGATTGAGGAGATCAAGGCTCTGCGCAAGTAAGAATGCCCCCTTCCTTCCCCGTTCCTGGAGCTGCCCTGGGCATCCCCCCGGGCATGCGGGATACTCGCCTGGTCCGCTGTTACTGACGCGCTGTCGCCCAATCCAGGGAGCACGGTTCCAAGGTTGTCGACAAGGTCACCCTCGACCAAGTATATGGCGGCGCCCGTGGCATCAAGTGCCTGGTGTGGGAGGGCTCCGTCCTCGACTCCGAGGAGGGCATTCGCTTCCGCGGCAAGACCATCCCGGAGTGCCAGGAGCTCCTGCCCAAGGCCCCCGGCGGCAAGGAGCCTCTGCCTGAAGGTCTCTTCTGGCTTCTCCTGACCGGCGAGGTCCCCAGCGAGCAGCAGGTCCGCGACCTGTCGGCCGACTGGGCTGCCCGCGCCGAGATCCCCAAGTTTGTTGAGGAGCTCATCGACCGTTGCCCTACCGACCTCCACCCGATGGCCCAGTTCTCCATGGCCGTCACGGCGCTCGAGCAGACGTCGTCGTTCGCCCGTGCCTACGCCAAGGGTGTCCACAAGCGCGAGTACTGGGGCTACACCTTCGAGGACTCGATGGACCTCATCGCCAAGCTCCCCACCATCGCTGCCCGCATCTACCAGAACGTCTTCAAGGGCGGCAAGGTCGTTGCCGCCGAGAAGGACAAGGACTACTCCTTCAACTTCGCCAACCAGCTCGGCTTCGGCAACAACGCCGACTTCGTTGAGCTCCTGCGTCTCTACCTGACCATCCACACCGACCACGAGGGCGGCAATGTCAGCGCCCACACCACCCACCTGGTCGGCAGCGCCCTCAGCTCTCCCTTCCTGTCCCTGGCCGCCGGCCTGAACGGTCTGGCCGGTCCCCTGCACGGCCTGGCCAACCAGGAGGTGCTCAACTGGCTCACCGAGATGAAGAAGGTCGTCGGTGACGACCTCAGCGACGAGGCCATCACCAAGTACCTCTGGGATACCCTCAACGCCGGCCGTGTCGTTCCCGGCTACGGCCACGCCGTCCTCCGCAAGACCGACCCCCGCTACTCGGCCCAGCGCGAGTTCGCTCAGAGTAAGCCTCTCCCCCTCCGTGACCTAGGGTGCTCAGCGCTCGCTGGGCAATGTGCTGTACTGACCTGAACCCCTCTGCAGAGGCGATGCCCGAGGACCCCATGTTCAAGCTCGTCAGCCAGGTCTACAAGATCGCCCCCAAGGTCCTCACCGAGCACGGCAAGACCAAGAACCCCTACCCCAACGTCGACGCCCACTCTGGTGTTCTCCTGCAGTACTATGGCCTGACTGAGGCCAACTACTACACTGTCCTCTTCGGTGTCTCGCGCGCCATTGGTGTGCTTCCCCAGCTGATCATCGACCGCGCCGTCGGCGCCCCGATCGAGCGCCCCAAGAGCTTCTCGACCGAGAAGTGGATCGAGATCTGCAAGAAGCTGTAAACGGCGACCTGTAATATACGCGCGCGCAGCTTGCGCTGCGCGCACACACGCACAATTGGGTTTTCGGGTTGCTACTAATAGGCACGGCGCGAAGGGTTCGTTTGCGGTTATTTCATGTATAGAATGGATGGGATGTCTAAGGTAGCGGTTTGCTGCAGCCCCAGGCGGCGCGGAGGTTGACGGGGCGGATGGCTATCCATTGCGATTGTACGATACAGTTTCCGTACTCCGGGCCCTCGGGGAATGACAAAAGTTTATGGCACACACACACACACATTCAACGTTCATTGCGAGTTGGCATGACATGGTGATGATGGTGCTGTTGGTGTGGTTGATGATGGCGATGATAGGGGGAGGATGCAGGGCTGAGTGGGGTTCACTGCGACTTCGGACATGGAGACCAATGCCCAGACAAGAGTTTTGTTCTCGTTATTCCTGATTACTGTGTACACTACGCTGCACAGGACACCCAGGATCCAAATATCCCGGTCCGAGCTGAGCTGAGCCAGTTGATAAGGAACCGGGCGAGGTGTGCCCCATGCTCGTAATGCAATTGGACGCCATTTGAGGGCGTCAATCAGCCAGCATTATCTTCGGGCCTGTTGGGGCAAAGGGCAAAGCCAGTTGTGTACTCCGTAAAGTTGGAGTGTGAAGTTGTTGATTTATTTGTTTGTTCAATGCTGGCTTCGAAGTTGATGGATCATTTCAATTCGGTCTCCGCATGCGCCAACTTTCTGCTGCCCCTGTGTCAAAGTTCGGAAGTCGGGGAAGTGCTCCAATCACTAAGGTTACCCCAAAACCCGGTCCGCAAGATCGGCCAAACCCCAAAGCGGATTGCGTTGAGCTGCCGAGGAAGGCGTTGAGGGACGCAGGGGTCCACCAGCCAATGGGAATCTCTGTTGAGGTTGGCTCCTGTTTCCCCCCCTGCACGATAACCTCGAAAGCAGAGAGGGCAAGTCTTATGTAGTACGTACCACCATCGTTCGGCTGCCCCAAAGAGCCATCAGCAATTTTTTTCTTTCTTCTTTGAGCCTTGTCAAGCCCTCAAAAGTTTCCATCATCATCACTCTCGGTCTCCGACTGTTCAATCGCCGACTTTCAGCTGTCCAGAACCCGCGCCACACTGCCAATTGCTCGCAATCCGCATTCGGAGGACGTCTCAACTGTAAGTGTGGACCCTGCATTGTCGCATTGCCAGCATTGCCAGCATTGCCGCGGGTAACGTTCAGACACGACGGACCTCGTCTCGGGCGGCTCCTCTCTGTGCAGTCCCCCACAGTGAATAGCGTCCATCGGTAACACGTGCAAAAGTTAGGGTCATTCCTCGAGCCGATTCAAACCTTGGACGCACCTGTCTATTTTTCTGCCCTCTTGTGCAACTCGACGCATCTTTCACACGCGCATCCCGTCCCGCCCGTCCCCTTCGAGCCCGTCTGATCTGATCTGATCTGCTGCATCTCGGCCGATACGCCTACATCAAGCCAGACTCACACACACAACCCCCCCGCGTTCCTCCGTTCGCCCGCGAAGAAGCACCCAACTCCCTTGGTCAGGGCCCTTTTCGTCGCAACATCCGCATAAGTCATGTCCGCCGCCGTCGCCCCCGCCCCGGCCTCCCTCCCCTTTTTTCACATGCCTCCCGAGCGAATTCGCTAACGGTACCCGTCTACAGTCTACCAGGGTCTGATTCCTTGGGCCTGGATCGAAGCGTCGACCAAGGGCGCCGTGCTGCTCTTTGTCGCCTCCGAGGCCGAGTACTATGCCCGCAACGCGGGCGCCAGCGAGTTTGGTGGCGGCATCGTGGGCGGCGTGACGGGCGGTGTTGCCCAGGCGTACGCGACCATGGGCTTCTGCACCTGCATGAAGACGGTCGAGATCACCAAGCACAAGGTGGCCGCCGCGGGCCAGAAGGCGCCCGGCACCTGGGCCACCTTCATGGACATCTACCGCCGCGAGGGCATCCGCGGCATCAACAAGGGCGTCAACGCCGTCGCCATCCGCCAGATGACCAACTGGGGCTCGCGCTTCGGTCTCAGCCGCCTCGCCGAGCAGGGCATCCGCGATGCCACGGGCAAGAAGCAAGGCGAGAAGCTGAGCGCCGTCGAGAAGATCCTGGCCTCGGCCATTGGTGGTGGTCTCTCGGCCTGGAACCAGCCCATCGAGGTCATCCGCGTCGAGATGCAGAGCAAGAAGGACGACCCCAACCGCCCCAAGAAGATGACGGTCGGCAACACCTTCAAGTACATCTACGAGACCAACGGCATCAAGGGTCTCTACCGCGGCGTCGCGCCCCGTATCGGCCTGGGCGTCTGGCAGACGGTGTGCATGGTGGCCATGGGTGATATGTGCGTCTCTTTCCCTTGCCACCCGTTATCCACCCTGTAACCTTTTCAACGCTAACTCGCAAAACAGGGCCAAGACGTATGTTGAGAAGCTGACGGGCGAGACGGTCACGGCCAAGCATTAAAGCGGCGGCGTTTCTGGCGCAAGGGTCTAGATAGAAAGGGAAAGGAAAGGAAAGGAAAGGTGGGGGAAAGGTTATAAGGTTGGTCTTGTGATCGGGATTATGCTTGCTCTCTCTCTCTCTCTCTCTTTGCAGTTGGTATTCTCTCTCTGTACTCTGTACTCTGCAACAGGTGGGGTTAGGCAGGCTCTTACGCAAGGCTTTTCTCTTTTTTATTTATTTTCTTAATACACCTTACCGAGTCTTGAGTCTCAAGTGTTTTTTTTCTGGGCATGAATAAAATATTTAGACGGGGATATTTTCTTCGCTTTGGGGCATTGGAGTTTGATCTCTCTCCTCCGCCCTCCCTGCTCAGCTCTGGTCGGCTCTGTTTGAGCACGGTGTACTCTCTCGTCGTCTTTCTTTCAGGACTTGTTCAAGGAGGGGGAGACTTGTCCAAGGAGGGGAGACTTGTCCTTCGAAGAGGGGAAGGGGATTCTTCCGTTTTGCCTCGGAGTTTGATCTCTCTCCTCCATCCAACTCTGTTTGTTTAAGCACAGTGCACGGTGCCGTCTTTCTTTGGAGACTTGTCTCTTCAGGAGGGGGTGGGGGGAAGAAGGACGTGTAGACTTGGGGTCTGGCAACGTCGGTTCGTGATGGGTTTGCTTCTCAGCAACCCTTTGGGTATATGTTGTTTGTTTTGTCTGGGGGCTGACGCGGGGTGTTCCCGGAACCTTTTCTTTGTCGTGAGCTGGAGCTCGGGATATGCTGGGTTTACTTGGTTATTGTTCTGGTCCGTGGTGGCTGGGAGAGAAGGTTTACTACTGTTGGGGGTTTGAGGTTTGGGAAGGAGGGCGGTTGAGGGTTGATAAGGATTGGGGGTTGAGGTTCAGTAAGAAGGGGTAAGGGGGCAAGGGCAGTTGAGATTCGGGGAAGGGGGGTTGGTGGCTGGGGAGAGAAAGAAGGGGGAGAGGATGGTGGCTAGGGAAAATCACGAGCGTTTAAACGTTGTGTGACGGGCAGGGAAAATCTGGCTAACACTCTCTCTTTCTCTCTCCCTTCCTCTCTCACGCTTGTCATTTTATTTATGCCCCCTTTTGTGGCCACGTTCTTGCTTCTTACTTCCTTCGTTTCCAGCCTGGTGTCTTCCCCCCCGCTGTTTGTTTTTCCCCCTTCTCTGGGGTTTGTCATTTCCTTTGCGTGGTCCGATTTGCCTGTCTTAGTCCGGTGTATGCGTATGGATGTATGTATGTCTGTCAGTCAGTCAGTCAGTCAGTTTGTCTGTATGTGTATGGGCAACGAATCAGCGGGCAACGTCTGGTATTAATCACTGGTGTCTCGTGCGGAAATACAAGTCTCTTGTTCGCTGCCGTATTCCTCCCTCCTTCAAATGTCAAAACAAATAAGAGACTTGTGAGATTTGAGGAGGCGGAGGGCTTACACACCTCCCTCTCCCTCTCCCTCTCCCTCTCAGACTTGCTCCTTTTGATACTCTCTTACTGACTCCCTCCCTTTCTGACACTCTCCCTCCCTTTCTGACACTCTCCCTCCCTTTCTGGCACTCTCCCTCCCTTTCTGACACTCTCCCTCCCTTTCTGACACTCTCCCTCCCTTTCTGACACACACTCTCTCTATCTGACTCTCCCTCTCTCTATCTGTCTCTCCCTTTCTCTATATGACTCTCTCTCTTTCCATCTGACACTCTCTCTATCTGACACTCTCTCTGTCTGATTCCCCCCTGACTCTCCACCTGACTCTCCTTCCCCCTCTTGCTCTCAATATGGATGTGAGCATATACTTTACTGATGGAATTTGTATGGTATCAAGGCATTGTAAGGGTACAAGCGTGAGCTAACTTGCAAGTTAGTGGACGTGTAGGCGAGGACATCTTCATGATCTCTCAGGCCCCTTCTTGTGCACCTGCTATTTCGCCCTCGGCAAGGTTCGGCATTGAAGGGGTCTCACGCTGTCGGGGTGAAGGTGGTGTCTGAGCTACCATGTTCTCCTTGCAAGCGGTACTGTTGCTATGGTTTGGACTGATGGTGTCTAGGTACCAATATTTCCATCCACACCGCCCATTTCGGTTGTTTATATCAGCGGCGTTCCCTGACTCTTCCACACTGGACGAGGCGTGCTCTACTTGATCGTTGAGGGAGGCTCTGGCCTGGATCCTGAGACTTAGCCAACAACTCAGTCGAACTACTACTCACTTGGGAACCCAGGCATGGTATTCCCCCTCCCCTCCCCTGAGAACCACAACAGCCGCCGAGCAGTCGTCTGGATGGAGCAGGTGAGATTACTGCTGTTACTCCCAGCTGCATGACTTAGGAGAGAGACTGTTGACTGTCATGGCTTACGGGTATCCGAGCATACAAAGGGGTTTGGAGCATGAAGCCTGAAGAGTTATGGGTACTGTAGTTGTCACCTTTGGGAATGTATACCAATTCTCCACAAAATATCCAACAGCATCTGCCGTGGAGTTATTGATAGATAGCGGGCGAAGAAAAGGCTCGGGAGAGGGAGAAGAGGCATGAACGTATCCCAGGGCAGAGGAAAGGACATGGACATGAGTGGTCAGACAGCAGGCAACCAGTTCCTGGTTTCTGGTGTTCTTCTAGGAGTGTGTGAGTGTGTTCTGCTGGGACTAACTGTGCTACCGTCTCCTCGGGGGGAGAATGGCTCTGGGAAAAGAATGCCTGGATGGTTGCTCGCTGAAGGAGGGGATCTTCAAGAGTCTTGCCAGGCCCAGCACCCAAAACTGGCTACGGTGGTTGGTGAGACTGGTGGGTTCAGTGTTGGTGTATTCTTCCTCACATCCTACTCGGTACGGATGTCGTCTCGAGAACCATTGTCACAGCACCCCCCCCCTTAGATTCCAGTGCGCGTCTGGCAGTGGCAGCAAGACTAAGTCGTTACATGTCAGAATCTTTGGGCCCCTTTACGCAACAGGCTCCAGGCCAGGTCAAGCCCCACGAAGTCAAGAACTCCCCAAGCCAACGTCATGGTTCGTCCCCAGGGAAGAGACGTGCCATGGGGCGGGTGCTGCCGAGAATTGCCCGCATGTGTTTTAGCCGGGATGCCTCCGGAGTTGCCCCGTGAAACAACACGGGGTGAAGCCCCACGTTTCGGTCCAGAACAGACAAACGACGGTCTCCCGGTCCGGGTGAACCCACGCGGGAACCGTCGACTCGCCACCCGGAAACCCCGAGTCAGAACTCGGGACGCGAATCTCTAGCTGCGCGGTTGCTGGCGATCAGGAGTCCCCTATTCCTCCCTCTGATAGTTTCCACTTGATAACCTTTTTTTCGGCCCGGCCTGGGATCACTCGTGAATATGCCCCAGGGTCATCTGCAGACATCGCCACGCACATGGCAGTCAGTCCGAGCTCTCGCCACATTCACTTTCCAGAATGAAACTTGGCGCTGGTTAAACCGGGACTTGGTATGAAACCAAGAGTTAACGGAGGCACGTATCTGACCGTACAAGTCCGTATCCTGAAGCATCACGGCCATGGGCGAAACGGTTGTCGGGTTCTGACGTGTAATTCTCGTCTGATGTCTCTCAAGATGCTTCAATGCATCGACAACTCTATAATGAGATGCTCCATCCAGGTCGCGTGAGTTCATGCATCTCTATGCATGTAACATCTTAGTCTACGTGGTAGCATGCATGTGTAGAACACAGGGAAAAGAAGGGGCCACTCATGTCAGCCGAACGAAAACAGCACACTGCTCCTCTGTGCCGTGTACTGCATGTGCCAACATCACCATCCATCCATTGAACCCATTCCGGGCTGGAGCGAGCAGATTCGTTTCTCAGCAAGGACAACCCAGGAGCAACAGCAACACGGCCTGCCCTGGCAACGACAAACGAACGCTGATGCCAGGCGCGAGAGAGGAGTCCCACCCAGATCTTCCCACTGTGCCACTCTCTTCTCCCGTTTTCCCATTCTCCCACCAAGCAGCTCCCTGACAATGTCGACAGCATGCATGGACGACATTGCCAAACGGCAAATAACCTCATCTCGGCGTCTCTCACCGCCCAATCGCCTCCTCTCCACCAACAAAACAGCCTCGGAGATGGCCCAAACACGAACACAAACCAACGAACGCACCGAGTCCCAAAACGAACGAAATTGAGAAATGAGGTGGAGTCAGAAAAACACGTTTTCGCCGTGTTTCCATTCGATCGTCGGCCCCAATTCCAATTCCACCCGCCAGCGGACCCGGAGCTGAGAGACCGAGACCCGAGCCGCCGCCGCCTTCGCGCGTTTCGTTTCCCAGTCCCAGTTCCAGTTCCACTGCTGTACTGTGTAGGAACAGCAAGTCCACTGTTGAGAGCTTGTGTCGAGGTCCATCCATCCAGCACAGTGGATTCCCACGCATCCTCTCTCACTCTCTCTCCCGTTCGGGGTTTCCCAGAGAAGGTTCCCACAGCGGAACCCACAAAAGGGGGTGTGGACACTGACGGACAGGGAACCTCCCGTCCCAAAAAGAAGAAGTGGCAGAGAATGGAAAGGGAAAAAAAAATGAAACGTAGAATTCCCATGACGAGCAATGAATGACACACGCAATCTTATTTTCCCACCCGGCGGTACAACGACTACATGTACTCGTGCTGCGGCATGCCAGAGGAAAAGAACAATGCATTGCTGGTACTGAGAAACTCCGCAGATAACAGACAACCAGTTTTTGTTTTCGCCCTTTTATCCACGCTCCACGCTGTTGGAGTCTGTCTCTCTTGTTTTTCCATCGTCAAAACCACCGGCCAGCCGACCGGAAATTGCTCTTATTATTTTTAGCAGATGGGAATACGTTGTACTGTGTTGTAAGTGTAGATACTGGATGTCGTGTGAAACACCAGTTCGCCCTCACAGTTGCTGGCAGCAGGCATTGAGATCTGGCGAAAGAACGGTGAATTGCAAAAAGACAAAAAAAAGCCAAAATAAAATCATTGATTGGTCCTTGGACATCAAACCCACGAACGGAAAACACCATCAAGGCTATTCCTTCCCCAATCCCGAACTCCGCCGGATGAGATGGGAATTGCCTCGCTCTCACTCTCTTTACTGCCCTCAACCTTGTGTCGAGAAGGGTGCTTATTCCCTGATTATCACCGAATACAACCGCCCCCCCCCCCCCAACAACCTAGGCCCAGGCGGCCCATGGGCAAGAGAGATGGAGAGAACCCAGCATAAAACACGGACGGAACTCCGGCAAGGAAGAGCCCCGATTGCAGTACTTGTGTACTCCGTAAGGCAATGAGCAAGATGGATACCCCATAGTTCACGTTAGTAGTATGCTTTTGTTGCTTGCAATGATTTTCCGGGACAAGACATGACCAGACAAGACCGAGCAAGAACAAACAGCCGGAGCCGGAGACGGAGGAGACAGACAACAGAGAATGGAGACCCTGAAATCCGAATGGTCCAGTCCTGCTCCAATCGGGCCGCCCCTTCCCCTTCTCCAGGGCAATTGATGCTTGAAGCCCAGGCCAGCGAGCCGTTGATGGATGCTCGAATTTTCTTTCCTGTGCGGTGGTGCAGCGGTGCATAATGCGCGCAAAATGAGGTCTTTTTTCAACTGGGCCCTGGACCCGTCCAGTCTGGTCTGGAACCCCAGATCCAGAAAAGGTACGGAACGCAGACAGAACGGGATCGATGGAGGGATGGGATGGATGGATGCCAGCTCACAGCAAGCACAGAGAACATCACCCAAGGCACCCTCAACCCAGCCAGTAGCAGACACAGCTGCCGAAGCTGTAGGGTAAAAGACCAAGGTAATCCCCCCAACTAGCCATCCATTGACAGCCGCCAACTGGAGGAACGAAAAATAAGCGAGGTTTGTCGTGTGCTGCTTTCCGCTTTTCAACAAGCAATTGAACCAAAACACTAGCAAGGGCTGCAGATGTCAAGAGATCCAGCCGCCCACCCACCCACCCACCGTCTGTCCCCCCATGCGGGGGAGGGGCCACCAAACTGCGCGACATTTCCTGTCCGCAACTCTCCAAAAGAGCGCTTTGCGGCGTCCCATGCGAATGTCTGTCATTGGTCGCGCTGTCGACGGGGGACGTTGCTCGATGCCGGTTGTTTCCGTCAGGGTCGCACGCAGTCCGATGTTGGAGAGGGGGGCGAGGCGAGGCGAGCTTCCTCCTCACCGTGTGCTGGAGGCGGGTCGCGTGCCTGTCAACCCCCCCCCCCCCCCCCAGGAAATACACAGCTGCACATACTATACAGAATAACTGCTCATAGTAGGAGTGTGCGTGTACTCCAGTACATAGTAGTTATGTGTAGTTTGGACTGTGAGGTCCAGAAGGTTGGGTTGGCCTTGCTCGCTCCTCTCCCGGATTCGGAAGGGGGGGATTGACTTACACGCCAACTGCACCTCCGTCATCATGCCTCCCAAAATAGACGCGGCTCCTGCGTTTGGCAGGCGACAGGACAGCGTGTGTTACATAGGCAATGAGATGCGGTGGTTCAGTCCTGCAAGCAGGGACCACGAGGAAGCACAGCTTTTTTCTCATGCAGAGAGAGGCATTCCGCAGAGGCGGCACAGACGCATGTGCGCGTGTACGGAATAGTACGAAGTATGTGCTTGCGCGTGCTGTCTCGTTCTGGGCGCGGCATTTGGGTTTCGCGGTTGAGGAACGATGAATGTCGGGGGGCTGGGGATGGGATGACGAGCAGGATGCCGAGACGAACGTCCAAACACAGCCAAGGCCGACGTGCGATGCCGTTGTCCCGAGGAGAACGCTGACCGGCGCTAAGAAGGCTCGCCAACGTCCATAACGCTGGGGCCAAGACGACGATGACCAACGGCTGGAGTGTTTGTGCCTCGGACGCCAAGTTCCTGTGGACGGGAATCCTCCAAGACACTGGAGATCATGACCCGAAAGCCAACATCAGACCATCCAAGAGAAAGAGCCGGATTGTCTTGGGAGCAGCGGATTGGCGGTCACTCGGCTTCGAGGAGCCTGATGGAGGGTGGAGAATGGAGAAAAGGGACAACGTGAACTAGTGAGAGCCAGTTCGTGAACAGACAAATGCAGTAGTTTAGTGTAGATAGATACCCAAAGATCAACAAAACAACTGATGATCGTGTCGTTCGGGTTCTTGCCCAGGCCGTCGGACAGAAACCAGCAAACAACGAGATGCATGCCAACAAGACGTCGCGACCCCGTTGTCCCTGTGTCCCTGTGTGTCTGCCTGTCATCCGTCCTGTCAACCTTGATGGGTCGCCAGCGACAAGCGTGGACGGCGGATCCCCTTGTGGCCCCCCCATAGTGTAGTCAGCCAACTAGCGCACAGCGTCAGATAACGTTAGTTAACGTTATTAGGCCACGACGGGGCCCTTGGGCGGGCGGATGGAGCGCTGGAGCAGATGGAGCAAGATGGAGCCCGGGAGGAGACGGACGGAAACGCGTACCTGCATGCGCTTGCGCAGGTTGGCCGATCGGCGAATGAGCGACGGCCTCGTCACTCGACAGCTTGCTCCTTTCGGCAGGAGTCCTAGACGGTGAGGGAAGCAGGCAGAAGACAAACCCACTCCAGAATCAACATTGAGGTGGAAACGTGGAAACCAACAAAACAACCAGGCCCAGGAAAAGAGGAGCCCCCCCAAGGTCCAAAGTCCTGGGGGGTCCACTTCTGCATGCACAACTCCGTCTCCGTTCGCGCTCCCGTTTTCCCTTCGAGGTTTTCTCGGCTTCTCACAGTTTCTGCTCGCCAGCGACTGGTTCGTTTCAGCTGGGGCGCGCACACACATGCACCCTGGCGGCTCCATCCTGGATGCACATCGGTCGCTCGCGAGGCTAAAACAAGTTGGGGGGTTCGTCGTTGCTGATGCACCCCACGCCGCGCCCGGCGGAAAGCGGGCGAGCGCAATGCCTTTTCCCTTCTTCCGCCCGTTTCCCTCTTGTTTGGCCGGCGCCCTTGTCATCTTGACCTCTTGGCTTTTGCGCCGGGCTTGGGTCGACGGTCGCGAGGCTCGAGCCATGAGGGGAGGGGAATGGAGAATGCGGGGAAGCTCGATGCTTGGGGGTTCTGGACCGAATCTTGGCGATGGAGGGAAATTGCTAATTCTTTGCGTCCTGGACGACCTTGGCCCTCTCTTTCTCGTAACTCTTCGACGCTACGTGCGTAAACAATCCCACTGACTAACCCAGCGTTACGCTCCAACAACAAGACGCTGCGCATCCGTACCTGGCAATAGTCATAACAAGAGGTCACTAATCCCGCCGGCGGCCGAGGTCTCTCTCGTGTGTTGATTGATGGATACGATCGTAATGTCCGAGGATGCCCGCAAAGCGGGCCTCTGGTGAGCCACTGGACAGACTCGGGTGGGAATTGTGAAATTGTGAAATGATGAGACTCCTCCGCCTGCGGCAGTCGTGCCGAGCAAGCAGGCTGCAAACCAAAATGGCACAGCGAGACCGAATCGTGGATAAGGCAAGGTGGAATTGCAGGCACAAGGCAGGTCAGGACAGGGCAAGCAGGGTCCCGGCAGGGATCCACCACACGTGGAGAGCGAGATTTCTTTTTTGTGCAATGCAGACATTTGCAGCCTTTGCAGCAAGCGGATCTGCGCAGCTTCCGGTGTGCCCTGTGGGGACCTTGCTTCCAGGCTCGCAGGCATCGATTGCAGATGCATAACAAATCTTGGCGATGCCCTGTGCCCCCAAGCCACAACCGGCCAACCACGCCGACGCCATTATCAAAAACGCGCCCTGGAGATCCGATCGACCCAACGTTTATTCCCTTTCGTATGCTTGCTTGCCGTGCACGAACCATGACGTACTTTGGATGTCGCCTCTGATGTGCGCGCCTTGCCGTTTGCCGTCCGGGACCGCCGTCCATCGCCACTCTGGTGTTTACACCAACCTTCACAGCAGGACGACATGGACGGTTCCGCGGTGGATTGATGTGTCGTTGGGCGGTGGACAAGCAACGGCGTTTGGCAAGTCGCCCCCACGCCCGGGATCGGCAAGGGGCTCGGCGTCTCTCACCATCAAAGAATGGGACATTGGGGGGCGGCACCGAAAGCCGGCGGCTCCATCTGCAGGCAGAATGTTCGCCGTAACAAACGCCAACAACCCCCAAATCCCGCCAGATGCTCGTACATGTATACCACATCCACAGACCGAAGGGTTGTACTATAGTAAAACATCACCTCTCGATTGGCTCAGGTCTGCGGTCTCGCCCCAGTGCCGAGCCGTTGCCCAGGCTCTCCCAAGACTTTGGGATGCTCAAGGCGAGGAGATCCCCGCCATTGCTTGTGGAAGACCAACAAGAAGCCCCACCTGCCCTGCTTGCGAGCGAAGGGAAGAAAAGACGGCGTCTGCTTTGCCATGTAGTCTCGGTAGTATGCACATGGAGCGGAATGGCCGCTTACGGGCGGGATTCAGTTGGCTAAAACCTCTCAAACGGGGTTGATTCTAGAATTCTTCGCAGACCGCCTTTTGCGGGATAATGGGTTCGGGGAGGGAGGGTAACCTTGCGTCCTGTGTACGGAGTACGGAATAGTGTGTATGTTCAGCGTTGTGGGTGATTGATCGCCTGCAGGGCAGGACTCGTCAGAGTGGATGGCGGCTCGGTGGTTTCACTCAGATCTGGGCTGACCGGGGCATCCCGATCGCCGCCAGATATCGAGGAGGATTTCCGCAGCATCTCGGCACCGGAGAAGCACCGAAGTTAACATTAACGTTAGACAGCCCAGCCCAGCCCGCCGCGCCGGGCGACGCAAGACAGATCGCACATACTCCGTACACAGTGAGAGGGCTGCCGTGAATGGTTACGGCCGGCCAAGACGGTCTGTCTCTGATAACGAGTCTGGCCGGCCACATTGTGCATCGCATCGCAATCTTATCCAAGGTGCCAAGCAGGGTGGTTTCACGCCCAGCAAATCTATAAGTCTGGGCATTGTCGCACCCGAGCCCGCCGCCCAAAGTGAGAAGAGGTCTTGGTGATGTTCAATTCCCCAAACCGGCATTCCACGCAAACGGACCAGCCCCGACTCGAGCCATCCGTCACCCCCAACTACTCAGTTCCCTTGTCTCCCCATTGAGGCTGCCGATTGCGTATTTTGTCGCCATCTCCCGGACGGGGCTGACTCGGGCCTTGTCGTTGCTCGTTCGGGGTGCCGCGACTCGGCCGGCCGGCACTGATCGCTGCGCGGCGTCTGGGTGGTATCTGGGGATTGGATTGGAGGAGGGGGAGGGGTCTGGAGGGGCAAGGCTGCAGCCTTGTTTGGTTAGGAAGGTGTGGGATGGGGGGGCGTCGCGAGCTGGGACATTTGGCCGAAGCCAGGCACAGGCAGGGGATTGCTCGCCGAGTCAAATCGGGAATCCCGTCCAGGTCCGGAAGTGCAGAAACGCCATATTGAATGGGTGTGTGTTACTGGGTGTGTGGGCGGATTGTCAAATTCTTAAAAAAAAAAAATTCTGATAGAGGTTCCGGAAGGGTCGGGCCTGGAAGCTGAGAAGAGGGTCCCGTCTCCATCCACGGCGGAAGAGAGGGTCGAGAGCGTGTGAGTGTGAGTGTGTGTGTGTGGTGCGGTTCGACTCGCTGGTTGGGAAAAACCCAGACCTGAATGACGTAGTGGAAGCAGCCACACCCCTCGGCACTTCCGCTTCGACCGATCCTGATTCTGCCACTTCCTTCACACCCTCCCAGAGCCCGTTCTCGCTCCCGTCCGGAACGGACGACGGCGGCGGTATCATGCTCCGGGAAGAGCAAGCCAATAGCACGAAATTTGCCACGACAGTTCCCGCCGTTTCTCTCGTCGTTGGATGGCGACTGGCGACGTCGGGAATGCATGCAGGCACACCTGCATCAGGGTTTTGCACAAACAGGCAGAGGGGGGCAAACTGGTGAGCTGACGCTGCCGGCCGGGCAACTTGGACCGACAGTCTTGTCAGCCAGCTTCATTGCTTGGAACCAACGGCACCAAACCACCAGCAGACGTGCACCAACCTGGACCGGCGCTCGGGTCTGCCCGCATGCTCGCCCGTCCCAATGCCAAATGGAGCGAACAAACAAAATGGCTCAGGTCGTTGCCCCATCCTCCCGTGGGCGAACTGAGCCGCCGGCTCCACCCTTCATCAGTCAGACTCACGGGGACCCTAGCTAACCTGCTTTCCTGCTTTCTGCGCGACGCCGTGCCAGCCGTGAGCCGTGCCACCGCCGAAGGACGAGGGCGAGGGCGAGGCACACCCGACCGACACCACAGTCACACACACCTCACACGTCGCACCTTCACACCCACGTTGGCACGCACCCACCAAGCAAGGTTGCCGAGACCGCAACATGGGCTCCAGCGGCGCCACTTCGTCTGGCAGAAACGCTGCCGCTGTTGTTGGGGTCTGCCGGCGAACGTGGGTGCCGTGCGTTACCAAGCTTTTTGTTTCTTCAAAACATACCGTTGTTTCCGGCAGGGATGCCCGTTTCAACCACCAGTAAGAGAGCGGCATTGCGTGCTGGGAAACGTGCTCTGAGTGGCCGGGCCATGGCGATGCAACCTGGGCAGCGACCTGGACATGGGTGTGGTCCTCGCCATGACGAACCTCCCAGCTCGTCGGTCCGTGCGGTTTCACGTTTGGATGTTCATAACGTTGCGGTAACGCGGGATTCCGTGCGAGGCAGATTGTCGCCAAGAGGATTGCCCGATCGAACCTCTCCATGCTCGTCACCGTCGACTTGTCGCGCATCAGCAGAGCCCAGAGAGTTCGGAACGGCATCAACAAAGCTCGGCCAGCCCCGAGAGAAGTGTCAATTGCACCCGGAGTGCGCCAATTGGGCTCGACAAGCGCGAAATAAATCGCTCCGTGACTTTACCGTGGACTAAAACAGCATGCAAATGCCAAAACGCGCACACCGCATCGTCATGTAAATCCCAGAATAGCGCCTGTGTAATATTGTCACCACAGCGTCGGTCGCCCGCCTGGGCGAGAGGCGCGGGTTGGGCGAGAGCCAGCTCGAACAAGAACCGTCGAGGCACCCGCAGCCAGAAAATCCCGCAGCCTGTGTTGACTGTGTTGACACATCTGGTTCTTCGGACGATAGCTGGAGCGAGGTACCGACAGGGAGGGTCTCTGCAGCCGAGCTGGGCGGCACGGTGGGGCCGTGATACTTGCTCGGATTGCACGGTCCATGTCACTTCACGTTTCCAACATTGCGACTTGCACCCGGTCGGCCCACTTCTCTTTCCTGGCTTGCCAGGGTGCAAGCCTGCCTCCAGGGCCTGGGGTCTCAGCAGCCAACCCATCGACTTCCGCGCGCGCGCACAGTACGAATTGAGAGGGAGGAAAATGCCCGATCCAGTGCCGAGCGCTGCGTTCCCGCCACCGGGTCGGCCCTGGCACACAGTCTCGTCGCCGTCGCACACTGTCGGCCTTGGAGATG
Source organism: Chaetomiaceae sp. PYS4301M (assembly GCA_023628425.1). NCBI lineage: Eukaryota > Fungi > Ascomycota > Sordariomycetes > Sordariales > Chaetomiaceae > Chaetomiaceae sp. PYS4301M. The sequence goes on along the minus strand of JAMAKR010000008.1, from coordinate 626,448 downwards.
CTCGACTCGCATCAGCGCCGCCTTGGGCCGGGGACGGCCAGGTGGGATTTGCTTCGGTGCAAGACGGAGCTCCACCCCCTTTCCCACTGTCCCACTGGAGCGCTCAATTGGGGGGGTCAACCTTGCAAACGTTAGTCGGGAGGGAAGGTCGCTTGGAAGGGATTGGCGCTGGCTGGCTGGCAATCCCGCGCCGTCAACATTTTGGGAGCGAGGGATAAGGTCGCAGCGTTTTGGGAGGAGCAGGGACCGGGTGTGTTGATACGGAAGTGAGTCGAGCTTCCCAGTCCCAGCGGGGGGCCGAACAGGCGAGCGAGCTGGAGCCGTTAACGTTGCGGTTATTGGCGTTTTGGCATTTGGCTCAGTCCCGTCCCGTCGTTGCTGGGGGGGATCCTCTCGTGGCTTGTGCGACGCATGCAGCAAGCGGGCATCACAAATGTTGAAATATCCCGGCCGCCCGCGTGCATCTGGCTGAGCTTCCTCTCCTTTCTTCTTTTCTCTCCTTACGCACGGAGGTCCTTCTAAAACTCCCTTCGACGTGAGGCCTCGCTTTTCTCCTCGAGTCCGCCCCATCCTCGCATCAAGCTCGGCTCTCGGTCTTTGTTGTGGGCACATTGATACCCCCCGACTAATCAAGGTCGACCCAAAAAATTCCTGCGCTTATCCCTCTGGACCACCCACCTGCACCCGCCTTAAAAAAGACGTAATTCGCGCGTGGACGCGTTTTCCTCCCAACAACACAAAATTACTTCCTAATTTTCAAAGCGCCCGGTAATTGAGCGCCGCCACCACCCCCCACCCCCGCCGACGACCCTGAGCCCCGTGCAGAGCTCATCTGCCGCAACATCCGCGCCAATGGCCGAACAATCGGGTGTTGGCGCTCCGGCGCTGTCGACGAACATTGAGAGCGGCAAGTTTGACGAGAAGGAGGCCCACCATGTGCCGGCGGCTGCCAAGCGCCCGGTCGAGGAGGACGAGGAGGAGGATGAGGACATGGACGCCCTCATCGATGACTTGGAGAGTCACGATGGCCACGGAGATGTGAGATGAACCTGCCCCAAACCCCCCATCATATGCAAACTGCCCGTCGTCTCGCGACCCGTTTGCCTCGAACGAGCGATGGATCGGTCGGCTTCGATTCGGCCGGCGTGCGCCCGCGTGCGCCAGCCGCAGACGAAAAATGGTTGGATTCCGCGCGCAGCTATGCTATGCATTGCGACAGACGAGCCCGCCGTGCTACCCACCACGACGTTGCGCCTTCGCATTCATCGGGATCAATATGCTGACGATTTGACTCTGCAGTTCGAGGAGGAGGAAGACGTCGCCCCCGGTGGTGCCCGTATCGTCCCCGAAGACATGCTCCAGACCGACACCCGCGTCGGTCTTACATCCGAGGAGGTGCTTCAGCGCCGCCGCAAATATGGTCTCAACCAGATGAAGTACGTCGCCGTCGCCGGGCGAGTCCGCAGGAGGTGTTCGTGATGGATACACGTCACCTACCCCGGACCCCCCCGCTCAATTGGACCAGTCGGAGACTAATACGAGTCGTCAATCAGGGAGGAGAAGGAGAACCTCGTTCTCAAGTTCCTGGGTTTCTTCGTCGGCCCTATCCAGTTCGTCATGGAGGTACGTCGCAAACAAGGATCCCCGAGGTAATGTTTCGAAACGAAACATTATTTCCCCACGCACTCCGCATGAACCTTAATGCTGACCCAATAACCAGGCCGCCGCTGTCCGTACGTAATCCCGCCCTTCCAATCTGAGATCGACCCGTGCCATGTGGTCGAGCACCCCGCCGCGAGGCCGCATTGCGAGCAGCCAAATGGTGTCGCTTCGAGTGCGGCTGAACGGTGCTGGTGTTTGGCGCCCCACGTGGCCCAGAACACCAATCACGCACCGAACAACGATGCTAACAATGTTGCGCTTCTAGTGGCCGCTGGTCTTGAGGATTGGGTCGATTTCGGTGTTATTTGCGGTCTCCTGCTGCTCAACGCCGTCGTCGGTTTTGTTCAGGAATACCAGGCTGGTTCCATTGTCGATGAGCTGAAGAAGTAAGAACGCCCACCCCGCACGCCCTTGCGCGCAATCAATCATAAGGATCGGCGACTAACTGAATGTCACCAGGACTCTTGCCCTGAAGGCTGTCGTTCTCCGTGACGGCACCCTCAAGGAGATTGAGGCTCCCGAGGTCGTTCCCGGCGATATCCTGCAGGTTGAGGAGGGTACCATCATCCCCGCTGATGGCCGTATCGTCACCGAGGATGCCTATCTCCAGGTTGATCAGTCCGCCATCACCGGCGAGTCTCTCGCTGTCGACAAGCACAAGGGTGACCAGTGCTACGCCTCCTCGGCTGTCAAGCGCGGTGAGGCTTTCGTCGTCATCACTGCCACTGGTGACAACACCTTCGTTGGTCGCGCCGCCGCCCTCGTCAATGCCGCCTCGGCTGGCACCGGTCACTTCACCGAAGTGCTCAACGGCATTGGTACCATCCTCCTGGTTCTCGTCATCCTGACCAACCTGGTCGTCTGGGTTGCCAGCTTCTACCGCTCCAACCCCATCGTCAAGATCCTCGAGTTCACCCTGGCCATCACCATCGTCGGTGTGCCCGTCGGTCTCCCCGCCGTCGTCACCACCACCATGGCTGTCGGTGCTGCCTACCTCGCCAAGAAGAAGGCCATCGTCCAGAAGCTGTCTGCCATTGAGTCTCTGGCTGGTGTCGAGATTCTGTGCTCCGACAAGACCGGTACCCTCACCAAGAACAAGCTCTCCCTGGCTGAGCCCTACACCGTCGCCGGTGTCGATCCCGAGGACCTCATGCTTACTGCCTGCTTGGCCGCCTCGCGCAAGAAGAAGGGTATGGATGCCATCGACAAGGCCTTCCTCAAGAGCCTGAAGTACTACCCCCGCGCCAAGGGTGTCCTCAGCAAGTACAAGGTCCTCGACTTCCACCCCTTCGACCCCGTCTCCAAGAAGGTCACCGCCGTCGTTGAGTCCCCCCAGGGCGAGCGCATCATCTGCGTCAAGGGTGCCCCGCTTTTCGTTCTCAAGACCGTCGAGGAGGACCACCCCATCCCCGAGGAGGTTGACCAGGCCTACAAGAACAAGGTTGCTGAGTTCGCTACCCGTGGTTTCCGCTCGCTCGGTGTCGCCCGCAAGCGCGGTGAGGGCTCCTGGGAGATTCTCGGCATCATGCCCTGCTCTGACCCCCCTCGCCACGATACCGCCCGCACCGTCAACGAGGCCAAGGGCCTCGGTCTGTCCATCAAGATGCTTACTGGTGACGCCGTCGGCATTGCCAGGGAGACTTCCCGCCAGCTCGGTCTCGGCACCAACATCTACAACGCTGAGCGCCTTGGCCTCGGTGGCGGTGGTGACATGCCCGGCTCTGAGGTCTACGATTTCGTCGAGGCTGCCGATGGTTTCGCCGAGGTCTTCCCCCAACACAAGTACAACGTCGTCGAGATCCTGCAGCAGCGTGGCTACCTCGTTGCCATGACTGGTGACGGTGTCAACGACGCTCCCTCGCTCAAGAAGGCCGATACTGGTATTGCGGTCGAGGGTGCCTCGGACGCTGCCCGCTCTGCCGCCGATATCGTCTTCCTTGCCCCCGGTCTCGGTGCCATCATTGATGCCCTCAAGACTTCTCGCCAGATTTTCCACCGCATGTACGCCTACGTCGTCTACCGTATCGCTCTGTCGATCCATCTCGAGATCTACCTGGGTCTCTGGATTGCCATCCTGAACCGCAGCCTGAACATCGAGCTTGTCGTCTTCATCGCCATTTTCGCTGATGTTGCCACCCTCGCCATCGCCTACGACAATGCCCCGTACAGCCGCACGCCCGTCAAGTGGAACCTGCCCAAGCTCTGGGGTATGTCGGTTCTCCTCGGCATCGTCCTCGCCGTCGGTACCTGGATTACTGTCACCACCATGTACGCCCACGGCGTGAACGACGGTGTCGTCAACGGCGGTATCGTCCAGAACTTCGGTAACCTCGACGAGGTCGTCTTCCTCCAGATCTCGCTCACCGAGAACTGGCTCATCTTCATCACTCGGTATGTTTTTGTCTCACTAATTTCATCTTGAATGACGGGCCTGATACTAATATGCAATTCTTCTGTTTAGTGCCAACGGTCCCTTCTGGTCGTCGCTCCCGTCGTGGCAGCTGGCCGGTGCTGTCCTGGTTGTCGACATCCTCGCCACCCTCTTCTGCATCTTCGGTTGGTTCGAGGGGCAGAACCAGACCTCGATCGTCGCCGTCGTCCGTGTCTGGATCTTCTCGTTCGGCATCTTCTGCGTCATGGGTGGTCTCTACTACATGCTGCAGGACAGCGTCGGCTTCGACAACCTCATGCATGGCAAGTCGCCCAAGGGCAGCCAGAAGCAGCGCTCTCTGGAGGACTTTGTCGTGTCCCTCCAGCGCGTCTCCACCCAGCACGAGAAGTCGCAGTAAGCGACCCGTGCGTAGGGGATTCCCGGTGTCGTCGTCGTCGTCGCACCATGGGATTATTACGCCGGTGGTGGTGGCGTGAGCGATGCCCGGGGATCGAGAAAACGTGCGCGCCTGCTCGCCCTAGATGGCGGGAAAGCAAGACTCGGCCGCGGGTGGGGGATGTGTGGTAGATAGGCACGCGCGGCTCGAGGATATCTTTCATCTTCTGACAAGTCATTGCATGAGGCTTTGGCGCCCGGGGGGCTTAGGACTACCCCGATTTCCTTAGACAATCTAATAAACAGTAAAATAATACGCGCTGTACATACGAATGTGACAGTTCTATACATTCTCTTCATTTTCCAACTGTCGTATGTTCTGTGTTGCTGTGTCTCGGCTTGCTCTCCCGTACAGTGCGGATTTGTTCCGTTACTGGCCCTGAACCTGTGAAATGTGGTAGGTCCCCCCAGGTTTGTTTCTGATACACTAATCTCTGACCATGGAGAAAATGCAGACTTGATGAATTCCGGCCACTCAGTCTTGACGAAGCGTCAATTTCAATTTACAAGTGTATTTTCCCCAAGTCAGCTGACACGTTTCCCACCTTTCCCCTTGACATCACATCGCCCATTGAACAAAACCGCCAGCTGCCAGCACCCGACAGTCACTCAAACACCACAACAGCTCCCAACTCTTCATCACCTTTTGTTGATCAGAGGTATCATTCAGATTCAGATCTCAACCTTGCCAAACTGCGGACTTGTGCCATGAACCGTGACATTCCGGGGTTTTACTACGGTCAGTTTATACTTTTTTTTATTCTTATTTTTCGTTATGCCACTTTCATTTTCCACGCTCTTCCTTCTCACTCGCTCCCTCGCCCTCGCTTCTGTCATGTCTCACTCCACCACTCCCTCTCAATGATGATAATGGTTGAGAACCTCTCTGCTCTTTTTTCCTCCTCGCTTTTTGAAAAAGGGAGCTTCTCCCGCCTCTACCTCCCTGCTGATATCACACCCCTACCCTCCTCCCTCATGATACCAACACCAACACCAACACCAACACCAACACCAACACCAACACCAACCCCCTCCTCCTGATACCACCACCAATACCTCCCTCCAGATACCAACACCAATACTAACACGCACAAAAAGACACCACAAAACGCAAATACTTCCGCATCGAACCCACCAGCACCGCGCCCCCACAAGCAGCCTGGTCAGCACGCAACGTCAAGCGCCGCGCCGTCGAGGCGGCTGACACTCGACGGCAGCGGGAGCGGACGGCGGCCGCCAGGGGAAGCGGGAGCAGCAGCAAGCAAAAGGGGGTGTGCAGGGCGCCGTGGTGGGATGTACCGCTCTTGGGGGGGTTGGTGAGTCGCGAGATTGGATGTCCCACCATCCAGAGGCGGGTTGGGGGGAATGTGATGATGGAGAGGTTGTGGGCGGGGGGGTTGAGGCGGAAGGGGGAGGTTGCGCTTTGGGAGTGGATGCGGGAGGATGAGGGAGCGGGGGTTACGGCGTTGTGGGTTGGCGGTGGTGAGGGGGAGGAGAGGAGTGGGCTGAGGGTGGTGTATGCTGTTAGTGGGGATCGGTATGCGTCCGCAGCGTATTTGCCGCGGGATGGGGAGGATAGGTGAGTCAAGTCTGAATGTGATGGGGGAAGGGCTGATGTAATTGGGGGGGAGGTGTGTGGTGTTTTGATGCTGGGTGCTGACCGGGAGGGGGTGGGCAGGATCAACTTCCCGTCTGCGGCGGAACGGTATCCGGCTGTGAGCTTCCGCCCGAAACATTACTCCCAATTTTTGCCGGTTGTTACGGATATCAAGCTTCATGAGGCCTCCTGCAAGATGCTCCTGGCCTGCAGGTTCAGGGACCGGGGGATGGGCATCGCACAGCTGGAGCCCAAGTTCCGGCGTCCCAGCGAGTCTTGTCCGAGTTGGGTTCTCGAAGGTAGGGCTCTCGTCCTCATTTTGAGACTCACGAGTCAACAAACTGACCCCGTCTCCCAAAAGACGAAGCAAACCTCCGCTTCAACGACGTCAAGTTCAACCCCGTCAACGCCGCCACCATCCACGCCCTACAACCCGCTCCCAGCGGCTCCCGCCTGACCTACATCGCCGGCACCGACCGTGGCATCATCCAGCACCAGGGGACGACCCAAACCTGGGCGACGCCCCTCCCCCCACCTCGCTCCCGCCAACACCACCACAAAAACCACCGCAGACCAAACACCCCCAACACGGGAATCAACTCAACCCTCTACCCCTGGCAAACCGACATCCTCTCCGTCGCCTTCTTCACCCCACCCACCCCTCCTTCCACCACAACCAGCAGCAGCACGGCAGGCAACAGCGAAATAATCCTCGCAGGCACCCGCTCAAGCCACATCTGCCTCCTCGACCTGCGCGTCCCGCCGCGTGAATGGTCCCTCGGCAGCAACACGTTCCGGCACACAAGCAGCGTGGCACACGTGCGCGCCGTCGGGCCCCACGCCGTGCTGGCGGCGGGCCCGCGCAGCGCCATGGCCGTGTACGACGTGCGTTGGTTGCGGGATCGTCGCCCGCAGCAACACACACAGCAACATCAACAGCAACACCACCAGCGCCATGTGGGCCGCCCCGGGGAGGGAGTTGGTCGTGGTAGTGGGGTGATGAACACAAACACGACCTCCCCAACAACCCAGCCGATCACAACCTTCCCCGCCTACCAGAACGCAGCCCACCTTCGAATCGGACTAGACGTGCTACCCGCCTCAGCCGGGTACGGGGCGGGGGGGATCGTGGCGGCGGCGCACGACGACAACACGGTCGGGGTGTACTCGCTGCGGGATGGGACGCGGCTTGCGGCGGGGGATGTGGATAGCATCTCCGCCGGGGTAGGGGCGGATGAGGAGGAGGGGATCGGGGGTGGAGGGGGCGTGGTCAAGTGTCTGATGTGGCAGACGCTGGCGGGGGATCGGCATCCGAGTTTGTTTGTTGGGGAGGGGAATGTGGTGAGGAAATATTCGTTTTGGGCGTGATGGTGTGTTGGACAGGTGGAATTTGTAGGAGGGATTGGGTGTGTGTGGGTTGATACCGTTTTGTATTCTTGGTAACCACCTTATTCAAGGAACTGGCCGTGGAGAGCCGTGGTGTATGGTGCTGCTACCTGTTGCTTTGCAGCGTCCCCTGCTGCTACATGGCGTAGTTCGCATGTATATTATGTGTTAAATATGTATATATAGAAAAGAGCCCGACCGCGTATCCAAAACGCCGTGAACCATTCCAAAGCCTGGAATGCCATCCTTGGCTTTTCTTGATAACCCCCAAAACAAACCCAAAAAGCCAGAGCCTCAAAAATAACCTCGTCTCCTTTGATCACCCTCTTAATCGTAGAAGGCCACCTCACCTCCCCCTCTTCAGTGTAAAACACCCCGTCAACGCGGGAAACGCCCTTTCAAACTCCTCCCCCAGCGTCCAGTTCCCCAGCACGCCCAGATGCTGCTCAAACACGGGGTTGATCATCAGCTCCTCGCCCGTGGGGCTGGCCAGCAGCACGTACGCGTCCTCGTATGGCCAGTTGACGCAGAGGGTCGACGTGAACGGAATGAAAAAGTTGTCAAACAGAAAGGTGCCCGGCTCGTACTCGGCCACGAGCCGCTCCCGCATGCCCGGGAAGGGAATGTGGTCGTACCAGGCCGGGTGCTCCTTCTCGACCTGGCTGCGCACGGGGCGGAACCAGGGCGGCAGGCGCAGGTAGTTTTCCTGCGTCGGCGACACCTGCCAGCGCATGAAGAGGAACATCATGTACAGCACGCCGACGCGCTCGGGTAGGGTCGAGAGGTTGGGGAAGCGGGCGAGCACGTCGGTGAAGACTTTGGATACCGGGTGCGAGTAGGCCGAGACGGCAGGGTTGAGCAGCGAGGACACGGAGGGGTAGCGCGGGCCGAGGATCTCGCACTGCGAGATGCCCTCGGCAGCGCGCTGGCGGCGTTCTGAGAGGAAGTCGAGGAGGATCGAGTCCAGGGGACAGGTTGGGGAGCAGTTGCGTGGGACGAGTGTGTGGATCGGAAGGGAGGTGCTAGGAGTCGTGGTGGCGGTAGGCGTTGTTGCGGTAGCGGCGCCTGCGGTGGGCGTGCTGTTGAGTGGGAGGCCGTGGCTGTTGACGGCTGTTGGGCTGTAGACGGCAGTTTGCGACGGTGATTGGCTTTGCCCTTGTCCTTGCATGCTCGGTATCATGGAGACAGTGGCCGACCAGTCGTGCTTCATGGGGATGTGATGGTACTGTGGGGAGTCCTGGGCGCCGTCGGCACCGCTTTGGATCCGCGTCACCTTGAGCTTGGGGTCAACCAGGAACTCGAGCCCCAGTCTGTCACCGCCCAAGTTCAGGCCGTGGACGAGATCGTAGCGCTGCTGGTGGAGCAGCCCCATTTCCGGGGACGGCTGTGACGGCCCGTCGGCGCTGGCCGAGTGTGTCCCGGGGGAGAGACTGCTCTGCCAGGGGGCATGAGTGCCGACCGACACCGGGGAGGCAACGCTTGTCGGGGTCGACCCAGGGTTGTAGGTCGTTGCTGCTGGGAGCGGCTGTGTGGGTGGGTGGCTTGTTCCTGGTGAAGGACAGGGTTTAGGGGCTGACTCTGAGTTTCAGCCGCCCAAAATACTCCAGAAAGAAATAGGAGATAAAGGCATGCAGAAAAGATAGAGGGGGCAAACGTACCGACAGTAGACGTACCGCCGGCGGCAGCGGATGCTCCGAGAACAGGCTGGATCATGCCCATGATGGCAGCCAGACACTTCTCCTTCTCGGCAAGCTCTGCCCTGACGGCCTCAGTCTCCCGGCGGGCCTTTTGCAGCTCCAGATACGGCTGGGTCGACTCGAGCTCGGCAATCTTGCGCTCGAGCTCCTCGGTCCTCAGTCGCTGGCGTTCGCGGATGGCGCGCTGGGCCTCACGGTCTGCAGAGCCTGGTCAGTCTGAGGTCTGGGGCGAACATGGAAGTTGCGGGACCCTGTTCTTGATACACTCACCGTTTGCTCGTTTCCTATCTAGCTGCTCCGGGGTCAGGTTGGCCACGCCGCGCGAGCCGCGAGTTGTCTTGCGCTTTTTGGCGGCGGCGGCGCCATCGAGGCTGTCTGTTGTGTCGATGGTCGGCGAACCACCGGCATCATCGGACGTGCCCGGTGGGTAATGGGCGACAGAGGGCGAGGGGTGTCCGGCGGGAGCTGAAGTAGCAGTACCAGCAGTACCAGCAGTACCAGCAGTACCAGCAGTACCAGCAGCAGTTGTAGTTGTTGTCGTTGTTGGTGATAATGTTGGCTGTGGTTGGCCAGATGCGGCACCACCACCAGCAGTAGCCCCAGGGTGGACACCAGGGCCGACGTCCAGGCCACTCCCGTTGGGCACGGCCGCTCCGGGGTAGCTGCGCTTCCGCGCCGGGCCCGGCAGTGGAGGGGCGCCGTTGAACGCAAAACGGCGGCGGGTGGAGCTCTGGTCGTCGGCTACATCAGCTGAAGGTGCATTCCCGGGGGGCGTGTCGACCGAAAAAGTCGGAGACGCCATTGCGCCCCCCACACCGACAACCCCAGCGGGGGGCGAATGAGAAAAAAAATAAATAATACGGAAAAAGGATAAGTAGAAAAACAAATGAAACCGCTATGCTATGCTATGCAACCGGCGCTGCAAGGCACGCCCCCCAGCCAAGCGATCCGTCTGGTCGGGTGCGGTGGTGTGGTGGTGCTGACGGGACCCCTCCTCGCTCCCCCTTGTTGGGACTCGGGAGTGCGACTCGGGCGGTGGTTCTGGCGTGGTTGTTGGGGGCTGTGCGTCAGTCCTGGGATTGTGGTTCGTGGCTGGGAAGGGAGGGAAATGATTCAAGAATGCGAGCCTGTGGCAGCTGCCCGAGTCAAGGCCATGGGTGGGGGGCAGTGGCAGGCTGCCACGCCAATCAGGGTTCACATCTCAGGCTTCCAGGTTCCAAGCTCGACTGCCCTTGCATCACCAAACTTACCATAGTAGGTCCCAATCTGAATTACACATGCATGACAGCACGGCGGACAGGGAATTGAAGTTGGAAGGAATTATGTCAGATAGTCTGGTTTTTCGGTTTCTTTTATTCTTTAAAATCTTATTTTGCATGGCCATGGTACACTTAGGTTTCTCATACCGGTACCCACCGAGCTCAGGTGGGCAGTTAGCTGCTGAGCCAGCGCGCTGGCAACGAGCACTCCGTCTATTCATTGCCAAAGTGGAAACCTGAAAATTGACCCGTCCAGGTCTGTACGGATAGGTAATTCTGAGGAATAGACCCAGTAGGATCGCCAGCAGTAAAAAGACGTACAAGATCTATTCATCATTACCCTCCCCCCCCTGACTACCTACAACACACAACATCATGCTACCGCATCATGCTACCAATACAGATACCCCCCTCCCTAATCAGCCGACGCCCTAGCCAGCGCCTCATGCAGATGCGGCGGCAGGCGATAGCGCAGCTGGCTGGTATAAGCGGTGAGGTCGACGCTCATCTGCTTGAGCTCGTCGACCATCTGGCGGGCCGTCGACTGGTTGCCGCTGGTGAACTGCCCCCCCGCGAGCCGCTCGCGCTGGCGCGTGCAGCAGACGACGGTCCACATGAGCAGGTTGGGCACGTTGATGGCCACGGGCTGCGACAGCGACGAGAAGCGCGCCGCGTAGCTGCGGATCGCGCCCGGGTCGCCGCGCGCCGTGAGAGGGAGGATGTCGAGGGCGCGGATTTTCTGCGTGAGAAGCCGTGTTAGTGAATGGTTGCTTACTAGGGTAGTAGTCTTGAGTTGCGTGGGGAGGGGGAAAAAGGAAAAAAAAAAGAAAGAAACTCACGTCCAGACACTGCGGCCACTTGCCCTGCTCCACCAGGCTCTTGATGTCGCTCATCTGCAGCAGCACCGTGCACGCCACGCGGTTCGGGTCGCGGATCTTCTGCCAGAACATGTGGTCGCGTTCGTACATGCTCATCATGGTCCTGGCCAGCTCGACGGGGTCGTCGATGGCCGCCAGGCTCAGGCTGCTGCCGGCCACCGCCTGCGCATCCGCCTCGGCGGCGCCCGTCTCGACCCGCGGCTTGACCGGCACCAGCCGCATCGGGTCCTCGCCAATCTCGAGCGAGACAGCCTCGCTCAGCGCCCGGCTGACGATGGACACGACCGTGTCGTAGTCCTCGGCCAGGTGGTACAGCAGCACCGCGTCAGTCGTGCGGCCGTTGTCGTCGGCGAAGCTGGCCGCCTGCAGCGTGATGGCGCGGATGAAGTCGTCCTCCTGGCCGAGCGCAATGAGCGAGCCGCGCTCCTCGATGACGCCCCGGATGCGCTGCCCGTCGTGCTTGATGTCGCCGATCAGCCGGCTGAACTCGCGCGACTCGAGCACCAGCTCGCGCAGCGCCTCGTGGCACAGCGCGGCCTGCTGCTGCCCGCCCGCCTCGTCCGCGTTCAGGCAGATGAGCACGAGGTAGTCGACCGCCGCCGCGGCGTTGGCCGCCCGGAAGTCGCGCGTGTAGTAGCCGAGCATGCGGCCAAAGTTAATCTGCGGCTGGCTCCGCGTGTTGTGCGAGAGGAGCTCGTTGGCCGCCGACTGGGCGTCCGCCGGCCGCAGGAGCCCGTAGTACGTGAGCGCAATCGCAAAGTGGACCGCGTCGACGTACGAGAAGGGATACAGGTACGCGATCGCCTGCTCGAACATGCCCGAGAGCACCTGCAGGTAGAAGAACATGCCGAAGCTACCGTTAGTGTCCTCGGCCGGGTTCTTGGGGAAGTGCTTGAGGCCGATCTCGCGGATGCTGGTCTGGAGCTCGCTGAGGCCGTACGACTCGCCCGCAAGCTCCAGGGACCGGTCCGTCTCGCGGGCCAGGTTGAACTGCAGCCAGATCCAGTCGTTGACGTCGGTCTGCAGCCCTTCCAGGCTCCGGTTGCTCAGGTCGCAGCGGCCGATGATCTTGTAGCAGGCCATGCGGAATGGGTCGATGGAGCCCTCGGGCGCGTTGCGGATCCGCTGGTTGTACTCGCTCAGGCACCGGTCCTGCATCTGCCGCTTCAGCCGGCGCTCCTCGCTCGATGCGTAGCTGTTGATGTAGCCCGAGAAGGTCCGGTCGATGCTGCGGAAGTGGTTCTGGTTGCTGTTGACATACTGCGCGGCTTCCTCAACAAAACCCGCCCGCAGGAGGTAGAAGACGACGGCCCAAATGTACTCGCCGTTGGCCTGCTGGAGGTCGACGTTGTCGGGGACAAGCGTCTTGCGGGCGATGCGAAGTCGGATGTACGCCTTGATCTTGCTGACCACGTCCGGCAGACCGCCGAGGTTCGCGTCCTGGGGGTACTTGGCAATGAGCGAGTTCACCTCGTTCCAGAACTGCTTTTCCAGGAACGCGTTGGCCCCGTTCAGGATCTGCTTCCGCATGGCCACCGCATTCGAGGACTGGGGGTTGGGATCCAGATACAGCTTGGCAAACTGGCGTTCCCGGGGCGTCTCTTCGGATTCCGGAAACTCGCCGACAATCTCCATCATGGCGCGGTACGCCTCGACAAGATGCGGGCCGTGGCGGTCCCCGGACTTGGACTCGAGATCGGCCAGGTCGCGGCAGATGTAAACAGGTAGCCCACGCTGCCGGGCGTCGTTGAACTCGCGGATCTTGTCGGCCAACTTGCCCTGCTTCTCGCGCAGGAACCGATCGTCCGTGGAGCCGCCGCCGTTCAGCGACCCGGCGGCATCCTTGCGGGCCTCGACGTCGGTGAACTCGGGGGCGTGCGATCCAATGCGGCTCGGCGTCCCAATGACGGAGCGCTGCATCGTCGACCTGCCCAGCACGCTCATCCGCTGGCTCGGCCGCTCCCCGGCAGCGGCCTGGCTCGCCTTGCGCCTGGACCGTCCGAACGTGCCCTGACCCTCCTTGGACGGGGTCGACGCGCGAGCGGCGGCCGGCTGCACGTTGGCGGCCATTTCCTCCCTCGGCTTGATGCCAAAGTGCTGGTAGATCCTCTTGCGTTGTGCCTCCCACTCCATCGTGACATTCTCCTCGAGGAACGAATCAAAGTCGCGCACCGACCGGTCCAGGCCATCCGCGATCATGCTGAGCGTCGTCTTGGTCTGCAAGTTCGACAGGTACGTCTCGACATCAACCTCGCCGAGACCACCGCCAAACCCAGCGCCTCCGGGCACAGCAGCGCCGCGCTCCCTCGCCTGAAGGCCGAACGCGCCGAGGTCGCGCACGGCAGCACCGGGGTCCACGCCCGACGCGGCCAGGAAGTAGTGGGCCTTGCCATGCTCTAGCGGTCGGTCCTGCGACGGGCCGAGCTTCCTGAGGCGCTGGCGCAGGTCGCCAAGGCCAAGCTGTAGAGAGGGCAGCTCGCCGAGGGCCGTCTCGCCCTCGGCCTGCTTCTTATTCTTTGCCAGAAGGCTGTCGAAGAGGGCGCCGGTGGGGAGCGCGGACGGCGGCCCTTGCTGTTGTTGTTGCGGCTGCTGCGGCTGCTGCGGCTGCTGCTGGGCTGTTGACGCAGCGGCATTCGTGGTGGTCGTGCTGCCCAGGCCGAGACCGAAGCCCAGGCCGCCAGCGGCGGGTGTGGAGGAGAAAAGGCTCGCGCCCGCGGTGGGCTGGGTGGTTGTCGCGGTCGAAGCGCCCAGGCCTAGAGTGCTGCCAAAGAGGCTGCTTCCGCCTGTCGCCGCGGGCTGGCTCGTCGCCGTGGCGGTGTTGCCGAAGAGGGATTGTTTCGGGGTGGTTGTCGAGTTGTTGAAGAGAGAGGAGCCGAAGCCCGTCGACGCCGGTTGCTGGGCCGGGGTTGTCGTCGTGCCGGCAGCCGGCTTGTTTCCGAAGAGGGAGCTTCCTGTGGTCGTCGAGCCGAAGATGCTGTTGCCGGCGCCCGTTGCCGCGGGAGGGGTGCTCTGCGTCGTGGTCTGGCCAAAGAGGCTCGATCCACCCGCCAGGGTTCCCGTCGACTGTGCCGTCCCGGGCGTCCCCTTGCCCATAAAAAACGACATTGTTGCTGGCGGGGTGTGGTGTTCAGACTCCTGGTGCTGTTGTGGTTTCCAGGTGCCCAACGCGCGTGCCAAGTGACGCGTCTGTGAGAAGGCGGGCAACGTGCGGTGCGATGAGACCTGGAAGCTCGAAGCTTGGAGCTGGAAGTTTTGCCTAGGTTTTGGTTCCTGGTTGCCGTGCACCTGGAAAATGCTTTGAGCGCGCCGCCAGCATGCAAAGGAGTGGGGCGGCCAGCAAGGTCTCGTCCACTCAATGTGGTTACTGCAGCAGCGGGTGGGAAGCTTGGGCCACATGCAAAACAAAACCCTCCTTCCAAGCCAAGCTGACGTCTTGGCAGTTTGACAGCGCACCTCAGCGCCTGTCCAAAGCAGACATGCGTTCCTGCGTCCTCATACCGCAGTGTGCCGTGCCGTGTTAGGTACCTGAGGTTGTGAACAACAACTGAGCAAAAGAGTATCCTTAATTTTCCCTTCACTTTACTCCCCAAGTTCCTAGCAGACATTGCGACCAGCGGGGTTGGGGCCTTTTGGGCATTGGGGCATTGGAGCAGGTCATATACTGTTGTTGTATTTGGTCGTCAACCTTGTGACGTTGCTGCCTTTCTCCACGGCCCAGACACCACAGGGTACTGCACAGAAACAAACCCCGTCTTGTGAGACCGAAACGTCAAACAAGGCCAGCTCGCCGTCCTTGGCACTTTTGGACATGCGGTGCTTCTCCTGAGGCCCGTTGGCTTTCCAGTACGCAAGCTCCCACTCCCGAGGGAAAAAGCCCGCCGTCGCCTAGTCCAGAATGCAGACGATATAACAAACTTCGCCCATCCTTCCTCTTTTCATTCATGTAGCTTACAGCTGGCATTTTCAACGCTTCAGTTACCCCTCGGCAACTTCCGGTCCTCCAAGCCGATCCTCTCACCACTGTCTCATCACGGGTTATCCCTCGCAAAAAATCATCACTTTCCTCCTCCTGTGATTTTGTCACTCTCCCTTGCGGCCCTTCACTATCCGCCAGCGTAGACCGGAATCACAATGTAAGCAAACACCGGGTGGTTCCCCTCGGTGCTAACCCTTCTCGCTAACCTGGCCGGGATATTCTCCCACTTCAGGGCCGCCACGTTCAATCCTACGCTTTACCAAGCAGGGAGGCCGCTGGAGCTCCAAGTGCGCAAAAGCTACTCCCCCAACCTGCCGTCCCGCGTTACGGCCACCATTAGCAAAGTGCTCTCTATGACTATGTCCGTTGTGCTGGATGTCACCTTCCAGGCCCATCACGGCCCGCCTGTCCACCATGTGCTCAAGCTCTACGACCGTCGATTTGGCTCATGCCTGCGAGAAGTTGACCGGGATAGGGTCGCGCCGTATACACAGGAAAACGAAGCAATGTTCGAGGCCTTTGTCAGGCGGGGCATGATGCCCGGGTTCCTCCGCCATCGACATGAAAGAAACGACCCCGAGGAGAGCCTTCTCCCTGTCGGGGCTCGGAAGTTCTTCGACGAGCCTGATCGCACCGAAGGTCTTGCCAAGTACGAGGCCGCGCTCTGGCAAGACTGTAGCGAGCACTTTGAATGCGAGACCAAGGCCTATCACCGACTCGCCAAGCTCCAGGGCACGGTGGTCCCGCGCCTCTATGCCCATGTAAGCCTTCTGTCGGCCACCAAGCTCGCGACCATTATACCACCAGAAGTAGCGCCCTACTTTGAAGTGAGAGGTATCCTTCTAGAACGGATCGACGGATATTGTCTAGACAACCTAACGCTCGGTCCCCTACCAAAAAACCTAAGGCCATGGCAGCACATCATCCAGTTGGCCGCCGATGCAGCGTATGAGATCAACAAGCACGGCATCATCATGGAAGACTGTGCGCCGCGCAACGTGGTCGTGGACGGGAAGTCGCAGACACCGCGTATCGTCGATCTGGCACAGTGCATGTTTCGGGACGAGCTGGTGAGCGAATGGTACAAGTCGGGGTGGCACGAGGACGAGGATTGGGATCCGGAACTTGAGTATTGGGAGCAAGTGAGTACTATGTGTAACCCAGGGGCGATTGCGGCGGTTATGGCGAATCGGATATACAGGAAGACGGGTGCGAAGCTGGAGTTCAGGTATCCGGACTGGAGTGGGATTTTTGGTAAGCTAAGGCGGAGAAGAGAGGAGGCAGCCGCAAGAGCATGGAAAACCCCTAGACGCCAGGGGCGGGGGGGTGGTGGTGGTGGTGGTGGGGAAGAAGGTGAGGAGGCGGTGGCCTAGGTTGTCCAGTCAACCTGGGACTTCGCTGTGATGATACATTACGATACAAGCTCCCTTTATTTGCGAGGGGGAGGGGGGCGGGGCCTGGTCACGTTTCTGATATTCAGGGATGCTTCTCCCCGAGGTGCTGGAGCACCATCGCCCGTCCCTCAGGCGATCGATGATGATGTTATCATCGACGATAACGTTAACGCTAGCCTCAATGCCCTGCTGCTTCCGCATCCAACGACGACCCCTTCAGCGCCTCGTCAATCTTCCGCCGGTACTCCTGCTGTGTCCGGCACTGGTCCAGGAACACGTCGTACTTGGCATCCAGCAGCTTCTTCTCAGCCGGGTCGCCCCGCGACCAGACCACCTTACCCGGCTTGCTCATGCGGTCCATGATGTCCCACAGCGGCTCCGTGTTGCCGTCCTTGTCGGCGCTGGCCGCCTTGGCCCCCAACATCGCTGCGCCGTGCACCACCGCCGCGTTGACGTAGCGCGGGATCAGCACCGGCACGCCGCACGCCGTGGCAATCAAGTCCATCAGGATCTCGTTCTGGCACTGGCTGCCCGACATGAAAATGCTCCGGATGCCGTGGCCTGAGTCGTTCATGCGCTCGATGATCTGCCGCGTCTGCAGCGCGATGAACTCCATGGTCGAGTAGTACAGCAGCGCCATGCCGTCCTTGCTCTTGTCGCTGCTCATGCCGATGATGGCCCCGCGCATGTTGGGGTCGGCGACGGGCGACCGGTTGCCCCAGAGGTCGCCGTAGAAGAAGAAGTGTCGGACGAGGTACGAGATGGACGGCGCCTTGCTCGTCTCGGCGAGGTGCCGGAGGTGGTCGTTGAGGTAGTCGTAGATGTTCTTGCCCGCCGCCTCGGCCTCCTTCAGCGTCTCGTCGTAGGCCGCGTGCGTCTCGAGCATGTGCTTCATGAGCTCGCCCGTGGCCGACTGCCCGCCCTCGGCCATCCAGAACCCGGGGATCAGGACATCGCGGTACGGACCCCACACGCCGTCAACAAAGACGGGCTCCCGGGACATGGCCAGGTGGCAGGTCGACGTGCCCGCCACCGACGCCAGCCGCGTAAACGCCTGCGAGACATCGTTCGCCGCAACCGAATCGTCCAGGCAATCCGGGTCCAGCTTGACCTTGGCGCCGACCGTCCCGATCCAGCCCGCGTACGCATCGATGACACCACTCCCCACCGCCACACCCACGGGCAGACCAAAGTCCTTGGCCGCCTTCTCGCACAGCCCGCCGACCAGCTCTCCGGCGCTCAAAAACCGGCCGTTCTGTTGCAGACACACTCGGCGGTTAGCCAACAAATCAATTCTGTTGGGAAGAGAAAGAAAAGGAAAAGGGGCAGCAAAGCAAGAGAATGGGACATCAGCACTCACTTCCCCATCAACCCCCCCAACCCGACCAAACAACCCCCCCTCACACCCCCCATCAACCAACTCCCCCAGCCCAACAGCCCGATAAAAATCCTCCTGCCACCCCTTCACGCTCCCATCCACACCCACCGGCACATAGCCCTGCTTACACACAGCACTACAAAAACTGCGCGTCTCGCCCCCCGTGGCGATGTGTGTCAGCGCATCAGCCAAATCATAAAACTTGCACCGCGCAAAGAGGTCCGGCGGCATGTGGTTGCGCAGCCAGAGGACCTTGGGCATCTCCATCTCGACGTTCATCGTGCCGCCGAGGTAGCGCAGCAGGGGGTGGTTGGTGGCGTTGATTTGGGCGGTTTCGGAGAGGGCGCGGTGGTCGAGCCAGAGGATTACGTTGCGCTCGTCTTCCTCCAAGCCCGGGTTATTGTTGGTGCCAAAGTCGGGCGCCGTCACGGGGACGGGGGTGTCGGTGTCGTGCGTGAAGACGGCTAGGGAGCAGGTCGCGTCGAAGCCGATGCCTTTGATGGAGGTGGGTGGGACGGAGGAGGTCGCGAGGACGGAGCGCACGCACTTGGTGATGGCTCGCCAGATGTCGGTTGTGGATTGTTCCTGGTGGTTTTGGTTAGGCTTTGTAGCAAGTGAGAAGTTGATAGGAGTTGTAAAATGCTTGCATAGTGGGAGTGGGCGGGCTGCCAGAGCTTGATGTTTTCGGATGCCAGCGCCTTGATCTCGCCCGTCGAGTCGATAATGCACGCTCGCGCGGAGCCCGTGCCGACGTCGATGCCGATAAAGTGGTTCTAGAAGGGACATGAGAGTGAGCATGGTGTTTGTGTCTTGACTGGTGAGTTATGGTCGTTGTGTCGTTCTGGACTCACTTGTGAAGCCCTGAGTTGAGGTTGAATTAGCCATTGGGGTGTTGTTGACGCCTGAGTGAGATGAGTGAGGGGTCAACTTACATTTCCCCTCCCTGTGATATCTGGGGGTGAGAAGTTGATGAGTAGAGCTGGGCACTGGAAGAGAACCGATGAAACGGCCAGATCACTTTTGCACAGTTTGAATGAAAGTGGAAGATAATTTTGATGCGGATTCTACTTTCTGAAGGGCAGGTTGAAAACCCCTTAAAGAAGGAACCGTCCCGTGTTCTAGAGCATTGGTTCCGTTGTTAGCAGACACCACAGCAGCGTGGGCATTGGACGGGGCTGGTGAGGGGCAGAGTGGGAAAATCCCACGGTCCCACAGCACCTGTCCTCTCTTCCCCAATCCCCGTGTTTCCCGGTCAGTGAGGTACCTTGCTCGAAAATGGAATGAATCATCCCCTCAACGAGTTGACCGAGAAATGGGATAAAATTCGGCAAAAATCTAGACATCACGCGTAGTACATACACGTACAGTACCAGCAGCAGTCGAAGGATCAGCACTGATCAGCGAGCATCGTATCGCTGGAGAAACAGAATGACAGGTCGAGCTGCAGTGGCCCACGCCTCCCGTGCGGGTCCAGAATGGGTAATGGGAATAACGGGGGCGCCGGCTCCTCGCGCGTGACATGGCAAAGGCTGCTTCGGGTAGGGCTAGAACGGAGACCGCAGAGCCTGGATCATCTCTCCGCTCAGTTTGTACTTGTATGCAACCCTCTTGGGTGGGGAAGGTCGTGATCTGCTTCACGGATTACTCGAGTGAGCTGCCGGTGCGCGGGGTCCGCGGTTCTGGGCGATCGGCCCGGAGGGCTCGGAGGGGGGACGGACTCGGCGGTGCATCTACCGCCGGGTCCAGATTCTGGGCTGGGCCGATAAGACGAAGGCCGAACATTATCCGTTGTGCTGCTGCTTCCTTTCTTTTTTTGTCATGTCGATTGACCGTTTGACATTGGCGGCCAAGTCAGACGTTTATTGAAACCGCTGTGTAAATTTATCATGAAAGGTACCTCAAAGGCATGTAGGTATCTGAAATGCATGTTGAACCAAAAACAAAAATGAGCATATGGTGGAGAGAACAGTGGCGGGCAGTGGTGAGATTGTGACATTTTATTGTGAGTTGGTGGTTTTGGTGCTGCTGAGGCTCCTGTGCTGGCTGCTGAAAATCTTCGACTTTGCAACACTCTCCTCTCCTGTCCACTGCCCGCCGATCAAAGATGGAATCAGAACCAGCGGCAACGCACGAGGAGATATGGGATGACTCGGCGCTTGTCGATTCCTGGAATGAGGCTCTGGCAGAGTACAAGGTCAGTCGCCCACTTGTTTCGAAACCGCGATTGTGCCATGTCGCCTCCAGAAGACCCAAAGCTGACACCAAGCTGCAGAAATACCACAGCGTCCACGCCAAAGGCGGCACCGTCGACGACATCCAAAATGGCCCAGCGTTGTGAGCTCCCCTCCCCCAACCCCGCCATCCCAGACACTCGGGAAACACGAGAACGGACAGCAGGGAGATTTCTGGCCTATGGATCTTCTCTAATGCTGTGGTAGGACTCGGCGAGATGTCCATGCCAAGCTTGAAACGGGCGATGCACCCGGGCCTCTGGCAGGGGGAGCAGGTGAAGCGGGCCAAGCAGAGGAGGGAGAGGTGGATGAGACGGTCCCCATGGACGAGAGCGACGAAACATGGCACCCGACAATCTCGGATGGCCCGGGCTCCGTGGATGCGAGGAAGGTAAGTAAGGGGGCTCAGACTTGTTGACCTGCAGGAACGAGACTTTGGGTGATCTCCAAAGGCTTGGCATGAAACAACTCCCGAGCATCATCGATATCGGCTGACAAGATGTGACTATGAGCAGGGCGACCAAGTTCCAGCTGGTGGTCCGGCTGCGTTTGGGCCACAGACCGTTTTGGGCGCAGGTGAGTCCCGACTCCTGAACACACAATCTCGTCTCTTGCGTGCTTAGCTGGTCAGCTAACACCACCCACCCCCCTCTCCAGTTCAAGACGAAGAGCTCAAGAAGCTCTTGATGTCGTGGTACTATGCAGGTAAGGTGGCGGTCTCGATATCAGCCCTACTGGTCCTGTACTGACATGCTGCAGGGTATTACACGGGTCTGTACGAGGGGAAGCAGCAGGGTCTCCAACAAGCAGCCCAGGCTGGGAAGCAGGCTTGAAGTTGAGACGAAGAATGGCGAAAGAGGGGAATAGGAATGAAACCTATCCTAGTCCGCTAATGCTAGGTATCACATATGCCCTCATAAAAAAATTGTAAAACCCCCAAGCCAGTTCTATTGTGCGCACATACTTGGCAGGGGAGTGATGCCTGGTGTCTGAAAAGGTTGAGATGTCGAGAGAAGCTTCCCCCACCACGGATTCGAGGCGGAAGGAGCTTTGGGTGGGGAACCAGGCTCGCCAGGCAGGCAATTAGCGAGTGCAAAGTTCCGGTCTTGGCATCTCATACAGGACTCCCGTCAGGACGCACCCCGGTCTCCAGCACCCGCTGCAGCCCTGATCGCCGTTGAAAACGACCACCTGCGACGGCTCGCGTTCCAGAACCCCATACTTTTCTCACGGCTCTGTCAATTCCACGTCTGAGCACCACCATGGCATGTGTCAAGCCCCTCGACCGCCCAGCCTCTTTTTCCTCTTTTCCCCCCGTCGCGAATGTCACTTCGCATGGTATGTACTACAGTGGGCACGACACTTTCATCCCCCGGAAAGCCGATTCCGCCATCCGACCCCGTCCACCGCCCGCTCCTCGCCCCGGATGACCTGCCTGTCCGTGTTCTTCGCCGAGCGCGCCCGGGATGCGGTTGATGCTCACATGCGCTGGCCCTGCTCTGGCCGGTGCTTCGCGAGCCTTGCCCAGGCTGTCCCGTTGTTTCATGCACCATTTTGGGGGATATCCGTTGGCTGCCTCCCACTTAGCCACCCGGCCCGCGTGAACTGTAGCAAAGAATGATGGATGGTTTTGCGAACACGCCCTTCCTGGGGTCGTCTCGCCAAGACCGTGGACGTCGAGATCTCCAGAATCACCAGAACTTTGTACGGTGGGCCTCCGGGTCGGGCCACTACTCACCTGGGGCAATGCTGGGCCCGCTTCCCAGAAGCCAGCGTTTATTTCGAGGAGCTCACATACCAAACACGATTAACGTTAGTAGGGACTCGTCAGATGGCAAATCACAATCCATACGGCATCCTCTCTCGTGGGGCCTGTGAGGCAAGAAAAGAAAACATCGAGACCAAGCCACCTTGTCATCTGGATTGGGGTTTGGGATGAGTGCTTCCACGTCCTGAGTCGTCATCGAAACGCCCGCCGTTGGCCAAGAAGCATGGCACCCCGGCACGATTCAACGCGAGCGGGCCTGATGTCTCTGGCCGCCTGCCCTGCCGCAAGTGGATATTCGACATGCCGGGCGGTTCCGTCTTCGACAGACCTTCGTTCTATCAGTTCTATGGCTGCCGTTGCTGAGACCCAGCCGTCGTTTAAGCGCGCCCTGGTCGCGAGTTGCGGCCGCATGTTTCTGCAAGTGGGCTTAGAGACATGACGATGACGTTGGCGCCGACACTTTGTAACATCACGACGACCAGTATCGAGGCTCGATAGGCTTTGGGGCTTTTACGGTCGCTTTTCTCACCAGAATCATGGTGTCCCGCTACCTCAGCGACGTGGACGGACTGCTCGAGTCGATGTCGTCGCCTCCGGGACCAGGTCCGGGCGGCGCACCCCTGTTCCCGGCCTCCGTCCCATCTTCAGCCGTCCGTGCACATGGGGCTTGGCGACATGCCAAACACCACTCTGAGACGCCTGTGTCACAGCCGACCTCCTGCGCACACCCCCTTGGTCGAGGCCAGACATCGTCGCCTCACTGCGCAACCGCTTTGTACCGACGCCCCAGACGTCGGGCAAGGCATGGCGGGGCATGGCAGGAACGTGACAGGGGATCCGTTACCACCGTGATGCCCTCCTGGACTGTTTCGAACCCTCCCAGCACTGGCACCCCTCAAACCCCCCCTTCGCTGGCCGGGATCTTCGTCGAATTCACAGCCTGGGATGCCGTGTTCGAAGATCATCATGCTGCGATTTAAGCCCTGCCGGGCCCCCTCCAAGTGGCCATCCTTCCTCTCAAGAAGTCTTGTTTCTCCTTTCTCTTCTTCACCATCTCCTCTTCCATTCCACCGTTGCCTTCTCTGTGTGTGTTTTCACTCTTTTGGTTGATCCGTTCTTTTCACTTCTACACGAGCAGGGACTCGCTTTTGGCATTCATATTCATTCGACCTACTTCTCATATTTCCCTGTCCGAGGACGAAAACGAACAACGCTCACGAGCACGAGAAACGAAAGAAAAAGGAGGCACAATGAAGTTCTCAACAGCATTGGCATTGGGCATGGCGCCTCTGGCGCTTGGAAAGGCCGTCAACAACGTCTATCCGGTCCGGCGAGACAAGCACAACAAGGTCAACAATGTCGTGGCAGTCAGCGAAGTTAGCGCCAACAGCATTGTGGCATCCGAGGCTCAGATCGCCGAGCTCACCCGCCTCGTCGGGCTCAACAAGGGCAGCGGCGTCTCCATCAACTTCCTCTGGGTCAACGTTGGTGGAGGTGCAGCAACCACCGTCCTCGGCGCCGCCTCGACCGTCACCGTCACCCAGACCGTTAACGGCGGCGCCGCTGCCACCCCACCACCGGCCGCCGTGGTCACGGGCGGCGCTTCCGCACCTGCCGCTCAGCCTCCTGCCGGTACCGTCGTTGCCGGCGCCGGCGCCACTCACAGCGTCACGGTCGGCGGTCCGCAGGGTCTCTCGTTCAGCCCCCAGCAGATCAAGGCCGCCGTCGGCGACACTGTCATCTTCTCCTTCCTGAGCCAGAACCACACCGCCACCCAGTCTGCCTTCGACACCCCCTGCGTTCCGCTCGCCGGCGGCATGGACTCTGGGTACCAGGCCAACCCCAACAACACGGTCAACCCCCCCCCGCAGGTCGCCATGCAAATCATGGTTGCCACCCCTCTCTGTACGTTTCCAACCCCCCCAGAACAGCCAAAACCAAATCAACCCATTTACTAACCAACCCCCCCCCACAAACAGGGTTCTTCTGCCGCCAAGGCAACCACTGCGGCCGCGGCATGGTCTTCTCCATCAACCCGACCGACGCCAAGACGCACGCCCAGTTCCAGGCCCAGGCCATCCAGCAGAACGGCACCGGCACGGGCACCGCCATCACGGGCAACGGGCCCGCGCCCGACGCCAATGCCGGCGCCGCCGCGGGGGCTTCATCTTCGGCAACCCTCTCCGCCCTGCCCACCCCGCCTGCTGGTGGCGCTGCCGCTGCCCAGACCGGCATCGCTACGGGTACGGGTCAGGTTGGCGCTGATGGGTCTTGTGTGTGTGCGGTGCAGTGCAGTTTTGGGGGTTTCCCTAATCAGGCTGTGCAGGGGAGGGATAGTTTTGGTGGGTTTGGTGGTAGGTTTTCCGCCTCTCTTTTTCTTGGTGGTGGCTTGTGTAATAGGAGCGGTGGGCTGACCTTTTTGATTGATGCAGGCGCTGTCCCCATGGCTATGGTTGGAGCGTAAAAATAAGCTGCTGTAGCAGCATTACATGGTGGTGATGATGATGGTTGGGGCTAGGAAGGTGTTGGGTGGGAAGATACCATACCATTATGTTGTAGATCTTTTACTTCTTTTTGTTTTCTCTCTCTTGTCACCTTTGGGTTGGGGGGGCTTGTTGGTTTTTACTTCTTCTTCTTCCCCTCCCGCTTGTGGTAGCCGCAACCTGGGTGTTTCGGTGGCTGGGCGGAGGGGAGTGGAATGGAATGGGGAGAGGGGGGTTATATTATATATGACTGGTTCGTATTCTTCTTTTTGTGTTTGGGGGGTTCGGTGTCACACAATCTTAATTTATAACGTCACGGTGGAAGAAGTGATTCCCCTTATGTTCATCGCGTGGTTGTGTTTGCTTTGAACCGTCGTCTACTGTAGGTGTTGGATGTGCCCGCCCGGGCCCCTAGAGTCTAAGAATCTTTGGCTGGCTGATGGTGGAAGTGAGTTTCCATGAGACTGTTCTAAGCTCTGTGGGACACATGCTTGGTCTTGTTCGTCTGGCGTGTCTCTTCTTATGGTAATGATCTACTGTGTGTTGGACAGGAATACAAAAGTTGTGTCCAGAGTGTAGTTCCTGGAATGCGAGATTCCGGAACACGAATGTAACGGTGGGCTCCTCGACAGTCCCAACAAGGCCGCGGTAGGCCGGACAACTGTGAGCCGTTGTCCATGGCAGCGTTCTACAAGCAATACTACTCGAGGTCTCTGGCTGCGGTATTCACCCTGCCATGCGAGATTGAGAAGAACGGAGGAACGAAATCGACAGACTTGTCCCACCCAGAAAAGAAAAATTGTAGAAAGTCGTGAAAGCAGCGCTGACCACAGTGACACCCGAGAGTAGGGGAGCGAACAAAAGGACAAGGAAGAAATGCAAGTTACCCCTACCCAGGAAAACGCTACGCCTACTGTCAAGCCGGAAGGGAGGCAAAAACTCAACAAGCACAACACCACATCCTCCTCCCTTCTTCGCCAACACCACCTTCATCTACGCCTGTAAATTAGAACCTGGCCAGCGTGCGCCCCTGTCTTCCCTTTAGAGAAAAAAGAAGATAAGCATAATATGGATGGATATTCCCCGCCGCCCCCGTCTTGACGCCGGACTCGACCCTTCTCCGCTGTGCAAAAAAACAAGGTGTGTGTTTTGTTCGCGATGCCGCGCGCGGGAGTGCGAGGTTGTTAAGAGATGTTTCGTTTCGGTCATTCGATTCAGTGGTTCCTCATTCTTCATTTCTTGCCGGCGCCGTCGGCTGCCTTCTTCGCGTCGGCTGGAAACAGGGGGGTGTTATCAGTATGTTAGGAGTCGGTCGGAGAGGTAGCCAAGAGTAACAGGTGGCGGGTTGGAGGGAGGAAGAAGGGCGAGGGCGGGTTGGCGCATACCGGCAGCCTGCTTCTCGCGCATCTTTTGCGCCGCAACTTCCTTGGCCTTGGCCAGCTCGCTGCCGCTCATGCCATGGGATTTTTTCTGGTAAGTGGGGAAGGATGCTTGTCAGAACCGGGACCGGGACGTCTCTGGATTTGTCTGTCGTCTTGACGGTGTGGTGTTTTGGGAGAGCGCATTTACCATGGAGGCCATCTTTTTCTGAGCGGCTTCGCGAGCCTTGTCGCGCTGGTTTCCGCGGGCCATTTTTGTTGATGAGAAGGGGACTCAGTCGAGCGCTTCGAGAGATCGTATGAGCGTTTGGCTGGTGCGGGTGCGGGTGCGCGTGTGGTGTTATTATGGCTGTCGTCGGGTGCCTTCAAATGCGAGAGCGAGGATCGATCGACGGAATGCGATTTTGATGGTCAACCCGAGGGAGGGTCTCGAAAGGCTGCCTCGGTGCCACTTGTTGCCAGCTGGGATGGGACGAGGCTGTGCAGTCAAGTGCCTGCAGCATTTCAGGTGGGGAATTCTGGGCGCTTCCACGAGTGGAGCATTCGGCTTGGGAACGGGATGCCAAGGATTTCAAGAAGCAGGAATTCTCACCCAATCAACACCCAGCAGCGCTTTCACTCAACGACACAGGATTCCGTAGACGCGCGGAATGCCGCTCTTCGCGTTTGCGTCGGCGTCAAGTGTTTCTTGGCTGCCGGTATCCGCAACAAGCCCGGATCAGTCTGAAAATAGCTTGGAGTAGCATGGAAGTCTTTGTTGTTGCCAATGTGAAGCCCTCTTGCTGCTGTCCTCGAGAAGCTTGGGCACATTCTCTACAGCCCTAACCCTAACTCCTCGATGAAGGTAGGTGCCAGCATTGGCCTGTGGTTTAAACTTTGGAACCTTCAAAGTTCCAAGTGCAACACCAAAACCGTCCTCGCTCCACGATTGCCAGTCTCTCACGTGGAAGTCGGCGAAACGCGCGGTATTTGTGCTTCTAAATTCGTTCCGCCCTGGTTCCTGACTCTTGTCCCAAGATGGCGATTTGTGTTCACCAAATGCGATCTCAGAGCCGATGCCGTCGGTGGTGCTGCCCAAGGCTAAAGGTCTGAAACAGGCTTGGCTCGCTCTCAGCCAATCGATGCTTCGACCTGGCCCGGATTTGACGATCCATGCCCCGTCCATCTCGACCCCGGCATCTGGCTGAAGTCGGGGCAGTTGTTCTGGTCTCGGACGGGGCTGTCCGAACCATTGGATCACAGCAACCGACAAAAGTCGCGTTATGCGCTGCCAGCAGACCACCCGCCGGCTCTGCGGGGGCATCGCGAGACCTCAGATGGTCGCATGCCGGCCTGGACTACCTTGGACCACACAGCGCCCTGGGTTTTGTCTGGAGGAAGCAAGCCGCCGATGTGTAACTACCTTAGTTAGCTGGAGTCTTTCTCGCTCACTTGTGCGCGCGAGGCCCCTGTCGTCCACATCCCTCTTATGAAACGGATGGCCGAGCTTGGGTTGCGGGTGTTCTCTCCCCTGCATCCGTTACAGCGCCTACGGCTTCATTGGCCACAAAAGCAAGAAACAATCTTGCTCAATGCGAAACGCCCATACTATGGTAGGGGGAGGGCATCCATAACCCAGTTCTTTGCCCACTTGCCCACCTGCCCCCCCCTGTCCGCCGCTCCCCTTCATCAGCGATTCTTTTCTTTATTCGGCGTAAACTGCCGTGACAGTGGCAGCTGCTCCTATTGTTATAAGGCCGCTCGCCACCACGCCCGCACCAAAGCCCGGTTTTTTTGGCCATCGCCTTTGACGGGTCGCTTATTGTTGTGCCTCTCGACAATGAGAGCGCTTTCCTATTGATCTTATTGTCTGCTCTCCTTTCCTTGCGTCCACTTCTTACACCGCACGGCCTGGGTCGTCACGCCTCCTCCTACTTTACCAACGCTTCTTCTTCTTTTCTCTGTCTCCAAGTCTCCAACGTATCATCTGGTCATCAGCCGTTTGTCTATCTGGCCACCAGACACACCGCTCACTACTCCCCGGCATTTCAAGCACTGCAGGCAGTCGACTGATTCGGATCACACACTCTCTGTAAGTATATACATATACGCAGTCACCCACCTCCACCCCCGCGAGCACCCAGTCCCGAGGCAAATGTCTCTGGACCAACTCCCACCCACATTCCTAGCACTAGCACCCTGAACCCATGGTGATCATCATTACTCGTCATGGTTTCCACTTCTATCGAGATGGCTCGCCGGCCGACGGTGCGCTCTGAGGTTTCTGCCCTATCTGAAGGCTCTGCCTATCCGCCGGGGCGTGCCTCGATGGTGTCGATCTACGAGGACGCGTCAGAGGTCGTCGAACCAGCGATTCCCCCCGACAAAGAAATATATCCTGAAAGGACCCATTCACCTTCCCCCATGCAACGGAGGGGTTCCATCCCCTCGGAGGCTGGCCCCTCGAAGCGTCCGCTATCACCGTTCCCTCAAGCGAGGACTTTTGAAAGCACACCTGGCCTGAGGCCAGGACAGGCTGTCAAAGCCCGGTCCGAGCCTCCAATGCCACGTTTCGGATCTACTCCTTCAGAGGCTGGGCCATCCAGGGGTCGATCGCGATCACCACCGACACCGCCACCACCTCCGCTTCCTCATTCGAGAGCCACAGCCCGCGCGGACACCAGCAGGCGAGCAACGGCTAACAGGAAACCAGACAAACAACAACAACAGCGAACCAAAATGTTCAGTCTCGGGCAGGACTCGAAGCTGCTGGGCGCCGGCCATGTCATCCTCAACGTTCTCCGCGTCTTCAACCTGATCGGCCTGGTTGCCGTCATGTTGTCGAGCATGGCTATGCCGATCCTTGCGGGCCTCAAGGGCCAATTCTTCTTCTTCGACATGGCCACCCACGTCTTCGTGTTTCTCTTCGCCGGCTTTCTCTTCGTCTCGGAACTGCCCGTGCCATGGAAGCTTCTGAAGGGGTGGTATGAGAGGAGCTGGCCCGTCCTCGGCCAGGATCACTCGCTCGCGTGGCTCGGCTGGGGCATGATTTTCATTGGCTTCCAGCCGCTGGGCGACTACTGGAAACCCGGGTACTCGGTCGAGACGATCGGGCTGGAGTGGTGGCGTGCCATCCTCGCGGCGAGCATTCTCTGCATCACCTTTGGCGCCTTCAACATCATCGCCTCCATCATCTTCCGCGTCCCCGCGAGCAAGACAGAAAACGGCATCAAGGTGACGTCGCGGCAGATCCGCACGCACGGCAACCTCGCGCTCCAGTACGCCACCAAGAAGCACCTCGACATGGAGCACAGCTTCATCTCGCAGCAGCAGTACTCGCCGCCTCATCGCGACAACTTCTCGGCCCGCAGCTGGAACAAGGAGGAGCAGGTGGAGCAGCCGTCGTCAGCGGTGCGGCGCTTCACGCGCGCCTTCAACTTCCGCAAGTCGCGCCTCAACATCAGCAACCCGATCCCGCAGAACGTCGACGTCGAGCGCGGCCACAGCAGCCACAGCCACGGCCACGTCCACGATGACGACCGCGCCAGCCCCGTCATCCCGGGCATCCAGCGCCCGCCGACCGCGCTGCATCCCGCATTCACTGGTGGCAGCCGGTACAGCGAGGCCTACATGGATCGGTTCTAGACGAAAAAAGAAGGGGGCTGTCTGGGAACAGCCTAGAAAATATACACGCTCTCTCTCTTCGCACATACCCTCACACACACACACACACACACACACACACACAACACAACAGACACTCTCTCTCACTTTCCTTTTTTGTCTTTGAATAGACTGGCAAGTCAATACATTCTCCCGTCACGGAAATCAGCATGATACATGGCACAAGTGCAGACAGGACGGGGATATGGGAGGCGTCTTGGGGTTTGGGGGGTTTCGGTTGCTTTTTTGATCTATACCCTCTAGTTTTTTTTTATCATGGGTTCCGAAGTTGAGCATGGGTTGGGGCAGACAGATACTTGTCGTGGTCGCAACAGGCAATGGGTGTAATATACTACCTATCTACCTAAGTTTCAGCGTATTCAAGATCATGGTGCGCAGGTTTGGCGATTTTTGTGTCGTGCTCGTTGTCTGTTCGTTGGGTTGAGGTGGGTGTGATCAGGGGCAGGTCGACTAACAGATTTCGGTGGCGATTAGCGTGACACATGTTAGTGGTCACGTTTCGAGGGCGTCTAGCGGGATTGGGTTTATTCGACGTGGGATTTGAGCTTTGATTGTTGTGTAATACGAGCTGGCATGTAAGTTTTTATTCTTTTATTCCCTAAACAATACTATGTAAGGAGCCGGTTGCCTCCTTTGTTGGGCACCACCGTTACGGCCCTTCATTGTTCGAGGGCTGTACTGCGGGTTGGGGTTGGCGCTGGAGTGGTTTTGTGGCCTGTGCGCCTGACCTGCTTCGCATATCCCAGCTCCTTTGTGTCTGTTTTTTAAGGCACCCGCTCCCGTCAGCCGAGCAAAACCCGGATCCATCAACCACCGCACCTCGCAGCTGCCCGCTTGACAGAGTCGACCTTTCCCCCAACATTACGTGGTGTAAATCGCGCCCTGCATCCGCTCCCAACTCCTGGGAAATTTGAAGAGGCAAAGAATTTTGTCAAGTGACATCCAATCCGTCCAACGCACCCAGCAGCCAGATCCCCCACGACAACGCCTCTGGCTCGCCAAGCTCCTTGGTTTTCCCTGGTCGCGCCACCAAAACCACAACATCCCACGATCCATCCCTGGGACCCTCGACCACTGATTCCCACCCCCGTTTCCTCGCTGGGCCCGAATCTATAGAAGGGGAATTGTCGTGAATGGTGCGCGCTGTGTGATTTGGGCCTTGTGTCCAGCAAAACTCAGCCTGGCAGCCTGGTGCAGGCAGTGGATGATCTCGCACTTGGAAAGCAAAACGCGATCCGGTGCTACGCTGGGCCTTCTGGCGGGGAGGAATAATAGCTGGGTTTTCTGCCTATTGTTCTCGTCTTCTGAATAGGGGCCCACCTCTGAGATTTCCCCTGCTCTCCCAGCCCACCAAACCTGTGACTGGAATCGCGAGAATCGCGAGAATCGCGAGAGGGTCGATCCGTTCTGCTCTCTTCGTTCCACAGGCAGCAGATCGTGTCCATTGCCCAATTGACATCGCCTGCTCCTTGACTCTCTTCTACCCGCTCGACGCCGTCCTCAGACCTTGGATTAGGTACTCGACATAAAAGATGGCAGATAGCGGCGCGGATGTGGCCGAGGACTATCGGCAGGCCCTCGAGGACCTGACGGTCAACTCCCGGATCGAGATCGCAACGCTCACCAACATCGCTCGCGAGAACGCCAATCACGGCTTCGCAATCTCCGAGGCATTGGCGAACCACATCAAGAAGGTATGCTATGACCTGACTTGTGTCTACAGCTCGGAGAACTGGTGCCGGTGTCGGTGTCAAGTGGCCGCGAGAGGGAGAGGATAGGAGCTAACTCTGATCAGGCACCCCCCACACGGACTCTACCAGCGCTCTACGTGCTCGATTCTATCGTCAAGAATGTCCCCACACCCTATGCGCTGTACTTTGGGCCGAAGCTCTATTCGATATTCATGGGCGCCTACACAAAGGTCGACAACGGAACGCGGCGAAAGATGGACGAGATGCTCAAGACATGGAAGGAGCCGGTGCCAGGCTCCATCTCGACAAAGCCCGTCTTCCCGCTCGAACACGTCCGGCCGATCGAAAACGCCCTCATGGGGGCCAGGAACGCCGCCTTCGCCGCCCAGCAGAATAGCTATCAGGGGCAGCAGCAGCTCATGCGTGGCCGGCAGCCCGCGCCCAGCCGGGAGACGCCCACCCCCCCGACCGGCAGGCCGTATCAACCCCCCCCTCCGCAGCCCCCATATGCCGCACCCAACGGCCATCGCTCGGATTCGGCGCCGCCTCAGCAGCCGTATCCGATGCACCCAGCAAGCGTACGCATATCGCTCTCCCTCTCATGAACCACTGTTTCTGTGGCTAACAAACACCTGCAGGGCCCAAATGCTATCCCTCACCGCGCAGCATCACAGACTGCCCCCTCAGCAAGTCCCTACCCGCCGCCGTACCAGCAGCCGGCCGCGGGGCCCGTCTACAGCGCTCCACAGCCAGGGATAAGCATAGACAAGTTGAAGAATGATCTCCAGCAACTGATCATTGCGGAGAAGGCGGAATTTGCACAAGATCCACTTGATACTAGTAAACAAACGAAACTGAAGGCGTTGCTGGACTTGCAAACAATAATCCAGAGTCAAGACATGCCTCAGGATCAGTTGATGATCATTAGAGATCGAGTTGCTGAACTTGCCGTAAACATGCGCCCGCAGCAGCCGCCAGTCTCTGCTGGTCCTGGTTCTGTTGGCGGCGGCGTGGCCACCGCTTACCCCGGCGTCCCCTACACCAGCACTCCAACACCGCCGGTCGTGTCGCAACAGCCGACGCCGGTGCCCTCCACGGCCGCTGCGGTGGTCGCCGCGGCTCTGGCCCGTCCTCCTTCTGTGGCGGCAGCACCCTCGGCACCATCAGCTCCTGGGGGAGTGTCGATTGACTCGCTCTTTGGACAAGGCGCGCTGGCGGCACTGATGGCGGGGGCTGCGCGGAAGTCTGTCACGCCTCAGCCGGGCCCTACACCACAGCCTGCTCCTCCGGCCGCGCCTCCAGCGATCTCACCGGCGGCGGCTGCCGTCATTGCGGCTGCGTTGCGGTCTCCGCCTCCACAGAGACCTGTCGAGCCCGTCAGGCCGGTGGCCGCGGCCGCCCCCGCTGCTCCTCCGCCGTCGGATCCGTCTGCGCTGCTGGCAATGCTGAGGCAGTCGGGTCTCATCAAGCCCGGCGCGACCCCGACGCCTCCCCCTCCGGTCTCTCTGCCTGGGTTTCCTATGCCTGGTGGGTTCCAGTCACTCGCGGGCGCCGTGGCAGGCGGAAACAGCCAGCTCCAGGTTGCTTCCCTCAAAATGTGAGTAATCGTCACCACCCACACACATCATGGTCATACATCATGGTCATGGTGGTGACTAGCAATGAACAAACGTGACTGACATTCCAAAGCTTCCGACCACACCTCCTCTCCCGTCTCTACGAAGACCTCGGGCCGCCGTGCACCCAGTGCGGCCGCCGGTTCAAGACGACCGAGGAAGGCCGGCGCAAGAAGACGGCGCACATGGACTGGCACTTCCGCGTGCACCAGCGCATGACCGACGCCGAGAAGCGCGGCCAGCACCGTAGCTGGTATGTCGACGAGCTGGTACGTTATTTTCATCTTTCTCCCCTCTCTTTCCCCACCCCCCCTTTAACCCCTTTACTCTCAAACTAACCGCCCATTCTCTTTCCTTTCCACAAAAAACAGGACTGGATCCGCACCCGCGAAGCAATCGACACAGACTACACCCCTCCCCAAGACCCCTCTCATCTCTCCCACACAGACCCATCCGCCCCCTCCGCCTACCCCCATTTCCCCTCCACATCAACCACGACCGCAACAACAGCCGGCGGCCGCGCAGGAAGAACCGACAACCGCGCCACCACAGGCAGCAGCACCGCGGGAGGCAGCATGCCCAAAATCGCGTACATCCCCGTGCCGGAGGACAGCTCGCGCGTTAATAGTGCGTGTCCGATCTGCCAGGAAAAGTTTGAGATGAAGTGGCTCGACGAGGCGCAGGAGTGGGTGTGGACGGATGCGGTGAGGGTGGGCGGGAGGGTGTTTCATGCTAGTTGTCATCGGGAGGCTTATGGGGCTGGTGGTGGTGGTGGTGTGGGTGGGGGGGTGCTGGGGAAGAGGAAGGCTGAGGTACGTTCTTTTTCTTTTTTTTTTGCGCCTCTTTTCTTTGTTTTTTGCCTTTTTTCGTCTCGTTTTGTTTGAGTTCATCTCCCCGGACTAGATTGGTTGCTGACTGTTTGACAGGACGAGGTTGGTGGTTTGAGAGGCAAGATGAAGATGGAGGGGTATTGAAGGTTGTTTCATTTTCGTTTATTAAGAGGGGGGTTGGGTGGGGCATATGAGTGATGGTGATGATTGACCGGGAGGGATATGTTACCGACGTTGCGAACGATATTGCGGGTTGCTCAACGGGGAGACGCTCAAATCTTTGCTCTCTCTCTCATAGCTTGGTGGCTTTCTCGATGGGGTGACAGGGGCTGGCGAGTCTTCGTTCGTCGGCTGAGGCATGCTGGAAGGCCTTCCTCGTGAGACCTCACGTACATAGATATTACGGCTAGGCAAAGGTATTGCTCGGATATAAACTAATCAATCTTCTGCGCTGCGTCCCAGTGCGGCTTGTCGAGCAGCAGAATGTGTAAAACTTGAAAATGGGAACATGGTAAAAAGAAGAAAAGGTGCCTCGCTGTTGAATCGAACCAAAAAGGAGGCTGTGGCTTCTCAGCGGTGGGACGTCACTGTTTCGGCCGTCCGAGGGTGATTAGCTAGGTACACAACCTCATGCCAGTGTGCCAAAGTGAAGTTTGACAGGGTGGTTTTTGTGTTGGGAACTGGGTGCGAGAACGTGACTTATATGCCTTCCCTCGGGCAGAGGGACAGTACATGCCGAGCACCCAAGGAACCTTACACTGGCCGGCATTGCCATCAGATTAGGGATCGGTATGTATTATTATTATTCGACCTGTTCACTCCTGCCTTTCTTTCGAAAATCCCCAAACCTCGCCGTCCTTCCAAACCATCCCCCTCTCCTGATGCACCACCATCGCTTTGAACTCCTACTGTTACCTGAACCCCCTCCATGAACAACCAAACGCCTCCAACTAGAATCAGAATTACATTTCAAACCACTACCCACCTTCAAACCCCCTTTT